>JAHHUM010000015.1:470208-782708 GCA_036173005.1 Crenichthys baileyi
ATTATTTTATAAATCGCAGAGTTTGGAGAAGGACGCACCTCTGATGCCTTTGCGGTTCGGAACCCATTTAGCTATAGCCTTTTACCTGTTCAGTGGCACGTCTGCCCCCTGGCTTTTCTCCTTTATAAGGTGTAGAAAATTGCTAAAAACCACCCGCAAAACCCTTTGTTTTGCTTGTCTTATTGTTACCAATAAAACCCTCCCTGTATACCTTTACAGGGTAAACTGGCCCTCAGCCGATGTCCTCCTTCTCCCAACTCCAGAACCTAATCAATTAATTAGGAGATGATGGTTAATGTGTAATAAAAAATTATATACATTATATCATACAGAGCAACTTCATTTGAAGACAAATAGTTCGAATCCGATCAGCCAGAAGCCGCAGGCAGGCACCAGGACCCCCTCCGTGAAATGGAGGGACTGAAGACAACGTCTCCAGGCTGGCCAGACGTCTTTGCCCCCTCCTGCGTTTCTCTGGTATGTCGGATCCTGTTTGTGACGCCAAATTATAATAGAATTTTTCTTATCAACTGGGAGAGAAATTAACTCACAATAAGAGAAAATCCGGACTTTGTCTTTATAAGTTTTATTCAAAGGCATTTCTGCGTTTGAAGACCCTGTCACTGACGAATCAGTGAAACAGAGCCCTGAACACAAAGTACAGATCATATTTATAGCAGAATGAGGGCGTTGTCTCAGCTTCAAAGAGTTTAACTTAATGGCCTCTAAACCCTTCCCAGGTCAGAGGTAAGACAATTATTAATGAGGACCCCATCTGCCCTTCCTCAGACACAACCCTCCAGGATGTGTTTTAACCATTAAACTTCTGGTAATGGTTTAGAGTCCATCTGCTCTAAATAACAGAACACTAATAAAAACACAGAGGTCAGAGGAGAGAGGTTAATGAAAGTTCACAGCACTTTGGAATACTTTGGAGCAATAAATAAAATAATTTCCATAACAAATGCAAAACTTTTCAGTTTGTTTTCTTTGTAACAAAAAACATGTATTTTCATACCTCTTCACTATTGCAGCTGTTACTACATTGTGTTGGCCTTTTACACAAACTCCCAATAAAATACATTGAGATTATTGTTGTAATGTTACATGGGATGTGGATAATTTGTAAGCATTTTTTACTGCAACCTTTAAATGGAATATTATAAGCTTGGGGCCCAAGGATCCTGACTAAATATGTCCTTTGCTTACTAGCAAAGTATTTATTAAAATGTGGCTGAATTTTAAAGAATCTTTTCATCTCACTTTGCCACCCCAAGAGAAATTCAATCTTTGCGACAAATTAAGCCCATCTCCACCCCCACAAGCCAACTTGTTAAACTCATGAGGGAAATGAGCAATGAGAAAAATTATTTTCTAAAAAAAAGTAAACTGCTTTAATTATGCCTTATTTTAAATGAAACCTTCTTTCTTGCTTTTTTTTCTGTCAGCACTTCTTAGCAGGCTGCACTTTCAGTTCCAAACACATTTTTTTCAGTACAATCTGTGAGATTTATAGCTGTTGTATTTAAGAATATCATGTTGAACACGTTTGCAGCTGCTGTTGGGAAAACTCTTTTATTCAGTGATGACATGTGCTTAGTTGTGAGGTCCCTCACCAAAGCTGAAATGCTTCCCAGCCCACCTATGCCTGATCATAAACAAGCTACAGCTCCAATTCTCACACCATGATCAATGACTTTGTCCCATAGGCCATAACACATGGCATTATTAGATACAGTTTGAATGCTTATGCTCTGCAGTAAGGTGTCTGCATTATCTTGGTGTCATAAATCTCATAAATTGTATGGCAGCTTGGTCTGTCAAATGTATTACTGCCACATCAAGAGCTTTTACAGTCAAACATGACCCAAACTGACTTTGATTAATTAATAATGCAGACCACTCCAGTATAAAAGCTAAGTTTTTGCAATTCCTCTTCTGTATCAAAGCCATATGAGGACACATTTAGGTCATAACTAATCAACTTTTATCCTCCTTCCTCATTATCGTACACTCTTAGCTACTAAACAAAGGACTGAAAACATGTTCACCTGTTCATTCTCCCCATTATATCTGCATAATGCTTACTAATTATGTTTGCTCATCTATAAGCCTTAATTATGCTGAGAGCTGATAATTAGCTGGTCTTGAATCCATGCATATGTTTTTCTTCACTATCAGCCTGGCAGAAATAATGGCTATTCTCATCTCAGAGGAAATCCCAAGACTCCCTGTAAAATATTTTTCACTGCATTAGCACTTAGTAGCATCCTACAAAAGTAACATCACTGGCTTTAGCCCAGTGTGAGTACTGTATTACACCTCAGGATCAGTGGCGCCCTGCAAAATCTTTCACAGGGGAGGCCAAATGGGGCCATTAAAAATCTCGGGGTGGCACACCAAAATCAAAACCAATGACTCACTTTGAAAAATGCTGGGATGTTGTACTATTAATAGAAACTACAAAAAAAAAACTATCATCAGCATTTGTGTTTGTTTTTACAAATTTGTATTTCGGACTGACTAGGAAAGAGCATTTAAAGTTTCATGTCAAGGAGTTCTACATGTAGAAGTCCTTGACATCAAAGAGTCTCTGATGTCTCCTGCCGGCCAGGACACGGTTAAAGAAAAAAAAAAGTCTCTGATGGGCCCAGATATTCATTTCTCATTTTCTGAGCACCCAGGATGATTCCTTGCATCTCCAGAACATTTTCCAGCACAGTGAAAACTACAAAATAAACATATAAGGATTCTCATACAATGTTTGATAAACAAGGCCTACAGTCGTCCACGGGTGCCCTGCAAACCAAGTACTATAGTACCAGACCCTCAGTGAGGACAGGATTGCCCAGATGAAATTTATTATAGAACAGCAGCATATTTACGTTGGTCATTTTAGTGGTCGACTCCCCCTAGTGGTCTAATGCACTTCCGTTCTGTGGAGCGAGTTTGCAACTTGTTTTCATTATTTGGTGTAGTTTTTGTATTTGAAGCATTTTCCTTTTTGTTTCTGTCTATTTTCTCTGACGCAGCATTTTTACTTTGCAGGGTTTTTATGTTGCATTGGTTTTTGGGTTTGTATGTTTAGAGTTTGCATCATTCATGTGTTTGCAACTCATTTTTCAGAGCTTGCTGTGCATTTGCACCTGTTGGCCACAATACTAAACATAAATTAATGTATTTACTGCAATGATGATTTCCAAGGTTAATGACCAGTTTACTATGGTGGCAGGGGCGAAAATCCCATTTTATTTTTGGGGGAGGACACTAAACAGAAAAATTTCAGAGAGTAATTCTTGGGGGGGACATGAAAAAAAAGGCTCCCTCCCTCTCTCTTTCCCGCTCCTTGGCAATTTTTCAGCACGTTAAAATTATGTTATTGAAAGTAATATTTATAGTTATAGCATCGCTCTTTATTAGTCCATATTTTACCCTTATACAGGTTTTTGTATGTTCGACCAGCAATGTCAACAATGGTATTAGGTGAAAAGTAGCAATGGTCCATCTTTATGATTACATCTAACAGAACTTATTTACATCCTGCTCTAATTTACACTTTAGTCCATCAAAAATGTGAATTAGATTTATATCTGACAAAAACACACTGACAGAGGTTTTTGAAAAATCAGTCCTCAGTCCTAAGTGATCTCTTTTCCCTCCTCGCTCTCTTCTCTCCTGTCCCATCGGTGCTGCAACTAACATTCTCCTTTCAGCTTGTTAACCATCATAAGCTAGGCTATTAGCGTAGCTAGCAGCTCATAGGAGAGGCTGGTTTTGGACAAAGCGGGATAAATATCACCTTTTATGTTATAACCTTGCACTCACATCCCCTCCGTAACTCCCCAGGATTTTCGCCTATGTATGGTGGTGACTGGAGAGCGTGCAGTGGTTAAATGCCTGTATGAACCGCAAGACACTGATCAGGCCAGGCCACCCATTACCAGTTTCTTTAATACGCCGCTTCAGATATACAAGAACGGGTTTGTGTGGTTCTTACATAAAATAGTATGGCCCCATGCTTTCTTGTAAGTATAACTTATAGGCTCAAAGGCCTTTATTTGGGAACAAATGAAATATACCATTTTATCATTACTCCATTCTTATATTGCATTCACTTATGATGAGATCAAGTTAGAAAAAGGCAAGTAAATATACTAAAAATAACCTCTAGATAGAAACTTAGCTTTGTTAGCCATATCTTCCATTTAGGAAAAATAGCTAACAGAAAATGCCCAGAACAACAAACCTAATTAACAAATTATCCATATAGAAAAGTATACCCAGTATACACAAGTCTTATGGACACACACTCTCAAAAATACTGCATAAGCTAACTCCAAACATAGCTTCTGATGATTCTCACTGCTTATTTAAGCATTTGTTTACATCTGTTCTCAACATTACTCACACACCAGCTGCGCCCCTAGTGGCGAGCTCGAAAACTGTATCACAGTTCTGCCTTTGGAAGATTAACATTATCATGCATTCTGCTGCTTTACATTGTCATAAAATGCAAAATTAAGACAAATAAACCAGATAATGTGTGCCACAACTGCATTCAATGTCATAAAACAAAACACTTTTATATAGAATAACATGGAACCTTCCTCAGAGGTAAAATTAAGAAAATTATAAGTCTCTAACATGACATACCTCGCTTCACTCCAAAACATCTGCAAACAATTAAATAGTGGGTCTTATGTAGGTACAATGCAGCTAGCTATAGTCACCATGAGAGGTAAAATACAACATGTATACTGCGGTGGCAAATGTTATTCTTTTGCAATTAGAGAGTTTTTTTTTCTGTCTTTAACAGTTACAAAACAACAGTTAAACAGTTAAAAGTTTTAAACTTATAAAAAGTACAAGTGCACAAATTGTATTTTTTGAGTTACACATCGAACAACTCTTACATTCACAGTTTTGCTCCAATTGATCCAAAACAATTGGTGCAAAACAAATTCACAAAGCTGTATTAACATCTTTCCACTATTTTTTTATCATATTTTTTTTCCATAACACAAACACAAATAAGTGAATACAACTGCACAAAACTGCTGCTGTAAGTCACAAATGCTGCTTTACAAGTCACACATTCTTTCTGTAGCGCTTTCACAGATGCCCCAAACATACCGCTGATAGTAGAGCAAAACGATCTGACATGAAGGTAATTCATATTGTTGTACAGCAGCGGGCACTGCCTGCTCCGGACTCACTAAGTACGCACCAACCGCTAAGACAAGTACCACCATGTTGAGGACTGTGGGGACTGTTTGTGTCGAGAGTGTGCAGCTAGACGTCAGCTACTAAGCGCTTAATACTGATAGAGGAATTGCTGTTTTTCCTAACCAGTTTCTCAAAATGATTTGAACTCGCATAGAGATGGGTGTTGGGCCTATGGAGAGGTGAGGCTGATGTTTTGCAGCAAACTGCTTCTGCTGTTGAAGTTATGCTAACCTGGTATCCTCCAGGTGAGTGTGTTTGGTGTTTTTAAGATGAATGCATATGATTAACGTATTTATTTGAAGTGGTGATTAAAATAATACTACCGCATGTAAAACAATGTTTAATGGGCAGAGGTAACTGCATGGTACATGGTGCTAAGCATGGGCTATCACCAGCTGCACTGACTGGTGCTGAGCTTTGCATTGTTAGCATATTGCTTTGTTTTCACTGAAACATGAAATGCCCAATGATATCTCGGGCAAAATAAATGTTATTGATCTTCACTTAGGCTTGTGATGGATGACACCTCTAAGCACTGTTTTTTACCAACTCAGTTCGGCATAAGGAACCGTGTGAACTGGCTAGTTTTCTGTCAGGTTGCTGCACTTTCAGAGCAGCTGTATGAATGTTTTTTTTTTTGCCCAATGAACAGGTGGACATTCTTACATAGGTCTAAAAATGTGCAAGAGTATCATAACAAAACACGTATGACATTTGTTCATTTTAATAGTAGAACGTCTGTAAATAAACCTAGAAATGTTTGCGTATTTCCTGTGTTACTTTGTATTCAAACTTCTGTTTCAGGCAATAGTAATGCACCCATTAAAATAAAATCTAATATAAAATAATCAAGCACATTATCAAGCACAGCCAGCCACACAGTTGAACCTCTGACAGGGAAACTGTATATGATAGAAACAAGTAGGCCACTTTTTTTTGAACTAACCCTGGAAAGTTTTCTCATTAGCCAAAGCTGAAGATCTATTACCAGAATAATTTAGTGGTAAGTGCGTAGAGGTGCATAAACCAGTTGGCAACTTACTTGTTTTAATGACCAAACTATTTTTTTTAATTTAAAGCATGCACTCATCTTTTATATTTTAACAGCTGTGTCCTTGCACGTAGTAAATTCTAAATATTTGCTTTCAACATTTTGATCTTGCTATCCATTAGAAATAAGTCACATTACAGTGATGGATTCTGTCCAGTACTTACACTATTGTCATCTCTGATGTGATTGCAAGTCCTCATTAAAGTATTAAAAAATGTGTTCTTGTTATGCTTTCATTCAGTTATTAGGACAAATTACACCAGTATTTCTTCACTTGACTCTTTCAAATATTATGTGACTATTTGATTATAATACTTTGTCAGGTGATTTAACAGTGCTGAAAATACTTAATGAAGATTTTAGCAAAAAAATGAAACACCAGATTAAATAACGGATGAATTTTGAGTTGGTCATCGTCTATTCAGTGATTACCTTTATCACCTCCTGACATGGCTTCTGATAAACAATAATTCTTTTAAGCAGCAATATTTAAGATGACAAATCTAAACAGTAGTAGTAATTTTCATTTATTGTGAGGTTATCATCAACAGGTAAGTGGAGGAATTGGAGTTACAGAGCATGTTATCTTGCATCTTAACCCAGTTTGATAAACGTAATTCAAGCAGTATTTTAGACCTTAGTAGTATTAGGATCCTTTCACGCTCTCTGACAGCACCAACAAAATGATGGTTTGTCCAGCAGGTTTCTGGCAGGTGTATATAAGATTTACACTTATATAATTCTGTTCATATTACACTAGTGATCACCCTATGCAGATTCAGAGAGGCCTTGCTGTTTTGTTAAATAGACAATAAATAATATTGATCACTGAAGGCTTTAGATCTGCGTCTTAAGGAGCTATTGGAACGTTTTGCCGATTTAATATGCGCTGAATGGCTGACATTCAGCTGCAGACCCCCGACACAAATCTCCACTGTCCTCAACATGGCAGTATTTATATTTTCTCTTTCCTTCTCCTCATCAGTCTGTTTCTGTTCAGTCCCTTGTTTCTTTGGTTGCCCCAGGTGATCATTCTTGGTCCCAAGCAGCTTATTTGGCAAGCTGTTACTCATGTTCTCATTACCACAATCTTCTTTGGGCTTCAGTCCACAAGGAAAATTGTTGCACTGGCCTGCTGGGTAACACTAAAGCCTGTTTTCTTTGGCTCTTTTTATCATTCAGTGCTTCACTAGTTGTACTACTAACCCTGTTCTAAAACAGCTTTATCCAGCTGAAAGAAATCAATACACCAAGAATTTTAGTTGTTCCAAATCTTTGTCAAATCCACCAATGTCTCTTGCTGTGCTTAGGTCCAGATGCTAATATCCTCATTATGAAAGCATCTGCTCACTCTGCTTGAACCCAGCAGATATTGCACCAGAACCTTGCCACTGATCAAGTTAACAAGCAATCACCAGTAATAGGACTGTGCTTGAACAACAGAAATAAATGTTTGTGAATATATTTACCAAACCATTTCAACCATCCAGAGCTTGCTGACTCACACTAATTATAGTGGGTTTTCCTGGATGTCTTATAAATCTCGCAAACTTTGGAGATAAAAAGAGGCTCCATCGTTTTTATGCTAACATTTAATCCTGATCAGGGTCTTGGAAGGGGCTTGTGCTTATCTCAAGTGGTCAATGGGTGAGAAGCAGTGTTCATTTAGTGGCTGAAACATGAAAAAAAAAGTTCATGCAGTATAACTAGAACTGTAACAAAAATGGTGAACAAATAAAAATGTGACAAAAGTATTGGAGGGAGAATACATTTATTTTAGCATGAAACGTATTAGTCAAGGGAAAGAAAGGATGATTTGGAAAAATAGTCAGAGACTTAATTTCCAACAGCCAACAAGCAATCACTACTTCGCAATGAGACGTTTGCATTCACTAACAGGTAGTTTGACCTACTCTTCCTAGGCAAAGTCAGTCATTCTGGTGTTTTAGGTTTTTGTTACTTCCCTGGATTCCTATGTTAGATGTTTTAGATTGTATTTCCTTATAGATCTGGTTCCTCCCTGTTTATGTTCTTTTGGCAGTTTTCTATGTAATGCCCAGTTTTTATGATCAAATTATTCTTCTACTCATCATGTTCCTTTCTTGCTCTTGTCTGCGGTTTGGTCCTGCCAAAACCTCACCTACCATGATATCATCAACCTCTCTGGATAAGTGATTCTTAAATGGTGTTTAATCAGCTATCACATTAAGCAAAGTAACATTTAAGGAAATATTATTTTCTAGATTGGAAACTAATAACCTTTCTGGACGGTTGTTACTGAATGTATTAGCTAACCATTACATGGGGTAGTGGAGTACTAAAATGGCAACAAGGAACCTCAATAAACTCAATAAGATGGCAACGAGTTGTGTGTAAACATTTGACTTCACTGGCGCTAGCATCAGCTGATAACATTGAAAAGTTTAAGCTTGTCTTTATTGTTAAAAATGTACCTTAAAATACCATTAATACAAGGATTAAAATGTCGTTATGCCCGATCTGTGTTTTTAAAACCACCCTTAAAATAAAGTTATAAAAAGTTGTACTAGGGCAACGATTTGAGGAGCGAAGTTATCCTGGTCTAGACCAGGATCGGTTTATTTGCCTTTATTTTGCATTATATGACAATGTTAAGCTACAGAATGCATGATAATGTTAATCTTCTAAAGGCAGAACTGTGATGCAGTTTTCGAGCTCGCCACTAGGGGCTATTTTTCCTTAATGGAAGATATGGCTAAGAAAGCTAAGTGTCTATCTAGAGCTGGTTATTTTTATTATATTCACTTGCCTTTTTCTAACTTGATCTCCACATTATAAATGAATGCAATACAGGACTGGAGTAATGATAAAATGGTATATTTAATTTGTTCCCAAATAAAGGCCTTTGAGCCTATTAGTTATACTAACAAAAAACTTAACCACTGCACGCTCTAAAATCACCATAATAGTAAACTGGTCATTAATCTTAGAAATCCTCATTACAGTAAATACTTTATGTTTAGTACTGTGGCCAACAGGTGCAAACGCACAGCAAGCAACGAAAAACGAGCTGCAAACACATAAATGATGCTAACTCTAAAACACACAAACACAAAAAAACAATGCAACATTAAAACCCATAAAAATCCTGCAATCAGAGAAAATAGACAAAAGCAAAATGGAAAATGCTGCACATTCAAAAACTACAGCAAATAATAAAAACAACAGCAAGTTAAAACTCGCTCCACAAAACGGAGGTGCACCAGACCACTAGAGGGAGTCGACCACTAAAATGACCAACGTAAATATGCTGCTGTTCTATGATACATTTCATCTGGGCAATCCCATCCTCACTGAGGGTCTGGTACCATAGTACTTGGTTTCTGATGCATTGTTTTTTTGTGTTTTGGAGTTCATAAATCATGGAGTTTGCATCATTAATGTGTTTGTAGTGCATTTTCGCCGTTTGCAGGGCATTTGCACCTGTGGACCACTGTAGTTTAGAATCTTGTTTATCAAACATTGTATGAGAATCTTTTTATATTTAACATTAAACGTACTTCACACGTAATTCACAATAAATGTTATTTCAAGGCACTTTACAAAAAAAGTCACTTCAATTCAATCATACAGACATATTCCAAGTCAGTTACAGATGTTCCAAATTGATCCTAGTTATCAAACAATGCAGTGAAGATTAGTTTATTATTTACATTGGTAAAAGCTTTTTATCTAAGCAAATCCAGCAGTATGCCTTGTGCCGTTGACTTTGCAACAATCCTTTATACTGAACATGCATGTAGCGACAGCGGAAAGAAAATTCCCCTTTAACATGAAAGACCTCCAGCAAACCCTGGTTCAGAGTGAGTGCCCATCTACCATGACCAACTGTGGGTTTTATAAGACAGAGCACACACAACAAACACACAGTTACTGATGCTGTAGTATGTTCAATGTTATAGTATAGTAAAAAGGAAACATTGAAATACACAGGGTCCTGACCATGGTGCAGTATTAACTGAAATGGATGGTTTTTGGCAGCTGCAACATGTACAGCGTAACAATAAATTACTAGAAGCATTATCAGATAGGTGATGGCATGATAAGGTTGTAGCCTTGGCCTGAAGACAGTATTGCTAGTCCTGCTTGTATTAATCATTTAAAAACCTGCAAAATGACTTTAGGCTAAAATAGCAGATTTGGTAAAACCTGCTGTCACAAAGTTATTGCACAGGGATAATGCTTGTATTGTACCTTACCCTAACCCTAATCCTAACCCTAACCCTTAAGCTAATTTATATAAATATTTTATAGTTGTTTACAAACTCAAGGTAGCTTTATAAGTATATTGAGGTTATTGTATCTCCAACAATGAGTCTACACAATTATCACAAATTAATTGATTTATTGAATCAATCTGGCTAGATTATGTTTATAGCAAATCTACCAGTCTATTTAAACTTACTTTTTTTCACCCAGCTATATTTTTCATAGAGCAACACAAAGTTGCTATAGTTGAAATTGCTTTGTCTTTGCTCCAAGAGATCTGTCTAAAAGTATTTTGAACATTGCCTCCAGTTACAGCTCCTAGAAATGTTGAGTCACAACCTTGCAGCATATCATATTGTCTCTTGCACTACAGCAACGTGCAGCAGTAATTCTTCAAAACATAATGTTACTTGGGGCAATTTCCCAAGATTAATTAGAATTTCTATACTGTGAGAGGTAAATATTAAACCCTGTGGCTAAAAAAATTAAAGAGGTCTCACATTTGATTTACCTTGTGTTCAGCTAGCTGTCTTTTTCAAATTTGTTCTGAAACACCAACATGGACACTCAACATAAATTTGTTGCCACATTTAATTTCCCTGCTCTGCATGCCCTCAAGGAAGATTTTATGCAATAAATTATTTGACGCTTTCAACCAGATTAAACAAACAAAAGCGCCTATTTCGATTTCTGCGTGTTCATGTAATATACATGTCAAAAACACTTAAATTAACAATAATGCATCTGTCCCTAAGACCAGGCGATTCCCAAAGCAGAGAAGATGTAACCTGAAGTATAATGTGTTCTGCCCACTTATCACCAAATATCACTGTGGAAGCAAAATAGAAACATAATCATAATCATGACTGTTGCTAGCTGTTGTTCCTTTTCTGCATGTCAAAATAGCTACTTAACCTAGTGTGTACAGAGAACACACATTATAAAGTGCACATCACGTTATTCTTTATATGTGTGTCATTTACCTAGGGAGCACACAGCACAGGGATACACTATGGGGAAAAAGTAAGCTGGCAGAGGCAGTGTAATGGTTTGGCCAGCGTTCTGGTATTAAACCTTTGGTCCTCCCATCAATTTGGATGTTAGTAAATTAAATTGAGCATATGTGAAATGTGCCAGGTGTTTTGATGTCAGATACCACAGAACACCTTAAGGGGTCTAGTGGAGTCCATGCCTCAATGGGTCAGAGCTGTTTTAGCAGTAACAGGAGACTCACTTGTATCACACACTGGCATCAGGGAAGTCTGATCAGACTATGTAACAATGCATAAGTAAATACAAAGTTTAGGGAAAATTAGGTCATTTAGGTATAAAATTGAGAATGCTGCTACAGGAAAGTTTAAAACAATCAGAGTTAAAGGGGGAAAATCATTATATGTGTCATCCCTGATATAGACATGATTTGATGATTAATATGAATATATTATTTAATATTAATAATTTAATATTTGTTGTATTCACAGTTGTCCTGTGAATACCAGTGATATTAGGAGAAAATTGAAAGGGATAAGCCAAGCTCTGGCATTATTGAACAGCAAAACTCTGTACACACAGAGAATAAATTCACACAATTTCTTAAAATTCAAGAATATATTAAGAAAAATAAGTCAACTCATTGTCAAACATATTTCAATCAACTCTTTACTATGCTAAAACAATCCAACTAAACTACCAAGCAGAATCAAAGAATAAGGAAAACTAATGGGCTATGTACAATATCAACAAGTGAAACAAAGATGGTTGAAAACCATGACCGAAAGAATGATGCAATACTACCATGCAATTTTTATGTTTGAGAACCAAGGATTATCTTGAAGAATCTGGAAATGAAGTTAAGTTAGTCTTGGAACTAACTTGGGCAATAATTGGTATACCTTTAAACAACCGTTCACAATGCTAGATCAGATAAAAGATTTTCATTAAACATTTTAAAGAATGATTTGCTAACTAAAATCAACCTTCTGGATGACCACTTCTCAACGGTGTTTAATTAGCTGCCTTTATGCCTTTGGGTCTTAATGGTGTTTAATTAGTTATCACGTTTAGTAAAATAATAATTAAGGAAATATTACTTCCTAGATTGGAAACTAACAACATTTCTTGGTAAATGATCCTTAGCTGACTCAAAGGGCATGTGTTCCTAGCCGTTAGCGGTTGGAGCTAACAAAAGAAGTTTATAGCTGATTACCACAATCAAACACATACCTTTAAAATACCACTAATAAAAGGGTTGAAATGCATAAGCATGGACGGCGTGTTATGGCCTGTCTGTGTTTAAAAACCACTCTTTAAATTAAGTTTGTCTTAAAAAAACAACACAGAACACATCCTTAGCTGAGTGCTAGTCAGCTAGCACTTACTGCAGCTGAGTTTCTCAACTCAAACAAAAACAAATGTCATTAAACGAACAGTTTGATTATTTAACTCTAAACTAATCTTCTCTGCCCAAACACTACCTCTTATGTGAACCGTGCTGAAGAGGAAGAGGGCGTAGAGGAAAATACATCCTAGTGTGGGTAAACAAAGGGTTAACTTGCAGCTAACGTCCATAGCTATGGGAAAGGGATTTAGCTGGGCCGGTCGAACCGTACGACAAAGGCACAGTGACGTCACAGGTAGTCTGCTGTTACCCCTCTTGTTCCTGTTCCAGACTGTGCTGGAAGTAGGTTAATATTAATTATTTTGAAAGTTCCAGAAAAGTTCTTACTGGACTTCATGTAAGAACGTTGTTGAATGTTGTAACCCATGGCTGGGTCCCAACAGACAAATCAAGAAAAAAACAAAAGGGGGTAAAAAGACAAGATAAAAAAAAAAACATATGTAACGGTAAGACCCAAACAAATATAATTAAACAGATTACTTCACTGAGTGAAGTTTTAAGGTTGCATGTAAATGAAGACAAGGACGCTCAATCCAAAGTGGGAGCCTTGAAAACCTTTTGCACCACCTCTTATTCTGTTATTGGGAGTTCTGGTGATAACCAGAAGCCCAGTGAAGTGACACAGAATAATTCTTACTGATTGATAAAGAACAAAAAACTGTATGATAAAACTGAGCATAGCAATTGATGCCTCCAAAGGAAGATTTGTAATATTGTTTAAAATTGAAAAAGAGTCAGTGTTGAAAAGCCAAAATCTGGGTCTTGTATCTCTCTTAACAGTAACTGTTAACAATCTTGCTTCCACTTTCTTGATTACAACATTTTTAGGAATCTGAATTTAAAATGTAACCATTACATGAGATGAAAACATAGATTACCAAGTGAACACTGGTTATTCAGTACTTGGTGTTGTTTTTCATTGATAGATAATGCTGCATATAGAAGTGACAGTCATAGTTTCTGATAATATAGCATAAAGGAAGCCTGTATAGTAGAAACAGAACAGTTCTTAACATTAAACCTTAGTAACACCCACATTTTTTTTATTGTACTTAAAGGAGGATGCTTCCCTGCAACACGGAATCAAAAAGACATGACACAAACCAGTAAGTAACTTAAATTCATAGATATGTAATTTAGGATAATTAAACTAACTTGCTCAACGTAAAGGGAAACTAATGGAAATGAATAATCCATATTATGCATTTAGGATTTCCTTTAGACAAGGACAAATTCAATATATCTTTACAATTTTTCTCATTTTATATAGATAATGTACAGGGGGTTTCATAAAATTAATCCCCACAAGTTCCAGAGGTATCAATTACAGCTCTGACATCCCAAAGTCCCTTCAACTAACAAAAGTTTACTTACTCCCTCCATTGACCTGTGAACAGCAGAGGAACAAGACTCTTCCAAACTGTGCCTCCTACACATCCATGGAAAGGCCTTTCACAAGCCCAGTCAAAAAACCCACCTTAAACTATTACACTCCACCTTTCATTACACCAAACAGCACATTGCAAACAAATTGTTCTCCATTTCCACACATCTTTATTAACATGTTAACTTAAACTCAAGACGTCTTTGATCAGCAGGATCAGATCACAAAGGGGAATGTCATTAAAAGTGACATTCTGAATGCCAAAGAACCTCAGTTGCAGGGGGATTTTTCATGGAGTGTGAAGTTTTAAGCTCATAAAAGATATACACCAGTGATTCAAAAATGTAGTCAAGCCCACTCTCATATTACAGACGTGTCCTCCCTTGTTTGCTCTGTGCCCTCACTCTTTAACACATGCCACCCCCAACAGCCCCCCCCCCCCCCCCCCCCCCCCCCCCCCCCCCCCCCCCTCCCTTTTTTTTTTTTTTTTTTTGCTTTCTGGTTGAAAAATGTGCACTGCTGGATGACTTTCAAAGCTACTTGTTCCACTTTCTTACTTTTATGCTAATCGGAATGCAAATGTTAAGGTTCCATTTTAAGCCAGTGGCTTCAAGAGAGGGTGTAGGGATGAGTGACAGCATTGTGACAGCCATGGCTCACCACTCGAGACCGTCCAAACTGGGGAAGACTTCTGGTGATGGGGAGTTGACATTGATAGCATGCGACAACCGATATGTTACTTCTCGTCTTGCCTGAATAACATTTCACACTGTGTTATATTTGCTTCAATTTCATGAAGTAAACTCAAGTACAGCAGCTTTTGAAAACCTTGCATATGCCGAGTCTCAACAGTGGACTCTTCTTTTAGTATGTGCAATGTTCAGTGTGAGCACACCAGCCTAATCTGTCAAGTTACAGAGAACCACAAAGCAGGGGTTGCAATTAACTGAATAGGTCTTGGTGCCTGCATTGATCATATCAGTTACCTTGCCAAGGCCTCTTAACACACACTTACCAAGCAGATGAGACCACTTCTTTATAGCTAAAATATGTGTAATGAATACTGAGAAATATTCTGTTAGATTCCAACAAAGGTGAGGCTACTGTGCAGAATAGGGCTGACATTCACACAGCACTCAGGGCCATATGAGGCAAATTGTGTTGTACCACTCGTGACGTAGCTTGCTTTTTTGAAAGTGAAGAAGTACGGAGGGGAAAATACAGATTTCTGGCTTTGCTACAGACCCTAAACTAAAGGGCTTTGTTCCAGCCAAGCAGCAGTTTTTATGCAACTAACATCATAAAATCTAAAGGTGATAGAAGTAGCGGGTTACAAAAATAAATAATTTGGTGCACACTGTATGTTCTAAGGTCCAGATCTGAGTTATTGGCAAGTGAAAGCTTTGGGAGCAACTATTGATGAGCAAACTTCTTTTATTACCTCTGACAAGGAGGTTATAAAAGCACTGGTCTGATTGCAAAATATCTCAAAAAGATATGAACGGTCTTGGATAAAATTTTCAGAGAAGGTGTGTATTAGGACAAGGAAGAGATGATTGGATTTTGGTGGTAATACAGAGCACCATCTGGATCCAAGATTTTTTGAAGGATTCTTCATTATTGCCAGACCATGGTGCGACAACTTGGAATTCCAACATTGTTCGTCACCCTGTCAGTAGCTGACATGCAGTGGCCAGAAGTGGCCAGAGGGATAGCTCATCAGTATAGAGAAAAGCTGACATGCACCAATAACCATATTGCCTTGGCGGATGTCTGCGCTCTGCGCTTTTCAGAAAAGATTTTCTGTCTAAGGTTGTTTGCTAGTGACCATATGTCGCTCTAATTTTCGAAAAAAGCGTAATAAACACTTTATTTTTATTTAGGGAAAGAAAAATCTTGATAACCTTAACTACTTGTCATGCTTCAACAAAGGTAGCACCTTTCTTTTTATTTACAAAAACAAAAGAAATATAAAATAAACCAAACTTAATCTGCAAGAAGAGACTGTCAAAACAATTTAGATAAAAGTTGCAGATACCCAGAGACAGTTGCACAGTTGTTTATAAGGTTAGTTTGGATTTTTGAAGTGAGGTTCTGTGAAGTTACTATGGTTAGTAATTCCTTTACTTGTAACTGAAAGATGGAGCTGCAATATTCTGGTCTGAACTCCTTGTTATTGTAGCTCGACAGGCTCCTCTTTTACCCGTGTTCTGAGGTGCGTCTGAGAGCAACTCGTTTTGGTGCGGTCTCTTTAAATGCTACTGGGGCACTTCACAACCCAACCCCCCTCCATGTTATAGAGCATCACACTTTAACCCGTTCGGCCATTTTTGTAGTTTGATACCAGAGATACACTTATCCAGTGGTGCAGAAACAATACAAAAACAGCAAAAACAAAGCAAAGCTGTTTATGTCTAATACTATTCAGGTCGCAGTACGGTTCTGTCCTCAAGGAGCTAAAAGCAGCACACAGCTCTAACATAAGCAGAAGGCACGATGCTATTGCTATCAAAACAATGGCCAGGAGGTCATATCAAAATACAATAAATTCAGTGTAATGAATACTCCCAACAACTATTCGGCTGCACCTCGATAGAAACACAAGAGTCTGTCTTTGGGAATTCACTGATGAATGAATATTACTAGGTGGGAAATGTAGTTTCTATATTTTTCATATTACAGAGGCATACTTTAGTAAGTAAAACTGATATATATATATATAATTATTTTATTAATATATATATATATATTTATATGTATGTGTGGTATATATATATGTATGTTGTGTATATATATATAATATATATATATATATATGTATGTGTGTATATATATATGTATGTGTGTGTATATAATATGTATGTGTGTGTATATATATATATATATATATATTGTGTATATATATATATATTACACATATATATATTATATATATGTGTATTATATATATATATATGTATATATACTATATATATACAGGGGTTGGACAATGAAACTGAAACACCTGTCATTTTAGTGTGGGAGGTTTCATGGCTAAATTGGACCAGCCTGGTAGCCAGTCTTCATTGATTGCACATTGCACCAGTAAGAGCAGAGTGTGAAGGTTCAATTAGCAGGGTAAGAGCACAGTTTTGCTCAAAATATTGAAATGCCCCCCAACATTATGGGTGACATACCAAAAGTTCAAAAGAGGACAAATTGTTGGTGCACGTCTTGCTGGCGCATCTGTGACCAAGACAGCAAGTCTTTGTGATGTATCAAGAGCCACGGTATCCAGGGTAATGTCAGCATACCACCAAGAAGGATGAACCGCATCCAACAGGATTAACTGTGGACGGAAGAGGAAGCTGTCTGAAAGGGATGTTCGGGTGCTAACCCGGATTGTATCCAAAAACATAAAACCACAGCTGCCCAAATCACGGCAGAATTAAATTGTGCACCTCAACTCTCCTCTTTTTCCACCAGAACTGTCCGTCGGGAGCTCCACAGGGTCAATATACACAGCCGGGCTGCTATAGCCAAGCCTTTGGTCACTCATGCCAATGCCAAAGTCGGTTTCAATGGTGCAAGGAGCGCAGATCTTGGGCTGTGGACAATGTGAAACATGTATTGTTCTCTGATGAGTCCACCTTTTACTGTTTTCCCCACATCCGGGAGAGTTACGGTGTGGAGAAGCCCCAAAGAAGCGTACCACCCAGACTGCTGCATGCCCAGAGTGAAGCATGGGGGTGGATCAGTGATGGTTTGGGCTGCCATATCATGGTATTCACTTGGCCCAATACTTGTGCTAGATGGGCACGTCACTGCCAAGGACTACCGAACCATTCTTGAGGACCATGTGCATCCAATGGTTCAAACATTGTATCCTGAAGGCGGTGCCGTGTATCAGGATGACAATGCACCAGTACACACAGCAAGACTGGTGAAAGATTGGTTTGATGAACATGAAAGTGAAGTTGAACATCTCCCATGGCCTGCACAGTCACCAGATCTAAATATTATTGAGCCACTTTGGGGTGTTTTGGAGGAGCGAGTCAGGAAACGTTTTCCTCCACCAGTATCACGTAGTGACCTGGCCACTATCTTGCAAGAAGAATGGCTTAAAATCCCTCTGACCACTGTGCAGGACTTGTATATGTCATTCCCAAGACGAACTGACGCTGTATTGGCCGCAAAATGAGGACCTACACCATACTAATAAATTATTGTGGTCTAAAACCAGGTGTTTCAGTTTCGTTGTCCAACCCCTGTATATATATCCATATAAAAAACAGAATTGGTAAAAATATATATTTTACATTTCCCCCTCTTTTAACAGGGAGGGTGGCACCTCAGCGCTCCCTACGGGTCAGCCGCCACTGCCCACTGATGTTGGTACATTTCAATGAAAAATAAAACTTAACCAGGCACTTCAAAGAGGTTCCAATGCGTCGGTGGTGTAATGAATACACACAACAACTGAACATTTAGACATATCCACATGCAGCTACATCATACTTGAGCTTGGACTACAAAATCACAGTGTCATATGAAAATGGCGGATACGCATAGTTGGTAGCCAGAAATTCATGACCTTGTTTAGCTGTTCCGCAGCATAAACTGTGATGTAACAGTTTAAAAAACCATAACAGAGAATAGAGAAAACTAAACTGAAAAATATGACCAGGAGAGAGTAAATTTAACTGTTCTGCACTCCTACAGACTCCAAGTACAGAACAAAATATATTTAAGGGCTAAAAAAGTGGCTTTTGCATGATAAGCCCCCTTTTAATTTGCTCCAACTCTTAGTACTCTTAGATCCGCCAAGATCAGTAAACTGTTGGATTTTGTATTTCTTATGCATCAGCATTGAAGATGGTATGTTCCTTGTCTTTCTACGTGTTGAAGTAGTTAAAAAATTTCCCACCTTACTCATAATCAGATTATGTGCCAAACCAGCTGAAAAAGTGGATTGCGAGAGTACAAGTCTAACTAACCTATTAATTTCCACCACTCTGAGAATCTGACATATTTCTAGCACTTATAAGGATATTATCTCTGATAAGAACTTAACAGAACCTAAATTCAAAACACCTCATTCAACCAATTAATTTGAAAAATTATGTCTGCCTTCAATAAATGGCCTCAATCTTCCTTTTTTCTTTTTCAAAATTCAGATTAAAAAATTAAATACATTCATTAACCTAAAAGTATTTATTCATATTGTTGGTATAAAAATGTCAACAGTTCAATAGAACAAAACCTACCACAAATTTAATGAAAATGGCTGAATGTTGTTGTGACATTCTTTAAAAACTACCTCAGGTTTTTGAAAATGCTTGTAAAAAATGTATTAAAATTACACATTTCATATAAAATAAATAAATATATATATATTTTTTTATGAAAACTTTTCAGACATGAACTTAAAAGTAAAACTTTTAACTTTTGTATTTCTTTGTCTACACTAGTAATATAATAGTATTTGCTATTTATTTTATTTTTTATTTGCAGCAGCAGTTCAAATTTATCATGTCTACAAAACTTACAGTTGTTTTTCTGCTTCATGAAATAAATACTTTGCTTTGAACATCTAATTCTGAATGGCTAATGTTATATCATAATAGGACTTATGGCTCTTTGAAAGGAACCGAATCTTCAGGATTCTTCACTTCAAAGTGCCATTTAAAAGAGCCGTTGAAATGATCCGTATTTGAAAATGTAAATGGTAAACAACACTTAACTGTAAACATTAACCAAAAAAAGTGTGCAGATTTTTTGTTGCACCATTTGTTTTGCAGGGCACTGTGACCCCCCTACTCCTCTCTCCCACTGCATGCAGCCTGAGTCGGCATCGCAGCCAGGTCGCTGACACCTGACGAAAACAAACTGTGAGCAATGAGCATGTTTGCTGTATGCGCATACCTACCCCCCTTTGAGTTTTCGTAATTAATCGCATAAGTAATATGACATAATTTTAAATTACATTAAATTTAAAAAGTAGCATTACAAGCAAGAAAAAAAGTAAAAAAACAAAGAACAGCTTTCACAAACTAAGACTCAAGTTCTTTTGTTCAAGGTAAGGAGCCATTCAAAAGAATTGATTCGCTCTATCACTAATGTTGTAGCGTGCTCCAGTCAAAGCATTTCACATCACACAGACAGACGGAGCAGCAGCAGCCCTCAGATGCTGCTTTTTCACTGCATCAAATATAAAATATAATTTGTGGATTGGGTCCACATTGATTTGCTGTTTGGTCAAGATTTGGATTGGAGTCTGGAATCGTTGCCTTTGAAAATCCAGTTACTTCAAATTTTAAAACCATGATTTTGCTGGTCTCATTTTTTCACATAAATAATGGACAAAGGAAATTTATGTATGACTATTACCTAAACACAGTTCATTCTTCATTCTTGATTGTTATTGTATCAATATGTGAAGTGCGTAGTAAACTAAAAAGAGAAAAAACAGAAATGGCAACAAATGTAGCTTCAAGATCAGCTTTTAATTGCAGCTGTAATAATGCAATCATAGATGTGGAAGATACTCATGTCCTCTGCTCTTATGCACCTCCATGCTACAATAAATGGTGGCTTTGCAGGTTTGGATTTGTTGAATATTTATTTGTCTTTGATACAATTTATGAACTTCTCCACCCTCCTTTATGATTGTTTCTCGGCAAAGTAGGGCTTTACCTTACATTTGTGGATGCAGCAATGCACTGTGCTCATAAATAACGTTTTTGAAGATTTTTGAAGTGATTGTCAGTCCTTGTAATCATTTCCACTACAGATTTGCCCTTTTTATGCAATACTGATTGAAGAGACAAAAATCCACAGCCATTCAAGCTCGTCTTAAGGGAGCAGAGATTTCTTTGGGTACTTTGAACCCTTTAATGAACTTAAGCGGTAAAAAATCCTCTACTTCTAAAAATCCCAAATTCCTTACAATTACAGGAAATGTTAAGGCTTTTGTGTTATGTAACTGAAATCTAATAAGCATGTGCTTACCAGCCATTTCAAAAACACTTTCCGTACAAAATATCACTAAAACACACGTAATGTGGGAAAATATTTTTACTAAAATCTGGGATGCTGCAGAGTGTAGGCTTTAGTGAGTAAGTACCTACTAGAAACACATTTGTTTGTAATAATATTTTTATCTTTTACTGATCAAATCTTACCACATTTCATTGGGATGTGATGTGACAGACCAACACAAAGTAGAACCGCAATATCCTTTATTGTCCCTCAATGAAATAATTCTGGTGTATCAGCAGCACAGTTACAGGCAAATGGAAGCACACAGATACGCATAAAGATAGCAAAGATACTGAATTAATGTGAGTGACTCTGAAAGACGATTTTCAAAATTAATTAAAAAAAACAACTGAAAAGTGTGGTCTGCATTTGTATGTGGCTTCTTTTATTCTAATAGCCTAAAAAGGTCAGTGTAAAAAAAATGTCTCTTGTATTTGCTTTATTAATAAATAGAGTCCACGTGTATAATTTTAAATCAGTATAACAACAGCTCTGTAAGGGCCTCAGAGGATAATGAACGGACAGCATCATTAAAGCCAAAAAACACACTAGACAGGTCTGTGATAAAGTTTTTTAAAAAGTTCTGTGGAGAATCTATTCAACGATTATTGATCCATTCTATAATTCTGGCCTGTCTCATGTGTCTTACCATGAGACAGGCCAGAGTATCCAAGAGTACCAAGATACTTTGATACCAAGAGTATCAAAGTATTCATCAGCAGTCCCATCTCAAGATTGCCACAAAACAAGAATAGGACACAGTGAACATCTAAAAGAAGGTCAAATCAGTCCAAACTGAACTTTTTGCCTACCCATAAACACCAAAAAACACCAACCCCGGCC
The DNA here is from genome assembly GCA_036173005.1 of Crenichthys baileyi. Lineage (NCBI taxonomy): Eukaryota > Metazoa > Chordata > Actinopteri > Cyprinodontiformes > Goodeidae > Crenichthys > Crenichthys baileyi. The sequence goes on from JAHHUM010000015.1 coordinate 492,379, forward strand.
CCCTGCTACAACATGGTGGTGGCAGCATAGTGCTATGGGGATGCTTTTCCTTAACTCAGAAGCTGGTCAGAATTGATGGGAATGTGAATGGAAATAAATAATGAGCTTTCCTTGATCAAACACACAGCTTTTTTTTTTCTTTTACTACTGCTGCTATTTCATTACTCTCGATTTATTTCACATAAGTACACAATGAGAAGATATTGATCGCTAAAGTAGTTCAGGGGCAGTGAGGTTTATGTTAGCCTTCAGAAGCCCTGCTAAGATAGAATTAAAGTGAAAGCTGGATGCTGGGCGGAAGTATTCAAGACTCTTCTTAAGATAATTAATTCACTTACACTGTGTGATCATCAAAATTTTATCAATTAACATTCACGTAAATTGGACATGAGATGGTTTGATCTGTCCAGTTTCTTTTAGGAATGGCCTGTGTTTTAAATCAATCCTGTTTTAAGGTTAATGTGTGTTGTCTTTCACTGATAATATATGCTGGGCTTACATTAAAAAGTTATGCTGGTAGCACATTTTGAAAATGCTTATTCAAACAGATTTATTCATGCCCCAAATTTACATTCATTAAAATAACATGGTTTTTGCTCTCTGGCTTAAAGGTACAGTAATATGTTTCTCATTGTATGTGTCAGTTTATTTTTTTACTCAAGTGAAATCTGCTTTACACTTAGTTATGATACCAGATGCTACATCTTGCCACTGGGGTTTTTTGCCCATTTCTCAAGGCTAAACAGCTCCAGCTCCTTAAGGTTAGATGTTTTTTGCTTGTAAACTGCAATCTTCAAGTATTTGGCTAGGCCATTCCAGATTTTACTCAAAATATCCCTGTATTTAGTGCCTTCCATCCCTCCTTTAACTCAGACCACTTTCCCTGTTCCTGCTGCTAAAATTCAACTAGAACTTTTTATGGGCTTCATAGGAAAGGGGATGAATACATGCGCACATGCCAGCTTTCAGTTTTTTCTTTTTTCATTAATTTTTATATGCATATTTATCATTTCACTTCACCAATTTAGACTATTTTGTGCAGACCATCACATAAAATAAGATTAAAAACATTTAAATTACAGGTTGAAGGGTAACAAAATAGGTAACAGCTGGGGGGGGGGGTGAATACATGGATGAATACATTTGCAAGGCACATTTGGAATCCCCCAGGGCTCGATTCTTGGACCTCTCCTGTTCTCCCTGTATCTTCTGCCACTTATCTCTATTTTCAGAAAGCATAAGATTGCTTTTCATTGTTATGCTGATAATACTCAGGTTTATGTGTGCCTAACACAGGAAGATAACTTCTGTGTGCAAGGATTAAATAAATGCCTCAAGGAATTAAATGATTAAATGGCTTTTAACTTTTTAAATTTTGATGAAAAAAAGACAGCTGATGATTTTTAGTCCAAATCACTAGGGGGTTTTGTGTATACACTGACTCTTTGGCAAATTATAGAAAACTCATTGTCACAAACCTTGGTTTTAAAATGAAATCATTTAAAATGAAATGATTTTAGACTGGATGGGCAGATCAGTGCAGAAGTAAAATTCAGCTTTTTCACTTGAGGCAATTGGCCAAAATAAAAAGTATCTTTTTGAAAGATGATTTCAAAACAGTAATTCATGCCTTTGTGACATCTCGTTTGGATTACTGTGACTCTTTGTAGTTAGTGAGTCATCCTCATCACGTATTCAGTTGGTGAAAAATACTCTGCACGGGTTTTAACTGGAACATGGAGGAGATAGCATATTAATCTCGTTTTATCCTCTCTGCACTAGCTGTCTGTCCATTTTAGAGTTCATTTATATTTGTTTTTAAGGCTTTAAATGATCTTGTCCCCTCCCTACCCTGCACTCCCCTTCTCGGCACTCAGATCAGCTGATCAGCTGGAGGTGCCGAGAACACGGCGGAAGCTCAGGGTAGATCGGGCGTTTGCCATTGCAGCCCCCAAACTTTGGAATGTTCTACCGCTGCAAGTTAGAAAAGCCTTTTCAGTAGCCATTTCTAAGTCTGCTCTTAAAACTCACATTTTCTTCTTGGCATTTGACCCAGTATAATTGTTGATTTTAGTGTATTGTATTTTATTTGTTCCTGTTTATGTCGTATTTTCTAGTTGCCACTTTAACCTGGATTTTATTTCAATAATTTTATTTGTTTTAAAATCTCATGTATTTGTTTATTCATTTGAATCATCCTTGTTGAGTATCTTGTTCCGTAAACTCGTTTTTCAAGGGGCTTTGTAAATAAAGGGGGTTTGGCTTGGTTTGAAAAAAAAATCCTTGAAAAAAAAAAAAAAAAAAATTGGAACATTAAAAAGCAGTCAGAATGTTGGCAGTCTCAGTTTGGTCTTAGAGAGATGCACCAAAAACACCAATGGGCTCTGCATTGCCCAGATCTCACAATATTGCTCAAACAAAGAATCAGTTCACACAAAAAAAATTGAAAAATGCTCTTACCCCTGGACACGGCGATTGGTGTGCATTCCTATGTGTCTCTCAGCTAGAGAGAAGAATGCACACTTCCAAATTTCACATATGCTGGGAGACCGAATGAAGTTGTGGGTTTTCTGGGTTGTAGCTCAAAAAGCAAAATGTATCTGAAAAGCCATCACAAAGGAGCCCTGATTTTGTATTTAGTAATGAGGAGGGAACAGAAAAAAAAGTAAGCACAGGCTCATAGGGTGGATAGTATCATTTTAGGGAAAGGAAGGGAAGATGTGAGGAAAACATGAAAGGAGAAAGAGAAAGACAGAAATAGAATATAGTATCAATCATGTCATAAAAAGGTAATAATAGTTCATTTTCTACTAGTTACAGAATGTAATGTGTGGGGGGGACCATCTTACTTAGACTATCTTGTCCCAAGTCCAGGCAAGGCTGTCAGCTGGCCTAGGTATCACACAAGAGGTACCACCTGTGGCTGTAGCAGTGTGGCGGTACGACCAAGAAGGTGGCAGAGAAAACCCGTGTGCTTAGAACTGAGAGCACATGAGGTCATGGTTCCCTTCACACTGAAATTAGGTTTTCTAAATTTGTTGCAATCCAGTGACATTCAAAAAGTTTTAGAGGTTCAGGAGACAGGAGCATGGTCTCAATCTGAGGTGAGGGGGACCTTAACAATGATTTTATTTCTAAAGTGATTGGTTTTGTGAGCACTATTGTTATTATTTCTATATAAAATGGTTGGGTATTGCTAATAATTTTTGGTGTTTAAATTTATGGAAATGGATGACACATGATGTTGGAAAACAGTCCAGTAGTTACAAGTGGTTTCCCCCTTGTTTTTTTGTTTTTTTTTTCTTTTTTTTAACCCTGTCTTGTCCGGCAGAGTAGCACTTAGAGTTGGTGTCCCCAGTCCCCCCCCCCCAAAAAAAAATCCCCAAACCCAGTTTTTTTACTTTCACAAGGGAGCTTTTTAAAACCCCAAAAATTTTAAAAAGCTCTCTTGATATTTAAAAAAGAAAACTTTATTAAAAAAACTGTTTTTGGGATTTTTTTCAGTTTTTTTCCAGTTGTTCCCGGGCACGGAGAAAAAATTAAAAAAGGAAAAAAATAAGGAGAATAAAAGAGAGAGCTTTTTTTTTAAACCAAAAAGTGCACGAAACTTTTAAAAATGCAAGATGAAATTTAGGGGAAAAATTCCCCTCCCCAATAGAATATTTGTGTATTTTTTAACACCTGAATCTACAACACCTTTTGGGCCCTGAGGGGTTAAAGTAGGGCCTTGCGATACAAGGTTTTACCCAAAAAATTTATTGAAAATACCGGGGTATGAGAGGCCCCCAGCCCTGCCCCCCTGGACCTGGGACAAAACGGAGGGATCCAAAAGCCTCAGAATCCAAAGGCCCCCCTAGACCCACAGGCCCCCCCAGGAAAACCCAAACCGGGCCGGGGAAAACCCCCCCCCCCCCCAGAGAAGTTTTCAGGGAGATCCCGGGGGAACCACCCAGCACCCCACATGCAAAAAGCCCCGGGGAAAGCGCGCGCCCAAGCCCCCCGGCCCCACCATCACCCCCTCTACGCCTAAAGCAAAACCCGGCCATTGACCCAAAAGACCCGAGCCCCCTTTGGGAAACATCCCCAACCCCCCTAGAAGGCCCCGACGGGAAACCAGGGGACACGGGAGACCCCAAAGCCTCAGGGGACACCAAACCCCCGGGGCAGGATATGGTGGGGGGGGAAATAAAACTGATCCGGGGAGAGGGAGCCCCCCAAGACCCAACCTTACAAAAAAAACAGGCACACAAAAGTCAAAAATAAACACTTCCCCCCCTTTATGCTTTACACATAAAAAAACCAAAAACCACCCACGCACCCCAATTTAAAAGAAAAACAAAAGGGGACTTTAAACATTCCCTCACACCCCCCATACATACTCTATATTTCCCAGGGCCAGGGAAAAATACCTCTGGGGGAAACCCAAAGCCCCCAAAACCCCGGGAAGGGGGTCCCCTTCCCTCCGGGGAATGGAGACGGGCAGACCGCCAAACACCTGAACCGGGCCCAGATCCCAAACCCCTCCCCCCGACCCCAGCCCCCCAACGACCCCCCCACCCCATCCAAGAGGGGGCCCCTTACAAAAAGGGGTTTCCCTGGCCCAAAACTAGCTTCCCAAAACCCCCAGAGCCACCACAGGATGAAATGCCCCAAACCCCGCCCCTCCCCCCAAATTTAAAAACCCAATATAAATATCCCCACGGGGAAAAACCCCCAACCAGGACCCCCAGATACCCAAACACAGCCCTAAACCCCAAACCCATGAATCCCTCCCCCCCAGAACAGGGGCACACCCCCACAGGTGACCTTCATCCCTAAAAGCTGACGTAGCCACACCCACACAGCGCAAGCTCCACACAACCCCACTGCTCCAAGCAACCCCACCGCATCCTGCGCCCATCACCTAGCACGCCCGCGTGGCAAAAGGGAAGGGCCCCCCTCCCTACCCCCCCCCCCGCCCACAGGACAAACAGGGAAACACCAAAAGTACCCCCCACACAAGATGGGAAAACCACCGGCAAGAGGTCCCTGGCCAGCGGCAAGCAATCTGGGCCGGCGTCCCCCACCACGCCCCCACAACCATTCAAACACATCACATCACTGCCACTGCAACGATAGCCCAGGGAGAAACATTATCCAGCTCAGCTCTACCACCGCCGCTTAGTCGATCCTAATGCCGGTGACCCCACATCCAAGAAGAGGACACAACACAACTGGTCATCTCAGTGTGCGCAAAATGCATGACCGTATTTTCCAGCACTTTTCTGCCCTTGCTTAAAGTGTGATGTTTCCACCAATATTTGCACCTGTTCCAAGTGACAAAACTCTGGTGAAAATGGAATTCACTAGTCCAGCTTTGGGAGCTGGATGAAGCAGGGTGAAATAAAAAAATCAGAATCCCTGCATAAGTTGGATGCCCTATTCGGTTATTTAACATTTTCTGAGCAGGAGGAAATATTACATTTGATAAACTGTTTTCCTTCACTGTTTGGAGATATGCCTTTGCGTACTAATCTTTTGGTCAATGACATTGATGTGGGGGATTTTAGACCATCCGTCAATGTTTTCGCAGAGGATCTGCTAAGAAACGGAAAAGTGTTGGATGCAGAAGTGGAGTACACATTGCAAAATAACAATACATTGCCCACTTTCGCCATCTAGGCTTCTCCGAGTGTACTTCTTGAAAAATCTGATAAAACCCCACATTTTTGTACAGATTACAACAGAATAAATATCAACCACTAATCCTTACTAATACTCACATATGATACTTCAATTATTCTTAGCTAATTGCTTGTTTTGCCTCAACTTAAGTTTATTTTAATAAAAAACACTTAATTGGCTGCTGAAATCTGTGTCTCATCTTTTTTGTCACAACCTCACAAGCTAGATAGTGACAGCAGAAAAAAGTATTTGCCCCCTTAAATATTTGTTTTGTTTTTGCCTTTTTCACACTTTTAATATGTATACAGACAAACACAAAAGCCTTTTTTCAAACTATGATTTAATTTATTAAATGAAAAAAGCTTTCTAAACTAACCTGTCACTATGTGAAACAGCGGTGCCCCCTAAACCTAAAAACTGTTTTTCCCACACTTCCCACTCTTCTTTAAGGAATTGAACAGCCTATTTAAGGTCATGAAACAGTAATTCAATCTGATTTAACTCAATCGGACATTGACTACAGTGTTCCAAAATGTTTATGTTTTTTTTAAACATTCACACTTGCTAGTGTGCTTTGGATCAGTTTCCTGCTTGATGACCCAACTCTGCTAAAGCTTGAGGTTATGAAGTGATGGGCTTCAGAATTTGCTAGTAGAGGGGAGAATATATAGACATGGTTCATTCAAGTTGTCCAGATTCTGAAGCAGCAAGATGCCCCAAGCCATCTCACTACCAGCACCTTGTTTGACTGTCAGTGTGGTGTGCTTTATCTGAAATGCTGTTTTAGGGAGCTACACTTTTGAAAAGGTTCCACTATTTGTCTTATCACACCACAGAATATTTTCACAGCAGTCTTGGGCATCATCAACATATCCTTTGGCAAATGTCAAATGAGCCTTTGTGATCTTTTCAGTCAACATTGGTTTTTGCTTTAAAGCTATCACGTTGGTGCCAGTATTTATTACTGACCTTTACTGGGGCTAGTGAGTTCTGCTGTGCTTTGGGTGTTGTTCTGAGTTCTTTTGTGATATGCTAAATGAGCTCCAGGTTTATAAGAACTGTTTCTTGTTTCATCTTGTTGAAGAAGTTTAATAAAGCCTGATCACATCATTGTAGTTCAAAAATGACAGTGTGGAAAGAATTATGAGCATCCCCGAGCCTTTTTTGTGACCCAATAAATTGGGCTTGACTGGGCAGTGTGCATTGGTGATTGGAGGGTATGGCTTTGCTTTGGGGGATAACACCATCAACTTTCAACAAAAAGATATATTTTGGCAAAGGCTATACTCTTGTTTTGCTTAATGTCATGTGCAGAAGTGACCGCTTCAGTGTAGCTGGTGTTACACAGGAGACATAATCGCTATATGCTTCAGAAAGAGGAATAGTTTTCATAATTCTTAGAGAACCCTCTACGACAAAAAACATGTACTTTCATAATTTTGTTTCTTGGTGATGCTTTGCCTTTGTTAGTAGCTTCTTTGTCTGTTCTGTTTCTAAATTGACTCTCTTTGATTGTTTACCGCAAAGTTAATTATTTAGCCAGCCTGTCTCTTTTCTGCTTTTCAAGTATAAAGAAATATAAAAAAGAAACATTCCCACAGCATAATGCTGCCACCACTATGTTTCACTGAGCGATGGTGTGTTAAAGGAGTAGCACTGTGTTACTATTTCACTCCAATTAATGTTTTGTATGTAGACAAAAAAGCTTGATTTTGGTGCCATCTGACCAAGGTACCTTTTTTTCACCTGGTTACTGTGCCAATTTAGGTGGACAGCCATGTCTTGGTAGGTTTGCAGTTGTGGCATACACTTTTCCTTTTCAGATGAGGGATTGAATAGTGGCCATTGAGATGTTCATAGCTTGGAATATTTTGTCAAAATGTGGCCCTGTGTTTAGCTTCTCCACCACCTGACTAGCCTGCTGTGTTCTTTGGTCTTTTGATGCTGTCACTAATGTTCTCTAACAAACCTCTGAGGCTCAGAATCATAATTTCTACTGAGATTGAATTACATACAGTTGGACTTTATTTACTAATAAGGAGACTTTTGCAAGCAATTGGTTGCTATGTATTTTTTGGGGGTTAATCAAACCAAAGGGGGTTGAGTTGAGATGCATAATCAGTCAGACCTTTATTTCAAAAAAAAAAAAAAAATTGAACCATGTATACTTTCGCTTTTTTCCCAATCATGCTCTTCTTTGTGTTGATCCATCACTTTGAATCCAATAAATAACATTGAAGTTTTTGGGTGTAATGGGACAAAATGTTCAAAGCTATATTCAAAAATTATTTCTTTTGAAATGACTCATAGGATCTTGTTAGTTTGGATATCCTGTAGATCTTTAAAAAGTTGTTGTTTAGAGAGATGCTGCAGCTTCTTCTGATAATCTACTTACTGTGCTTTTTTTCTTTTTACTCAAAAATGAAGACCTATTCTAGGTGCTGGAAACATGGTCACTGTGTCTAAGCACCCGTGCCCTTGCAAGCTTTGTGTCACACTTATCCAACGCCATCATTTCATTATGCTTTAATTAATGCAACAAAATGTTCCCTGTCATATGGATAACATCACTCAGTAGAAAAGAAATTATATTGGGTTAGAAATTAACTTCAGTAATAGGAATAGGACAGTTTGTCTGGCTGGCTCTCCTGATATGACAAAGCTTTTTAAAGGACAAAGTCTCTAAAGGTCACAGTAGCTTTAACTTTAAGTCATAATGCATTAGACAACAAGCAGGCAGCATACAATTTTTGCTTGGACTTTTTGTTTTGGTATTGTATGTTCATGTTCTGCATTTTCTAGCCTTAACAGTATACTTTATTTTATTTTCACTTTCCTGAAATAGATTCTTTGAATTATCTTCTGTTAGCGTTGCTCTCTTCCTTGTTTGCTTCACACTTTCCCCTGGTCTTAGTTAAATAGCTAAAGTCTGCCGGAACCTAGCCTTGCTGCCTGCTAGGTTCTGACCTATTTTCTGCTGTTATCTCTTCTGCCTGTTTGGTGGTTTACAGTTGTTTTTTTCTGTAGTAATTCTAAAGACCAATGTGGTTGAAAACTGTGCTTTCAGTAGTCTTCATTCTGTAAAAACTGCCCTCCAAATCTTTGAATTTAGCTTTCCAATATTCCAGACTGAAAAATTGCGACATACACAGTTTGATATATTTTTGTAACAGACTGTTTAAGTAAAAGGAATGCATGCATATTGTGTAATATAGACTGATACATGAATATATTACAAAGATTATTTATGATTTATGGACTATTCAAGACTACTGGAGCATCAGCCTATTGGAGGATTAATGAACACAAGGAACCTGCAAATACAAATGACTGAGTCTAGAAACACATGTGAAGTCATAACAGTGGTTATGATAATATTATTGCCATATTTATCCCCTATCACTTTATTTCAAGTTGCTCTTTGAAGCAAAATACCAGGGAGTGATGAAGGACTTTCTTTGTTTCAAAATGGGGTCTGCTTTAAAAATCCCTCTTCAGTTGAAACAAATTCCTTTTATGTACATACCATAAACATGTTCTTATGATCTCCTTTGCATGGATTTAAGGTATTCTTAAGAGAGCATTGGCAAAACAGAAATTACTTTAACACTGAGGAATGCTGGATGGTCAGAGAATCTATTTCAGGAAAGCGAAAAAAAAGCCCTCCGTGCCTGAGCCTAGGTGATTTGTGTGCTATTCAGGCTTTCCTAAAAATGTGAAGTTATCTTGAGTGCTTTTATCACCATTGGCAGCACTGTGACATTTAAAAATTCTTGACCATCACATTGTCTGAATGGTTTGGCATAAGTTGATTATTCTGGAACTGGCCCAATCAAATCATCACCAACCTTTTTCAAATATTCTCATTCATGCTTTGGAGAGATGTTCCAAAACAATTCCAACGATCTGATTACAGTGTTTACCTAAATTAGTGCCCCCACCACTAGCCTTCAGGCTTCTCTTGACCCTGGTTGATGTTCTTCTTTGATCTATTACCCATGCTTCATATGAAAAGGTCTGTCCTTCCATGGTTGTGTTTCTAATACTCCCCTTCCTCACTGGGTGATAATAGGAAGAGCATAGGTTTTACCATCAGCAATGTCACAAAACTCTGGGTCCAGATAACTAAATGTATGTGTCTAGACTTTCTATATTCTATATTTGTGAAAACAAATGCTTTATTCTGTCCATATTTCAGTCCCACATTTCAGGGATACAGGGGAAGGTGAAAGGAAAAGACTTGCTTTCGAAATAAGATGACATACAGCACAACCATTTGGTTGTATGACTGGTTATTTTTTTCTGACATAAAAATGTGTGTATGATCTGAAACTTTTAAGTTACCAAAAGGCAGAAACAGAATAAATCTGTAAGGGGGGGTTACTTTTGAGCATTATTGTATAATAGACTCCAATTAAATTTTTTTTTGTGGTTAGCCACGAGCTAGTTAGTATACATACATGATGAGCATGTTAACATACCTTATTTACATGCTCATCATTACTTTGATTTGCTTATTATTATGTTTACTCGCCAAGCTGGTCATTTTCCTACTTCATCTATTTGATATTAATGTGGACACTCACCTGTCAGTAGTTTACTGTGATTGCCTTCTTGTATAACAAGGTTTGATTTGGTAAAAGGACAAAAACAAAATGGATAAACGAAGGTTGAGAAAACTGAACCTGACAGAGGAGCAGAGCCTGCTGTTGGCACAGCTGTTGGAGGAGAATAGAGGAGTGTTCAAAGGTAGATTTGGTCCTGGGTTGACAGTGCAAACAAAGAGGCATACTTGTAGTGCTTTGCCGAGCAATCAGTGTGCCATTCCCTCTGCTTTCATACACCAGCCTGGAATGTGAGAAGCTCTGTACCTGCTGCAGTCAGAAGCTAGAGAGGAGATTGCAGCACAAAAGTGAACTTCTTCGAACAGGATACAACAATGCAAGGTGCTCTGTGAATAACTTTTATCTTATTGAGGTAAAATTCTAAGAAAAATCCCTTACTATTCTTTGTGGATATGGGTCCTGTTGTATAACACAACAAACTTACCATTGTGCATAAAAAAATAGTCGCCTAAGTTTTTGGTGGTAACCTGCAAAACAAAGGTTGAGGGGCACTGGTCAGGACAAAGTCTGAAATGGGATTGGGTCTTGGATTCCACTGTGTCCAGTACAATCCAACAAAGGAGAAGAGACTCAAAGACCCAGAAAAGTGTAGGCTTTTTCACTTGAGACTGTTAAAGGTTGTTTCTGAGCCATTCTAAGGAATAAAGTAGGAATTATCTCAACTGAGAAACTTATCAATATTTAATTTTCATATTTATTCAGAATATGTTTTATTATTTTAATAAATGAGAATTGGCTTCAAAGTTATACTGATAGATTCCATGACCCATTGTGTTAACTTCACAAGGGGTACCTGACAAATAAAGGCTATCTTGAGGATTTTCTGCTGCTACTACCTCTGCTTCCCTCCACATTTAAAATCAAAATTTTGCCCCTTCTTGTTAATATTGCAGGATGACATTTTTCAGAGTTGGGTAGAGCGCCGAGAACACAGAGTTTCCTGTCAGCCTGCAGCACTTCCTGCTCTGACTCAAACTATGATGAAAGGTCAGTGGCAGGTAAACAAAGGCAAGGGTGAGAGCAATGAAAACACCTAAGTCAAGCTATACAGACTGGAGGCTTTGTGACCACACACAAACTCAATACCAGTCCAAACGCAAAAACATTATGTTACAGTGTCAGCTGGTGGTTCAAGATTGGGGGTGGGGGGTTGAAATAAATACCCCTATAAACACACGGACAGTTAGTCATGGTGACTCATGGTTTTATTTTCATATGTAGAGACCTACAACATCCTAAATCACTCAACAAAGCTTAGCGCTTGTTTTGCTGCTCGGCCTTTCTGTTGGTTCAGGTAAATTAATCCCTATCTTTTTTAAAGTTGTTCTGTTTTTGTGATCATAATCATCACAGTATCTGTCTGTCACACCCACGCAGCTGCTTTTGTTTTTAAATCAGCCAAGCATATTCACAAAATAAAACCTCAGCTTTAAAGTTGGTGATTTTATTATTGTCATTGCACTGGCATACATACAGTTGATTGTGCAGGCTCGATCAGATTGGATAGAGAGCATAACAGCCTATTTCAAGTCTAGAAACAGATCCCCAACTCAATTTAGCCATAGACTTAAGTTAATGAAATAATTAATCAAGGGTATCAAAGTAAAGGGTGCTGAATATATATGCAGCATCCATTTTTCAGACTTCAAATGTGAGCATTTTGAAAACCTTACATCCTTTTGCTTCCTCTTCACAGGTATGCACTACTCTGGCCACTGTAGCTCAGTCAGAAGAGTGGTTGCCTTATAATCTGAAAGTTGGAGGTTTGATTCCAGCTTCCTTCTGTCACATGTCGATGTGCCCCTGGGCAAGGCACTTAAACCCAAGTTCCGTACCGTGAGTGCAGTTGGGTGAATCTGGCTATACTGTGAATTGCTTTGAGTGGTCGGTATGACTAGAAAGGCACTATACACATTCAGCCAATTTTCACCATTTGCTTGGTGTCATGTCATTTCACGCTGTGTTGTAAGGCTTGTGTTCCACATAATAGGCAAGTCTCAGCCCAAGTTAAACTCAGATAAATGCTGGTGATGCTGTCTAATGAATCTAAGGGGTATTCTCTGCAGATAAATTTAGCCCAATATTTGGAAAATTTTTCACAATATTCTTTGACAACCTGTAAAATTACCACACCATTTCTGATTCCAAAACTTCTGCCCCCTGGTGGCCATTCAAGACTAGCCAGCTCCTTGGAAATAGAAGTATTTACGTGCATCGCTCGTCTGAATGTTTACCAAATGACATCAAAATCAGACAGCTCCTTCTGGGTTCTTAACTTGCCTTATCTGTTTAAACCCTGCGATTATAGAATAGTGCAATTAATTTTTAAATGTTAAATTTTAAATGTTAAACGATCTGTATTATTAAAAATACAAAAAATCAAAATAAAAAATGCGGCATTGTTTCACTCTGTATGAAGCGACATTTTTCATTCCATAAAATTTCAATGAAAAGAAATTGGCACAGTATATCACTCTAAATATTTATTAGCCTTGAAGGAAGCATAATTATTTATTTTCTGGCTTCCCAGGATTTATTTTATATTCTGCAGGAGTGACAAACTGGTTCTAATGGCTGCACATTTATTTTTTCCTTTCTTCATGTGTATCCCCCCTTTTTTCTGTATTTCCTGCTGTTTTCTGCATAAATATTAACCAAAACTACATGCAAAGCATAATGCATCACTGACCTGAGTGCATGCTTACTGCCAAATGACTTCACTCCTTTCATGAATGCTCTAAATGCTATTATCGAACATGAAATGTCTTTCATGAAATGGCTCAATTACACGGAAATGTCAGAAACCAGTCATGGCTTTGGGTAATGACAGAACCACATTGTATCACAAATTCTGCTGTTACAGTGTTTGACATATTTTAATGAGAATTATATCATCCTGTTGTTTTTAGAAAGAAAAAGAAAGAAAGAAGAAAAAGCGTTTTGCCTGCAGTTGCAGAGAAAGCATCAAAGAGTACTGAGCATCTCCTCTCTAATTTGTGTTCTTCACAGTTTTTTACTTTGTGTGGCACACTCATGAAGGTGAGCTACACATCCATGGAAACCTTTTGCCATTGACACTTTCATGAGTTTCCCTAATATTGAGCAAACATTCGCAGCAGAGCCGGGTTTCTTTCACGCCATCTCATCGTATCACTTCAAATCTTTTCTCTGTCATTTCTGTCATTTCAAGAAAAAGTAAATTATGTTGTCATTTTTTTATATCAACCTAGTGCCAGTTTAACATGAACTCAAATTATATAGACTGCATACAATGATCATTACCCTTAAACCTTGTTTAAGATTTATTATTAGCGTTAAACATTGAGGGGAACCAAGTTCAAAAGTCATCTAATAAATAAATCCAGTACAAAAAAACGTGACAAAATGTTAACAAGATGGCATAAATACTTCTGCGAGGCACTGTAATTTAAGAACATATTATTATTTTGACACTAAGCATACTGTGGTGTGAAGAAGTGTTTGCTCCCTTCCTGATTTCTTATTTTTTGTATGTTTGTCACACTTAAGTGTTTCAGATCATCAAACAAATTTAAATATTAGTCAAAGACAACAGAAGAAAATACAAAACTACAGTTTGTAAATGAGGGTTTTTAATATTAAAGGAGAAAAAATCCCAACCTGCATGGCCCTGTGTTAAAAAAGAGATTGCCCACCCTGTTAAAACATATCTCAACTGTGGTTTATCACACCTGAGTTCATTTTCTCTAGCCACACTCAGGCCTCATTACTGCCACACCTGTTCTCAATGAAGAAATCACTTAAATAGGACCTGCCAAAAGCTAGACATCATGTAGAGATCCAAAGAAATTTAGGAATAAATAAGAAAGAAAGTAATTAAGATCCATTAGTCTGGTAAAGGTTACAAAGCCATTTCTAAAGCTTTGGGTCTCCATCGAACCACAGTCAGAGCTGTTATCCACAAATGGCTAAATCATAGAACAGTCGTGAAACTTCCCAGGAGTGGCCGGCCGACCAAAATTACCCCAAGACAAAAGACCCTATGACATCATCCAAAGAACTGCAGGCCTCACCTCATTAAGGTCAGTGTTCATTTCTCCAACATAAGAAAGAGACTGGGCAAACGTGGTCTGCATGACAGAGTTCTAAGACAAAAACCACTGCTGAGTGGCCAACAGTAAAATATGATGGTGGTAGTGTGACGGTCTGGGGATGTTTTGCTGCTTCAGGAACCTGAAGATTTGCTGTGATTAATGAAACCATAAATTCTGCTCTCTACCAAAAAATCCTAAAGGAGCGTGTCCATCCATCTGTTTGTGACCTCAAGCTGAAATGAACTTGGGTTCTGCAGCAGGACAATAATCCGAAACACACCAGCAAGTCCAACTCTGACTGTTGAAATACCTGAATACCAAGTTTGCACAATCAAAAAGAATGTTCAGCCTAATCTAGCACACATTATTAGATAGACTATGGCCTTGGTGCGAGTCATTAGACTTCAACTTTTGCTACCTTACAAGCCTAAACAAAAAAAAATAGAAATTTGATGTGTAGACACATTGTTGCAAGCAGCAAGTATTTGAGCTTATTTTAAAAACAACATATTTAAGATACAATTTTACAGACACAAAATGGTATTCAGTACACACAAGATGATTTCCAAAAATCTGTTAAAGGACAATGCAACTCTTAGGTCAGATTTTTTGTCATAAACACATATGCATTTCTTGTTCTGCTTATCAAGTGGCTGTAAAGTTTTTATCCTGCCTGCTAACCCTGGAACTAAACCCAACTCACAAATGTATATTAGTAAAACAATTTATTAAAATGTATTATTATGCTGTAAGTTTTCATTAAAAAACAAGCAGTTTTTCTCTTTTAAATTAACTTAATTAATTTCACTTGCATTGAAAATAATGAAATAGTGTGACATGAAGCCTTGCTATTAAAATCCTTTTTACCCGCAGCAGAGTGTGTGAATACCTCTGTCCATCAACCCATATAAGGATAAAACTGAATCGTAAGCCTCAGTCTCTAAAGCATTGAGCAATTATGGACACCTGTTATTGCGTTAATTGGCCAATTAACTCATCCATCATTAAAACAAAATAGGTCACCTCAATAAGAACATGTCGGCACCAACCTATGGGATGAGAGCATTAAGCACACAGGTGTTTTAATGTTATGAACAAGGATCAGAAGAACTGGAATGCCATGTTCCATCTGGTTTAGACTCTTTTTTTGGGCAAGATTTTAATTTAAGAGATCAGTATTTAATGAAAATTTATTCAAACGAATTAATGGCAGTCACTAGAAAAAGAAAGGACAAGTGTAGAAAAACACAACACAGATTCTATGCTGGAGTTTTGTCCTAAACTGAACCAAAACCAAAAAGGAGTGTTGAAATCTTAGAAGGATGGGGTCTTAGAAGAATAGTAGCAGACAATAGCAGCTGGAACAGCTAATTACACTTGACCACATGAACTGCTGGTAAGTTGCAAGTGTGGTAACACAATGCCAAGACAGAAAAAAAACACCAACATTGACTCTTAGTGAAGCAAGCGTTGCTGCCCATCAACATGGGAAGGGCTATAAGACCAATTCCAAACAACATAAAGTTCATCATTCTACAAAACAGAAATATTATTCTCAAGTGGAAAGCCAGTCAGCAATCTGTAAGGAACATCCAGAAATTCCATCATGAGCTCAGATAAATTGAAAAAATAACCAGTAGTTACATGTCAGAACTACAGGCTTCATTTAATACAACAATCAGAAAAAAGGAAAAAATAACTGTTGATTTAAATCGAGTAAAACAAGTATTTAACACAGTAACGTTTTTGTCAATAAATATGTGTCTAATATTTTTTTGACATGGATTTCACAGTCACACGTCAGCAACAAACCAAGTAATCCAGACAGAAAGAGATCTAAAGAAAGTAAATCACAAATGAGGGGGTGAGAAAATTGTGATGTCTTGGTAACGACATCTTCAAGATCCCGTATGGATGAACTAGTCATATGCATTGCTCAGGTTTTATTTGTACTAATTTATATTTTTGGATTACTTTGGTTTTTACCAACATCTGATATGAACTTTATGGAAATAGACATGTATTTACTCAGAGCTGATTTTAAAAGTCAGGAACAGAATATTTCAGTGCATCTTTCTCCAACTCAGTGGCAGAGTTAACAAAAATGTATCTAATCTAAGAATTCAAAAATTGCTTTGTACATGAGGAAAAAGCCAATAGTTTGACATTTGCACAAGCAAAGCAGACTTTCCAAAGGTAAAACTTATTTACAGTTTATAAATGATGGAGGACCTGGTCACTGTGCAGTCATTGAGTAAAAACGATTTTACAGTGGAATGACAATCTTGGTCAAACTTGGTCATCAACAGGAAAATGATCCCAAACACTACAGCAAATCTACAACAGAATGGCTGAAAACAAAAAGAACAGAATAAAGATGTTGCAGAGACCAAGTCAGAGTCCACACCTCAACTTAAAAGAGTTGTACACATGAAAATATCCTCAAATCCGAATAAACTGGAACACTGCTGTACAGAAATGTAAGCCGAAAATTCGCTACAGCAATGATAGAGACAGACAAAGTCCTCATACAGTTATTGCTGTCTTTATTTGCTACTAAAGTAATAGTATAATTTATATTTAGGGATAAACTGGCTAGATGAGTTAAATTTTTTTGCTCTGGTGGCCCCCAAGTGACAAAGTAGGTCAACCCGTCAGTTTCAAGCATCTGGCATACCTAGGTAAGTAAATCTTTAGTGCTGACAGAATGGCGTAATATTATTGGGTCGTTGCTGAGATGTTTGAGTCGCTATGGAATTAATTTTTATAGCACTGGCACTGGCTGCAGTGCTCGTGTGGTGGAATTTGATATGTCATAAAAATCCATGGCTGCCTCGGTTGGCTGGTGATTGAATTGTGTATGCTATAATTATGGTGGATGGCAGTAGCATACACCATAACATACGTTGACAATGGAATGGAGAATGGGAGCTACGAGAAGCAGTCGTGGAGTCAGGTAAGTTCCAAAAACATTTGCTGAGGCTTGTGGGTTGACAAGTTCAATCTTCTTCAGAGGAGCATAAGGGGATCTCCTGAAAATCTTTCCTTGGGGAACACAGACCAACATATGCAGGTTGGTAATATCAACCATAGAGGGAAAAAACTAAAGTTTACTCAAGGAGGCTTAGGATTAACACTCAGGTGTTGATTGACCAGTCTGCTTGATGAGCTCATCAGGGCGCAAAGCTGTCAGGTAGAGACCTGCATCGGGCGGGAAGTCCCGCGGGTCCCGCGGGACCCGATACAAATGTCGGGGGATCGGGCGGGATTTAAGTAGTCTCGGGCGGGATTCGGCGGTCAGACCAAAACACACCGGTCCCGACTCCCGAGTGAGAGTGAGGCCACATAACAACAAAGCATGGAGAATGGTAAGGAGACAGTGGCTTCTGTGGAAAAGAAAATTCGAGAAGGGCAATACAACCTATTGAATAAAGCAGGAAAGTCAGACATTTGGACCAAAATTTAAAAATAAGTAATAATTAACACTGTAATGATTAACTATCACCATTGTAAAAAAAACGTTTTATAAACAGCCCAATAAACACCATAACCTGATCTACTTATTCAGCTACTTTTCCTCTCGCCCGTGTAACCCACTAGAAGGGTTACTTTAAATAAACCTGATAATAGTAGATGGCAGGTAAATCAATTTACTTCGATAACTAATATCAACACTACACAAGTATAAAGAAAACTGGGCCTGATCAGAAGTTTTCTAAACTCACGGGAGCCTAGGTGTGAGCAACAACAGAGGAGAACACACAATGTCTATGAAAAAGAATAGGGTTTAATATAGTGAACATTTGTGGATCCACATTTTCAAATAAGCAAAAATTGCGCGCTTTAAAAAAAATAAATAAATAAATAAAATTAAATAAATAACCCAGTCTTTTCGATACGTCTACTCAAATATTCATTCAATGTCTCACAGCTAGTGACCAGTCGGGTCACAATCTACCAGTTCACTCGGTCCTCTGGGCTGGGGCTCACCATCCAAGTTCGGGAGAGGATGATCTGGTGGTCTCGGGGCACTACAGGCCAAAAGTGCACTATAACCAAAAAACCTGACCGATGCTTCGATGCTACAAGACTCTACATGGGGATTTTTCCGGGCTTCAGCCGTTCACAAGGGAAGCTTTCTATTTCCAAGATTCTTCATTGAATTTGACAAGATCTACCAGGCTATTAGCGGAAACAACCATCAGCTTTGAGCTGTCAAGCGTGTCTAACGCAATCTGAGCAAAATCTCAGCACAGCAGTTTAAAGGGGTGGGACAATCAACCTTATTGGCTGATGTGATATCAGACTGTGCCAGCAATTGGTTGTTTAATCCGTCACTAAAAGCAATCACTAAAGGCATATTTCACAGTTTTTAAAGATTTTTAGCATTTCTTATCTATATTTATGAACGTATTTAACATATTTTTAACTTTATTACTTTTCAACTCTTATTGTAGAATAAGACATGAAATCTATTTATACTTTTTAATCTTGTTGTAGAAGAAAACATTAAATCAACATCATTCATTTTTTTCTTGTGTTTTTAACACTAGGTTACACGCGCGTCACGTGACATACTGCGGCCTTTCAGCGCCTGTCAATCTAGTGTCACTCGGCCTCGGAGCGCTGAAGAAAAGGTAGGGGGTTGGGGGTTCTCGGGATCGGGCGGGAGCGGTCAGAAAAGCCTCGGGATCGGGCGGGAGCGGTCAGAAAAGCCTCGGGTTCGGGCGGGAGCGGGATTGAAAAATCAGTCCCATGCAGGTCTCTACTGTCAGGTGCAACCTGCTTGGTCCTGCCCTCTAGTGAAGAAAAACACACAGACACACCAAACATCTAGAATCATGACTGCTACAGTATCAAATGTATAGCAAAACAATGCCGGAGCATTATTTTCCTATGTCATAGTGTCTTCCTATATCCTTTAAAAAAAGGTAGATATGTAACAGTATGACAGGGATATAAAAAATAACTATTTCCATATGACCCAACAGAGGCACTAAGTGTAAGAAACAAGTCAAAGGAATAATTATGTAGCTTAACTACTGATTGTTACCATCAACAAGTCATTAAATGGCTTTTTAGACCTCCAATCACTGAAAAAGGAGAAAACAGCTCCCATAATGTGACAAACAGCATCATTTATGATTTTGCCAGAGATCAGTGTATCTTTTGCTATAAATGTGGTGCTGTGAAGTTTACAGGGAGAATGAGAGAGCCAGAGAAGGGTGTCGGGGAGTAGGATGAGCATTCAGGTAAGTGTTTGTCAGAGCTGGTTGTTTACTCTTGACATATCCTAATCACAATAATCATGATTATGATCTGCAAAGGGCATTGCAAGCAGTGGCAAATCTATTTGCTATGACTGAGCTGTGTTTTAGTTGGGATACATCTACTTCAGGGGGTAAAAAGCCTTAGAGTAACCATAGGGATAACATTCTTTACAGGTGGATACATACAAATAAATATCTTACCTGGTATGAGACAAACCTAAATCATGAGTTTCATTCCACTTTACTGACATTTCCATGTCTCCCTTTTTGAGGTAATGACGTAACAGCTCCCCTCTGTGTCCGGATGGAGAAATGCCTTGGTTTGCAGCTGTTTCCATGCAAAAAAGAAGGGAAAAAAAGAGACTGAGGGAATGAAATGGAGCACACTCAATCTGAAGCTTTCATTTGCAATATATATATTATTTTTTTTTAGTTGAAGGATTTTTCACTCATAAAACTAATTTGGATTAACTTGTCATCCAGGAACCACAGCAGAAAAACGGATCTCTCTGGGCGCTTGTGAATGAAATTATATTTCACTTTAATGGTAAGTGGTGGTTAAACAGTGATTTGAAATGCATGCTGTTGCAAGTCATAGTTTTCCACTTATATTTCTCCCTTCCTGTCCATGAATTTGCAGTTACTTTACTCCTAATAGCATTTAGGAACATCTCTTGGGATAAGGTCTGTTCATCTTTTGATTCACCATTGGGGTATTTGTTGTTTCACACAAACAGATCTGCAATATCTTGCAAAATAGTATTGATATCCCTTGAGTATTTTAGTACATTTTATTGAGATTGTGATTTTCTAACTAATTAGTAAACAGAATTAATCTGTGTGTAAATTAAGATTTCAATAAATCCAGCTGTTCTGTGAAGATTTGTTTGAGAATATTAGAGAACAAACAGCATCATGAAGACCAAGGAACACAGCAGGCAAGTAAGGGACAAAGAATATGGCGCAAGTGTATGCCTACCACAACATGGCTGTTTACCTGAACTGAAAGGCCACACAAGGAGAGCATTAATCAGAGAAGCAGCCAAGATGCCCACGGTAACTCCGAAAGAGCTGCAGAAATTCACTACTCAAATAGGTGGATCTGTTGACAGGCGAACTATCGTTCTTGAACTCCCTAAATCTGGACTTTAAGAGGCGAATAAAGAATAAAGATATTTTTAAAAGAAAATCATACATCCAGTAGGGTACACAACAAACATGCAGAAGAAGCTGCTCTGAGAGAGACCACAAGTGGGTGCTGAACATAAATGCAAAATCAACTTTTCTGATGTTTATTTGTTAAACTATTGAAAGTTGTGTCTTTTCTCTTCAACTTAGTTATTCTACTACTTATGTGCTACGCTGTGTTGATCTATACCATAAAATCCTTATAAATACATTGATGTTTGTGTCTGTAATGTGACAAAATGTGGAGAAAATGGAAAAAAAAGCTACTGTGTCTCTAGGATCCAGTATTCTTTTTTTCAAATGCAGTGGGGATTTTTTGCATACTCTAATGAGAGATCATTTCATGGGGACCTTAAGACACCAGAATTATGTCTTGCCTATGCAAATTCATACATAAAAAATTAGGTAGTAAGCTTTAACCATGTAAAAAAAAAAAACTGCTTTCGGCCCACATCCTAAACCTCTTTTCTTTTTAAGAAAAAAATACTTTTTCAAAACTCATAATTTCTTTTGCTTTCTATGCCCTTTCTAAAAAATGCATTCCCAATTTTACCATTTTAATCTGGTTTCTCCAAGCCATAAGAGAAAAGGGAGAGAGGAAAATCTCAGGTGTAATATAAAACCAAATGCATTAGTTGACAGGGCACTGATGAATGTCACATCCATTGCACAGTGCAAAGTAGGGGGAGAATGATCTCTTTCCATTTGGAGCCCTTTCTCTCCCCCCCCCCCTCTTTCGCCGATCTCGTCAGCATTAGGCTCTGCTGCCTGCCCCCATTACAAATGCATCAGTATGCTCCGTAATACCCATGTCCGCTATTCCCAAACGCAGCCCCAAAGTCAGCTGAAGGTTGTCGGCCGCTCATGTAAATGAAGCTTGATTGTAATAGTTCTAAGTGGATTCTGCCCACACAATCCTGTCACATTCGCTCATTGTTATCTGTGACCACCCCCACCCTCCCTCCACCCCCACCCATCAGAGTTTAGGCCGTAAATAATAAAAGTTGTGTCACTTCCCAAATTACCCAAACAGCTTATCACATATTTATTGTGCTGTATCACAACTACTCCTCAGTGCTTATAAAAGCCACAGCAAATCAGACACTGGCTTTTGTTAATGAACTTGGAAGATTACCAGATCTGAAAAATAACACAATGTTGTTGTTTCTTTTTACTCATGCATGTGTGGCTTTTATTCTTTTCTCTCTCTCTCTCATTACCAATAACTCATGTAAGACTAAGACATTGTGTGAAAAGTTCTTTTATTTGAAGCATCCTGTTCTAATATCTACTATCTGAAAAAATTGCCTTCTTAAGCATTGTAAAAAAGAGTTACTCTGAACAGACAACAAGCCAAGAGATAGTTCAAACAGATGCAGACAAATGTATTGGTACTCCTGTTAAAAATATGTTTAGAACCCTTAACATAAATTAATCCTTTATTACAGTGGTGTATTCAACAATGGAAATAAAAGAAAAGTCCAACCTTTAATTTGAGTACATATATTCACGGAGACCAAAATCCTATATTAATTATTTCCAACAAAATCACTCCGAGAGCATTTTTTTGTTAAAACTTCACGTAAACAAGTTCTAAATTGTGAAATTACAAAAATCTGGCAGATATGACGTTCAAAAGTGAGTTTTTTTTTACGTTTCAGACATTTATTAAAAGTGTAAATGTACACCTGTTTTAGTCAAAATTGATCAATAAAGAGTTTTTTATTTTATTTTGGGATTACAGCAATATTTTTTATTCAAATTCAACTCAGTTCCTCCTGTGCCTCAAAGAATGTCTGTCAGTGCTGTCTGCTCTTTTTTTTCCAACAACTTTATCATCAACAACAAATCAAAAATGGCATCTGATGACATCAACGGAGCAATCTGCTGTCAGTGCACATCCTGAACAGCTCGATTGTTTAACGACACTTTAGATCAAGGCCTAATCTAAATGAAGACGGTAAAAGGGTATCATGTCAAAAACAGTTTAGAAAATAATTGTGTCCACACGAGTGAATGCAGCACCAATGAAAACGCTGTAGTATGTAATGCCAGGCCCATTGGTGGTGCTGTGATACCGCCGCAGAAACACACCTAAACCAGTGGACAGAAACATGCGCATGCGCAGACAACTCATATAAATGAAGACAGCAACATAGTGGCAGAGAGGTGCATGCGAGTTGGCTCTACGACATCATTGTTTCAGAAAAATGTGTTTAATGTACAAACGGAATTACAGAATTACTGTTTTGTAAAATTTCCACTCTGGGACCTGGTAGCAAAAATTGTTTTTGTCCTCTCAAAAACGCCGGTTCCATGAGGACGCGACGACTAAACCACAAAATACCTGTGCAGATACACTTTACCTCGTCGCTGTGTGGATGGTACCTAAAAGTAGTTATCCCATCTGTCTGCATCTTAAAACTTTTCTTAGATTTTCACCTAGAAATAAAGCAGTATTTTCCGCACACTGATATTATACTACAATATCACAACAAAGAAATGGATTAAACGTACTTATCCAGGGTTCTCACCAGAAATTCTTACCCACGAAGCTGAATTTTAGAAAGCTTGCTGTTAGCAGTCGCATAGGGTGTGTTGGACCATTTGTCTGCTACTAAAGGGGTTGGACAATGAAACTGAAACACCTGTCATTTTAGTGTGGGAGGTTTCATGGCTAAATTGGACCAGCCTGGTAGCCAGTCTTCATTGATTGCACATTGCACCAGTAAGAGCAGAGTGTGAAGGTTCAATTAGCAGGGTAAGAGCACAGTTTTGCTCAAAATATTGAAATGCACACAACATTATGGGTGACATACCAGAGTTCAAAAGGGGACAAATTGTTGGTGCACGTCTTGCTGGCGCATCTGTGACCAAGACAGCAAGTCTTTGTGATGTATCAAGAGCCACGGTATCCAGGGTAATGTCAGCATACCACCAAGAAGGATGAACTGCATCCAACAGGATTAACTGTGGACGCAAGAGGAAGCTGTCTGAAAGGGATGTTCGGGTGCTAACCCAGATTGTATCCAAAAAACATAAAACCACAGCTGCCCAAATCACGGCAGAATTAAATGTGCACCTCAACTCTCCTGTTTCCACCAGAACTGTCCATCGGGAGCTCCACAGGGTCAATATACACGGCTGGGCTGCTATAGCCAAACCTTTGGTCACTCATGCCGATGCCAAACGTCACTTTCAATGGTGCAAGGAGTGCAAATCTTGGGCTGTGGACAATGTGAAACATGTATTGTTCTCTGATGAGTCCACCTTTACTGTTTTCCCCACATCCGGGAGAGTTACGGTGTGAAGAAGCCCCAAAGAAGTGTACCACCCAGACTGTTCTGATTCTGATTCTGACTATCCTGCAAGAAGAATGGCTTAAAATCCCTCTGACCACTGTGCAGGACTTGTATATGTAATTCCCAAGACAAATTGACGCTGTATTGGCCGCAAAAGGAGGCCCTACACCATACTAACAAATTATTGTGGTCTAAAACCAGGTGTTTCAGTTTCATTGTCCAACCCCTGTATATACCCCAGTATGGTCTGCTACCACAACTCCCAGCAGGCATAGCAGCTGATAGGAAGGGGCGTCGTAGCTCTGATGTCGCAGTGGACTATATAAGGACACCGGAGACGCCTACCTTTGCTTTTTCCCGCTGGAAACAGAGACCGGTTGCCACGCAACGGAGGCACGCATCCTTCTGGAGAAGAAACTCACACGTGGGTTTTCATTAATTCTCCCCACTGGCCAAAACACATGAGAAAAGGTTACTGGGATAAGAAGCCCAGTAGACTTTACTTTACCGATCGAAGACGTGGATTTGACACGTGACCCAAGCAAAACCCACGGAGGTTTTCCAAGGAGACGAAATTTTCCTCTTTGTTTTTGTTCCTGGCGACTGCTGACGGTCCGTCATATTTTTCTCCTTTTGCCAAAGGAGGAAGGCCGGCCGTCTTTGAGTTTGTTACGGTTGCGTAACAAAGAGATAAGATGACACCAAGTAATCCCGTTTGTTTTATTTCTATTAGAAATAGCTTGTGCAGGATAGAGTAGGATTTTAGAGCGATTTAGAATTGCCACTTATAGTCCATTGTGTTCTAAGTTGTGTGTGCATGCAATGTCTTATTGAAACTTTGATTGCTGTTGAACTCTGAAAGCCGCCGCGCTTTGAAGCTGTGCGTGAATAACTGTGTTTGAACATCTGAGCGCAGACTCAGGTGAATTTAAAGTTGGACTGCTAGAACCTCATGGTGGAATACTCACTATTCCATTGTCTTCACTCTTCGTGTTTTTCCACTGGTTGTAGCCTAAAAGTTTTATGACCCTTTGTGTTTTACTGAGCTCCAACTTTAGGGGTTTTATGACAGCAGCCTGGTGGAGGCCGCTCCCAAAGCTTTGCTCAGTACCATATTTTCTCTTGTTTTGCCATAACTGCTGGTTTGACTTTCATACACACTCAATGTTGTTTTATCTTGTTTAGTTAGTTATTTTACCCCTTTTGTGTAGGAATTTTGCATGCTTGATTAGGTGAAGATTATTGAATCAGAATAACGAGGTGTATCAGGGCTATTGATTTAATAAATATTCACGTAGATTAAGAGAAAGCGTTTGTGTTTATTTTGAGCAAGAGTGATTTGTCTGTCAAAATAAGGTCAAAGTTCCCCCACTTTCGGCGAAGCGTTTGATTAAACAGTGACATATCGTAATACTTATCAATTATTACTGCGAATTTACTAAGTGTAATTATCAAGGGTTTGAGCCATAATTACAACACCAGAGGACATCTCTGATTTCGATTCGTAAGTAATGATTTTTGGTTAAGAAATTTATTTTTTTTCAAATTATGATTTTCAATTATAATTCTTGATAAATATTTATTAATCAATAATCATAATTCTTACAGGTGAAAGGAAGCAGGAGCAGAATTAGCACATGCGTTACAGCCGATATAAAAACCACACGGAGGGTGCCCAGATGTCAGTCAAAGGGCCGATATGCTCCTAAAAAATAAGCGTATCGGCCTAAATTTCAGCATAGCGGTGACAATTTTCAGCGTAGCGGCCCGCTATACTCCTATAATCTTTCACTACGTCTCAAGATCCTGCAGAGTCCTGGTTCCACTCCGATGCTCTCTTCTCCTCTATTGACCCTACAGGGTTTTTTTTTTTTACAATTTAGGTCTAGACACTGACCTGGCCAGTCTTTGCCTGATGAACCAAGTTGATTTAGGCATATGTTTGTTTTGCTGTTTTGTGGTAAATTGTCGACAAACCAAATTCTGCCATTTGTGTACATGACTCAGAGACGTCATAGAATGTGTTCGTCACTACAGCACAGTTCTGAAGAGTAGGGCAAGAGTAGGGTCTGGGGGCTGGTTGCCCAGATACCTGGACCTCGCAGTACAGTCCGTGTATGGGGAGTGCAAGTGAGTGTGTGGCATCCATTCTTGTATGTCTGTTCATTGGGTGTGCAGGTGTGAGTGTTTGTATGTGTAAGCATAGGGGCAGGAATGTGTAATTGTTACTGTGTGTGCCTGTTTTTCTTTGATATTGGGTATTGGGTGTCCCCCCTCCTGGATCATCTTAGGCACCACACTCCCTATCACTGGCTGGTGTCTCTGCCCGCCAATGCGTTGGCGGTTCTCAGTGTCCAGGGTTGGGTGCTCGGGAGTCTGCTGGCTCACTTCTACTAGTTGCTTGGCAGGGCCCCTTGGCTCTGTCGGGCCTCTCCTGGGGGGTGTTGTGTCCTTGGGTCTCTGGTGTCTGGGTCCATGGTTGAATCTGCTACTGCTGATGGGGCCTGTGGGCTCGTCGCTGCAGTTCCCTGGGGCTTCTGCACTGTGCCTGCTGGGTGTTTCTCCCAGGGCTCGCCTCTGCTCTTCTCTGGGTGAGGGTGTGGTGGTCCTTCCAGGACTCCTGGGCTCTGAGGGGCCTTTGAATGTCTGTGGCTCCAATGTACTCTGTGTCTGCGCGCTCACACATAAACCTACAGTTGTTTGGATTTAGTTTACAGTTTGCAGACACACAGATATACAGATATACTCTATATCGAGCTGTGGTTGCCACTAAATACACCCTGTATTATTTGTATGGTGTAATTTTCAGTAACGTTGTTGCTGTTATATATGCATTTGTTGTTTCTCCATGTGTTTTTTTTCCCTCTTTCTCTTTCTGCAGGTGTAGAAGCAGACTTTTAGGGTGCAATTTTGTATTCTCATTATCCTTCTTTTTCTCCTCTTCTCTTAGGTCCTCTTCTCTTAGGTTTTGCCCCACCTCCCTCCTTTTTTTCTTTTTTTTCTTCTTCTTTCATTTCTGTCTCCATGTCCATTGTATTTGAAATAATCCCAAAAAAATAAAAATAAAAAGTTTTTCATATATATCAAGCGGAGCATTATAAAAAAACGGGAATGCTTCACTTGTGAAAGTAAGTCTCTTGGGCTTTTTCTTGGCACTCAGAGAGCATTTGTGAGTGCTACACATAAAAAAAAGACTTCTGTTATGTTACTCCATTATCAATGCAATACGGGTCTCCTAATTTTAGGGTCCTATTTGAAAATTATCTTCTGCAGTTCATTCACCCCTGGCTCCATGGCCCCAGTAGCCATTTTCTGCCTGGGTGCCCTTAAATCTGATTCACAGCCACCTAACTCGCAAGAAAGAGAGAGCAACAGAGGCAACATATTGCCAAGGTGGCCCCTGAGGAGTCTAAGATAGAGGACCAATATCACAGATATGAAAAATTGCCAACATTTCATGTAGAATGAATGACAACAGAGAAACTGGATCCAGTCTATCCCTTAACATGCATGTGGTGGATATTTTTCCTTGCCTTTACAAGATGATAAATGAAACAGTTTTATGGACAACATGATTAGCTTTCACATCAAATCAGATTTAATTTATTTGATTGCCATAAACAGGAAAGGTAGCAGTAACACAAACAAAAGAGGATGCCGTTTATAGAAGATGCTGTTTTCTGTCATTGTGAGGTTCGTATTGCGTTTGGTGATTTCCTTTGAACAAAAACAGTTTATCCACAGCTTATGAAGAGCAGACAGCTCAAACTGATTGGCTTCAATACAGTAATCTATCCAAATACGACTTGATTTAATGCAATTTCTTTATTTTTGTTTGGCACTTTTGTATCTGGTTGTTATTTTACGAGCATTATTCTCCACTTCATACTTTGCTTTGGCCCCTTAAAAAGTTGCCCAAGTTACATGCTGATTTGAATGATAAATTAAGTTGAGACTTTTTAGTTTAAGACGATGGACCAAATTTAGACAATTCAATTCCATTGTAGCTCTGTCTATATGTTTGGTGTTATTGTTCTGGTTGAAGGTGAAGCTCTGCCTCAGTCTCAACTTATTTACAGCTTCTAACAGGTTTTTTTCCAGGACTGTGTTTAGCTCCATCTGACCTCCCAGCTACTATGATCAGATTCCCTGTCCTGCTGAAGTAAAGATTTCCCATGGCATGATATTGCTGCCACAATAGTTTATGGTGGATATGGTGTATTCACATCAACATTTTGCATGTATACCAACATTGGATGTATGTGTATGTAAAAGTTTTATTTTGGTCTCATCATACCACACCACAGCACCATCAGGCTTTCTTTCAACAATATTATTTTTTCTTGTAACTCTCCATGAAAGTCAGATTTGTGGTATGCAGAACTAATAGTTGTCCTGGTGACTTCTGATTCCTCCACCTGAGCTGTGGCTCTCTGTAACTCCTCCAGAGTTGAGGTGTGCTTCTTTGCTGTTTCTTTAATTAATGCTCTCCCTGCCCAACTTGTTTTTTAAGCGTCTAGCCATTCCTTAATAGGTTTAAGTTGAGCTATGCTATTTCTATTTTTGAAATAGATTGAACAGTGCCTTGTGGGATGATCAGTTCTTGAGATATGGTTTTATAACCAAACCCTGGTTTTAACTGCACAATATCTATGTCCCTGATCTATCTGCAGAGTTCTTTTGTCACTATGAGTTTGTTTACTAATGTTTTCTAACAAAACTCCTAGGCTTCCACAGAACAATTTAATCTGTCACATAAAATTCCAATAAAATACAGTTTGTGAATGTAGTGTAACATCTGAATCAGTTTCAGTGCTAAAACACTTCTGCAAGACATTGTATGAAGCATATATGAGATTGTCTAGAAAACAAAGACAACAAAGATGAATCAGGATTAAGAAAATAACTCAAAGTGTCATTATGCACAGAGCTGTGTGATGGCTTATGTGTGTACGTGAGTTTCTCCTCACCTTCTCTCATTACAGGGTGTGACAGACAGGTGTGCTCCAGCAGCTGCAGCTCATCAAGCCTAATCAGGAGGTGCACAAAGAAGGGCAGACTCTCTGACGTAGATGCCAGATCATTTTGCTCACATGCATGGTATTAGGCCTACCTTCATTGCGTCATTATTCTCCTTGAAGTTCTGAAATGTACCTCTAATGTTTGTTCTTGTGGGAAAACAAGTGCTATGCTTTCTCATTCCTTGTGATTATTGGAGACATCCTCTCAAGAATCTCCCCGCAAATCTGTTCATTGCTCCTCTGGTTGCTGTCCTGTTACAAGCTGTTGGATTAATTCAACACCATGGCTCACTCATCTGCCTGTCCACCCTCCAACATTCTTCTGTTTCACAATCTCCTTCTCTGGAAAGAAATAACAAAGAAAACGTGAATCCAGCTAGCTCTCACTACCACCTGTAAACCTCAGACTCTGTGAATTCGTCTCACCTTCCTTGGAACTCCATCACCACCTCCAACATACTGATACTGCTTTACAATATTTTCAACAAACCTTTCAAACTTTTCTTGTGTGTCTGTGAATGTTGCCAGCGCTACTGCCTAACACTTAAGGAATTTGACACAAAGGTGAACTCCATTGGGATGAGATCATAACGGCTATGAATTAAGAGCACACACAAAGCAGGGACCTGAGAAAAATTATAGTCCTTGGTTATCTGTAACTGTTCTAAAGTGCAAACAAACTACTCCATTTGTATACATCTTTTTGTTTTTGCTTTAGCTTCTCAAAAAGATTACCAGGAATGCTATTAACAGTGGCAGTTTATGAGTTATTTCTCCATATACTGTTATTGTGGTGCTACTGAATTACCATTGTAATATTAATGTCCTCAGCAATACCAGTATTTGAAACTATTGAACACATTTATACCCTTAATTACAGTGCCTTGCGAAAGTACTCGGCCGCCTTAAACTTTTCAACCTTTTGCCACATTTCAGGCTTCAAACATAAAGATATATATAGTTCAAGGGGGCCGAGCACTTTCGCAGGGCACTGTATGTGCCTTAATGTTTACCACATTTTGAAAAATATAGATCATAAACAGTCCCAAAACAAAGGTTTATAGGTGTTTTTAAACTACTACTTTTCTTACTTCCAATAGAGGTTAGCTGTGCTACCAGTGCCAATGCTAGCTTGTACCTAAGCATAAACAAAAAGCAAGAAATTTGCTTTACAACAGTGCTACTGTATAACAATTATGCCCATATCTGTCTGTAGTTAGTTTTAAATATAATGAATCTGTCCTTGAGCCACTACAAGTCTGCGGACTGCGTGCCCAGAAGCCCCTCATTTCTTCTGCTAATGGCTGCACAGATTATCTAATGGTATTTGCAACAATTTGGAAGACATGACGAGTCTTGCTGGCAATCTAGTATCTATCTAGTAGTTCTTTAGAATCTGAACTGTTAACAAGGAGATCGTGTTGGTTTTTGGACACAGGCTGCATCTATATTGGTTCCCTAATATATGCTTTTAAAATGTTTTTCCATATGCAGTATGCAGTGGACAGCTATGGAGAAACAGTTTTCAGATTTAGAATAGGGTTTAGTTGTTTGAAAACACATTTTTTTGTGCATTGATTTTTTTTGTGCACTTTCTCTCAATGAGGACATTTTTTTAAGAAATAAAAAAGGGAAATAATATTTTTGTAAATATTTTTTGTATTTTTGTCTGTGTGTGTGTGTGTGTGTGTGTGTGTGTGTGTTCCTGTCTTGGCATCACAGTGAGAACCATTTTCCCGATTTCACCATCAAATTGAGGACCGTTGGTACCAAAGTGAGGACATTTTGCTGGTCCTCACGACCTATTTTGCTAACAGTTAGGTTTAGGACTAAGGTGTGAATTGAGTTTAGGTTTAGGTTAGGCATGCACTGGTAATGGTTAGGTTTAGGGTTATTGTCAGGGTTAGGGCATAGAAAGGGTTGAAAATGACTGAAAATCAATCGAAGTCATTGGGAGTCAACACATGGTCCTCACTACATATAGCATATATACGTGTGTGTGTGTGTGTGTGTGTATATACAGTGTTTTTACAACAAAGAAAGACATGGTTGAATTGTGCTAATATGCATGATATCAATCTAGGCAATGACTAAAGTGTTTATCAGAGACTGATGAGATAGAGTCAAGGAAAAGAAACTCTCTGTGGCAGCTGGTTTATGCAAATAGTGCTCTATGGTGCCGACTTGAAGGTAAAAGTCTAAACTGTTTGCTTGCAGCATGTGGGGAATATGTAGAGACGTTAGTTGCCCTTTTCCTAACCCTAAACCTTCATACGTTCTGGATGGAGAGAAGATCAGCCCCAATGATTGTCTCTGCAGACCTGTTTGTTTGTTGTAGTCTAGATCTGTCCTGTTCTGTGGATGAGCCAAGTTTCCCCAGGATGTAGAGTCTCTGCTGGGACCTCTTGTAAACTGTGTTTATGTGTTAGGACCATCTCAGGTCCAAAGAGCAGTGTGGGGGCTGACTCTGGAAGTCCACTGTCATCTCCACTGTATTGAGTGGGTTAAGCTCCAGGTGGTTCTGATCAGTGTACCAGCCGATCCACCTCCTGTCTATATGCAGACTTGTCACTGTCCTAGATCGTATCAATAACAATGGTGTCATCTGCAAACTTCAGAAGTTTTACAGAGGGGTCTGCTGAGGTGCAGTCATTTGTGTACAGCGAGAAGAGGAGTGGGGAGAGAACACATCCCTTGGGGGCACTGATGCTGATGGTTTTTGTGTGGGAGAAGATGCTCCCCAGCCTCACCTGCTGCTGGTCAGTCAAGAAACTGGTGATCAACTCACAGGTGGAGGCCAGCACTTTGAGCTAAGTGCTTCTGGTGGAGGATGTCTGGGTTGGTTGTGTTGAAGGTCGAGCTGAAGTCTACAAACAAAATACTGGAGCAAGTCTCTGGGGGATCGAGGTGGTGCAGGATGAAGTGTAGTGCTAGATTAGATTGATTATTCATTATCTGCCCGGTAAGCAAAGTACAGAGGCTCCAGCAGTGGCCCTGTGATGTCATGTTTCCAGACCAGACGCTCAAAGGATTTCATGACCCCAGATGTCAGGATGACAGGTCTGTAGTCATTTTAACTCTGTGATTGTGCATTTATTGGGGACCGGAAAGATAGTGGGGCATTTGACTGAGTGACGATGGGGGACAGTTGGTCAGTGCATGATCAGACATGAGGGGGAGACATGGTCAGATCCTGGAGCTTTCTTGATGTTTCGATTCCTATTTACATCTTCCTCAGAGATCTTAAATCCAGGCAGGGGGTCTGATGAGAGGAGGGTTGTTTTTGGATGGGGACCTTTTGTGTCAGAGTAAGATGTGGACAAGTTGGTGGGAGTGAGTTTCTCAAAGCGCTCCAATCTGCAGCTGAGTTGTTAGGTGAGAAGGTTTTTTTTCAGCTTCTCACTGTAGCATCTCCTTGGTCAATTTGTTTATGGCCTGCTTATACAGGGCCCTGTCTTCACTGATGTAAGACTCTTCCGTGCTCCTATGCAGCTTCCTCAGATTTGAACCATGATTTATTGTATGTTTATTGTTTATTGTATGTGAGAAAGGTCTTGGTCTGTACACACATCCTCACAAAAACTGATGTAGTTGACATTATCAGCGAACTGGTTTAGATCTGAGGCTAAAGCTTCAAAACACTATTATTCATGCAGTCAAAGCAGACCCGTAACATCTGCTTTTACTCAATGGTCCGCTTCCTAACATTTCTAACTACAGGTTTAGACATTTTCCATGAACAACCAAGATCTCTGTAAAGTTAGCATCAATGAAAAGGAGAGGTCTGTCTGATGCTTAGGAGTTCCTCTCTTGTGTAAGTGGCCACAGAATGGTGGCAGAGAGCAGAATAAGCATACAAAAACACACAAATTACAAGAGAGCGAAGGACAGGGGCTGCCATCTGCGGTACCATTTATGTGAAACTATTGCCTTTACACTTGCATTTAAACCCCCTCAAACTTACAGTGCCTTGCGAAAGTATTCGGCCCCCTTGAACTTTTCAACCTCTTGCCACATTTCAGGCTTCAAACATAAAGATATAAAATTCAATTTTTTTGTGAAGAATCAACAACAAGTGGGACATAATTGTGAAGTGGAATGACATTTATTGGATGTGTCAAACTTTTTTAACAAATAAAAACTGAAAAGTGGGGCGTGCAATTTTTATTTGGCCCCTTTACTTTCGTGCAGCAAACTCACCTCCAGAAGTTTCAGTGAGGATCTCTGAATGATCCAGTGTTGTCCCCCAAATGAATGATGTATAAATAGAATCCACCTGTGTGTAATCAAGTCTCCGTATAAATGCACCTGGTCTGTGATAGTCCCCAGGTTCTGTTCAAAAGCGCCAGAGAGCATCATGAAGACCAGAAACACACCAGGCAGGTCCGAGATACTGTTGTGGAGAAGTTTAAAGCCAGATTTGGATACAAAAAGATTTCCCAAGCTTTTAAACATCCCAAGGAGCACTGTGCAAGCAATCATATTGAAATGGAAGGATTACAGACCACTGCAAATCTACCAAGACCCGGCCGTCCCTCTAAACTCTTATCTTGAACAAGGAGAAGACTGATCAGATATGCAGCCAAGAGGCCCATGATCACTCTGGATGAACTGCAGAGATCTACAGCTGAGGTGGGAGAGTCTGTCCATAGCACAACAATCAGTCCGTACATTGCACAAATCTGGCCTTTATGGGAAAAGTGGCAAGAAGAAAGCCTTTCTCACAGATATCCATAAAATTTTCGTTTAAAGTTTTGCCACAAGCCACCTGGGAGACACGCCAAACATGTGGAAGAAGGTGCTCTGGTGTCAGATGAACCCAAAATCGAACTGTTTGGCAACAATGCAAACGATATGTTTGGCGTAAAGCACACAGCTCATCACCCTGAAAAACACCATCCCCACTGTCAAACATGGTGGTGGCAGCAATCATGGTTTGGGCCTGCTTTTCGTCAGCAGGGACAGGGAAGATGGTCAAAATTGATGGGAAGAGGAGGGGGGCCAAAATACAGGCCCCATTCTGAAACCCTTTGGGGAGTCTGGCAAGAGACCTGAGACGGGGCCCGGAGATTTATTTTCCCCCCAAACAAGACAATGACCCAAAAACTAAACCCCAAATCTACAAGGGAATTTAAAAAAATAAAGGGATCCAGGTGGTTGGAAAAATGGCCAAGTCAAAGTCCAGACCTGAATCCTTTGAGAATGGGGGGAAAGAGTGGATTCCCTTTTCACAAACACTTTCCATCCAAAACCTCACTGAGCTCGACCCGTTTTGCAAGGAAGAATGGGCAAGAATTTCAGTCTCTCGATGTGAAAAATTTGATAGAGAAATACCCCAAGCGACTTGCAGCTGTAATTCCCAGCAAAGGGGGGGCGCTACAATTGGTATTTAATTGCAAGGGGGGCCGAATAATATTGAAAGCCCCACTTTTCAGTTTTTTTTTTGTTAAACAAGTTAAAACCCCATCCAAAAAATTTCATTCCCACTTCACGATTGTGTCCCACTTGTTGATTCTTCACAAAAAATTTGAATTTTATATCTTTATGTTTGAAGCCTGAAATGTGGCAAGAGGTTGAAAAGTTCAAGGGGGCCGAGTACTGTCGCAAGGCACTGTATGCATTAAAGGGTTGAGATGTCCATATGTTTATGACTCTATTCTAATTTGTACTGCTCTTGGTATGTTTCTTGTGCGATTTTTGTAATGAGCTCACATTGTCTTTGTTAGAATACTTCAGTGTTAAAAGCTTACATGTAGATACAGCCACTCGTATCAGCATTTTTTTTAAATTTGCACTCTCAACCTAATTCACCCGAATCTGTATATTTTGACATCCTATATCCTGAGGCACTTCTCAAGTACATTTTTAGCAGTCATTCACTTATTTAGATTACTGTTGGAATGAGAAAAGGTTTGTAGTCTTTTTGAAAATGTTGCTTAGGTCTACAAATAAACTTGCAAACTACTGTAAATTGAGTGTTGGGGCCATCTTGCCAGATACATTAACTCAAGTAAATTAGTCTGGGCATGATAAAGTAGGTTAGAAGTAAGGCGATCCAGGATCCTCACTCTTTAAATTTATTGTGTTTTGAACTGTATGCTTCTATGCAAAATTATATTGAATGCTGGTGCTTTAACTGGGTTTGACTGTAAAAGTTAATCTGTGTTTTTGACCAGCCAATCCTTAATAAGCTGCGAGTTATTTGGGGTAAGTCCGCAATCCAAGCTCGGCGCTGGATCTGATTACCCCGTTGTCTCACCCATTTTATTGCCTTTGTTCTCTCAGCTGTTTTCCTGTGTGGGTTTTATTGCCCTTTGTTTGAATTAGTTAGCCATCAGCTGGTAGTGTCTAGGAACTAGACTGTTTTTGCATTGAACAGTGCTAAGTGACTTGGTTTCCCGTTTTTGTCAGCTGTGGGCTACTGATCTGACCGCATCATCTACGTTTTTAAAAACTAATCGCTGTTCATTGTTATTCCATATTCCAAGTAAACCCAAAGCTTTGATTATTCCCACCTTTGCCAATGCACTGTTTGTTTAATCTCGATTAATACTCAGTCCGCATTCTTTATGAATTGGGCAATTTTTGAATTTTACTCTTAAATTTTTAGTTTTTCTTTTTAGTAGTTTAGTGTTCTAGTTAGGTGAAAAGTTTGATGGGCATGAAGGGTTTGGTTGAAGGAGGGAATTATTTTTTTCCAATACATTTTGACACAGATAAAGAAAAGGGTTTTCTGTTTATTTTGTATAAAAGTGATTTTTTGTCAAATAAGGTTAGTGCTCTTATCACACTTTTTGGTTAATGGTTTGAAAATACAGTTAGATTTAGCATGATTTTGGCTAATAATTATTACTGACATGTAATTTGTTGTAATTATTAAGTGGTAGTAGCCCAATAATCACACTCCCATAGTGTACTTCTATTATCAATTCTTTGAGTGATTTTGGTTGGGAATTATAAATTATGAATTATGATTTTTAATTATATTTTTTAATAAATATTCATCATCAAATGATCATAATTGCAAAACAAGAACTTGTGTTTAAATGTTTTTGTCACAGTAGTGTTTGTTGTCGGACCAAAGTGCAGGTAAGAGCTGGGCAGCCACATGTTGAGTGATCTTCAGTTTTTATTCAGAGGCATCCAAAAACGTAACATAAGTCACTGCAGGAGTTAACCAGAGTCAAAGTCCAAAACTTACATTTTTAGCCACAACAGACATCAAGGAACTTGGCAGGGATGAGACATGAGGAACCAGCGGGGAACAAAGAACACAGACCAACTAATATACAGGGAGAAAACAAAGGCAGGTAATCACAGGAACTAAGAACAGGTGTGGCAAGGAGACAGGGAGGCAGAAGGGACAGGTGAAACCAATGCATAAACTAAACATGGGTGAAGGGAATTAATTAACAATAAAGACACAAACCAAAAACCACAAAGAAAGTCCAAAATGTCACACGGTGACAGTTTTATATTTTGACTTAACTTACCTCCACATGTATTTTATGACTGCATTAGTAACACCTAATTATTTGCTCATTTTAATGTTCCTCCTATGTCTCCATATATTCATAGAAGTATTTTAACCCCTGGAGAAGGCTGGGCCTTTGGTGCCAAGGGATTATTGAAGTTTGAGCTATAATGACCTGCTTATCACTCTTAGTCTCTTAGCAGAAGCTCCTCTTGGGCCCTGTCACTTTTGGGAACTCAACTTTGTATGGTTATTTCAACAGAGAGCCCTCCCCCACCATTACCTGCTCTCTCTCATCTTAAATTTCTAGCAGAATGCCCTTTTCTGATAATACCTCATTGTGAAAATCATAAAAAGCGGGAAGGTTATCTCATTTTTACCTGAGGTATTTTTTCAGGACTATGCTTGCGCTCAATCTTTTTTTTTCCTTTTTCCCTAATGGCTTTCAGCTGTTCTTCCCTCTGTGTCTGGGTTTGTTCTCTGTCTTCCTCTCGCTTGCCTTCTCTTTTTACCGTGACACACTCACAGTATCTGTCTCTCAGTGTCCCTCGCTTTGGTGTGTTTGGATAATGGGATTCAGCTGTGAACAGAAGTCCAATTTAATTCCTTTCATTCCAGCTGGTCCAACCAAATTACATCTCTAAATGCATTCAGAAATATTTTCCATTCAGTGTCATTGGACATTTTATTCAATGACTTCTTCAGCTTCTATTTACACTTTTTGTTGCCTTCATTTAGAAACTATGTTGGTTCTTGCCAACCATTTAGACTAGAATGGTCCAGATCTGTCACCTCACAGCAGCAAGGTTAGCAGTTCCAGTCTTGGCCTTGGTCATTACATGTAAAGTTTTACAAATAGAAATCTGAAAGGTAGAAAGCGCTTTGGTATTGAGCTCATTTGAGTTGCAAATGTTTTAGAATATGTCTCAAGCTGTCTCAGCTTTGCACATCCAGAGCTGGAAATATTTGCCCATTCTTCTCTGTAAGGCTTTTGCCAGAGATTCTCAATTGGATTTGCTTCTTAATATTGATTGTTACATTACTGGGTTTGACCTAAAATATACACCTCTGCACCAGTCTTAAGGCTTTTGCAACCTCCAACAGATTTTCTCGGTTTAGCTTCATCCTTCTTCACAACAACTCTGATCACCTTTCTTCTCGCCGCTGAAGACAATCATTACCACTGTGTAATGCTGTCTCTGCTGTTGGTCACCATGGGAATGGTGTGTTCAAGGTCAAGTATAGTGTTTTCAGTCATGACCAGAACGCCTTCTCCAACATGTCTGTGTCTCTTGATATTTCTGATGCCATTTGTTTCTTTAATGACCTCTAACAAACCTCTGAGGCCTACACAAAACAGATGCATTTATACTGAGATTAAATTGCTCACAGGTAGAATCTGTTCTCTAATTAAGTGACTTCAGAAAATAATTAATATTTATTTAGGGGAACGAGAGTAAAGGAGATGGAAAACAAACTATTGTAAAATATTTGGAAAAACTATTTTGCATTTTTCTTCCATGTATGTGGTACATGTTGGTCAAAACATAAGTTTCCCAAAAATTAAATAGGTTCAGATACTTTTGCAAGTTCCTATGTTTTGTCTGTGGAACATTCTACATGCTTGCCAAAAAATGTGCTGATAGGCTATCTAATTTTTGCTTTCTTTTTTTCTATTTGTAATTAACACATCTGCAAGAATAACATGTGGGACTGCTGATAACAGGGTTTTAAATGTAAAAAAAAAACTGCTGAGCAAAATCCACACAAATTGCTAAACACTTTTATCTCTCCATAACTGTAGCTGAGAGCAATGTTGGAAGATTTCCAAAAACACAGAAACTTTTGTAGGAACCTTTGAGTATAATGAAGAGCTTGCAGTTGACATCCCACGGCTCCAGTTTTTGTTGGTTCAATCTAAACATTGACATATTATGTGGAATAGTTGATATTACTGACCCAGGAACTGGAAACCTTGCCTGTAGTAATAAAGCAAATTAAGCATGGTAGACAGACCCATTTGGTCTTTTGACGTCATAGTTATTTCCCGTCTATTTCACAGATATGCCGTCACCTTCTGAATATCGCATCTGACACTTAAGTCCAGCAAACAACAAACAGATCCAAATATGCAGATTAAGCTGGTTAAACTCTGTAATTCCTGATTACCACCTAGGGCCTAAACTGCCAATAAAGTGATTCACATGTAGAACATATTTTTCATGCCAATAAGTGCAAATAAGAGAACTAGAAATATCATTGGTAATGTGTGATTTAGTTCCGTGCATCCAGAAAGTATCCACAGCGCTGCACTTTTTCCACATTTAGGTATGTTACAGCCTTATTCCAAATGGAATTAAGTTAACTTATTTCCTCAAAGTTATACAAACAATACCCCATTATGAAAATGTGAAATAAGTTTGTTTGAGATTGTTGCAAATTTATCAATAAATAAATTAAATAATAGAAAACTAAGAAAGCTAAGCTAAGCCTAAGGAAAGAGCAAATTAGTAAAAAAGAACAGATGAACAGAGGTCAAGAACAATAAATATACATATTGTTTTATTTTGGACATTAGTTTCACTTTAATGGTCTGAGATTCTTATCTGCCGCGTCCCAACCAAAACTTAGTATTGTTTTGTAAAGTAAATTGCCAGAGATGCATTATCTTTTCAGAAACTGTATAATTATACACTATACAAAATATTTATCAATAATAAGAATAATTTTTGTGATTTCAACAGCCTCATAAAGTGGATCTTATCTGGTCTGCTGTTATCTTAACCTCCAATTGCAATCAGACAATTTTATTCACAATCAAACCCTTGGAGCCCCAACAGCCACCAAGATTCCTGCCAAATCACAAGTATACACAGCTTTTTTACTAAATTAATCCACAGAAGTTGTATGTAAGGGCAACCTTTGTTAATCTGTGTTTGACATTTGTCAATAATAAAAAAAGTCTTCAGTAACAAAATGTTTGTACTTCCTAGGGATTATGCTTATTAGATTGGTAAACTGTTTTCACTGATTTAAAATGCAAATCAGACAGGTCCAGTTTACATTTATTTTTGTTTAAAGGAAAAAATTTGTTTTCTGCAATAGTCTTTCATAACCTGAAAAATGACAAAGTGTGTGAATAATGACAGCACTGACAATACGGAAATTTGGGGATTTCGAAATAAGTATTACATCATCAGCTTTAATGAAAACTTTATGTTCTGTTTGATGACAAATGCTATTATTACCTAAGTTAATGCAAAGTAATTAATGGTTAAACATTTTAATAAATGCATTTTGGAGATTTGTTTTTTGAATTTGAGGACAAGACACATCAAAGGCAAAAGACGCAGATCAATAAATGCAGCCTGTCATGATTTGCAGATATTTGAGTTTTGTTTTGGGTTTTTCCTCTGATCATGATTGTTTATGTTTTCCAGGTGGTGCTTTAGTTCATTCCTTTAAATTTATTTTCTTTCTTGTTTGGTTTATGGTCCATTTTAGTTCTGTTACTTCTATAAGATTTATCATTTGGTTTTATTGTCTTTGTTTTCTCTGTTAAGTTTCTATCATGTTTTTTTTATATTCTCAGCCACAGCCTCTATAAACAGCATCATCCTGTCCATCTGCTTATGCCTACCAGTCTCAGAGTTTTTACCTGTTTTATGCTCTTTACAAACTCTGCTTTTCTGTCTACTGCTCACAGATACATACTGTTTGCCTTGCTTGTTTGTTCATGCCAAAACAAACCAAGCCTGTCCATGTCCTTGACTGTTTGCCATGCCAAGCCTGTTCATGTCCGTTTGCCAATGCCATTCCTTCTCCTGTTCACGCCTACACCTGCTACCTTCCGCCTGTTGTAAGTTTTTGGGTCCTCTCCAAGAACCACTTCATGACACAGTCCAAATATTTTCTATAGAACAACCTACAATAGCAGCTTTTGATTGAGATACAACACTCCAAGACACAGAGCCTAGCAATCCTGTTTGTTGACCCTGCACAGGTCACTAGTCCATCGCAGAGCAACACAGAGACACACAGCATAAACAACCATGCACCCACACATTCATACATATGGGCAATTTAGAGAGACCAATTAACCTAACAGTCATGATTGTGGACAGTCGGAGTACCCTGAGGAAACCCACACATGCCTGGGGAGAACATGCAAACTCCATGCAGAATGACTCCAGGCCGGAAGTCGAACCCAGGACTTTTTTGTTGCAAGGCAACAGTGCTACTAACTGTGCCACAATGCCGCAACTTTGCAAATATTCAGGACATCAAATTAGGTGACAAATATTTTTCTGAATTATTATCAAATTATTACGCTGCCCCAAATTAACAATACTGAGAAAAAAGACATGTAAATGCTGTATGGTTGTATCTAACTTTTCTGTTGCTGTTGACTTTTTAATGTATTTAGTATTTTTGGTTTGGCAAGTTTGCTCCAGAATACTTTGTAGGTGAAATTTGACTACAAATATTATTTTCTTCTTTGTGACCTAGTGGTATGAATAAGACTAACTAACTAGAAAAGGGGGCTTTTTTTGGAACATGAATGAACATTGACTCTGAACTGTATACAATCAAAGGCTAGTATAAACCTCTGTGCACTTTTTAAAAATTACACTAACCTACGTATAGCATCCCAGGAATGGGAGGACTAGCTGGACTTCCCATGACATCATACAGTCTGAAACAAAAGCGCCTTGTTCCAACATGGTGGCCTCAATCCAGCTGCAGCCCCACAGCTAACGGAGAGACAAGTGTGTCAGCTAAAGGTCTTTAAACGAGTATAAGACTAGAACTACTTCAAAGAATCCTTGGATTCTTAGGGACAACGACCTGACGGTCAAATACCCGCCGATCAGAAGCAACTACAAGACAGGTATTGATCTGGTGAGGCACATAGTTAAGAAGGATGGCCTGGAGGACGTCCCAGCGAGACACAGAGTTAAGGAGGCCAGATTTGTAGGGCCCACATGGGTGGCGACGGCAGCAACGATGGTGGTCTGGAGGCCTGCGACGAAGGACCAGGTGGTTTGGAGGCCAGCGACAAAGGAGCTGGAGGACTGGCTGAATTGGTGGAGGTGTACAGGGAATCCATGAAGAGGGCACCTAGGAGGTTGGTGGCTGCTGAGAAGGCACATTGGAGGTCGGCGAAGCGTAGAGGACCCTCTGGGAATCCTGTCTGGAGGCCTGCCAAGAAGCATAGAGGACCTTGGAGTAGTTCGGGAGACTTTAACCAACAGAGGAGCTCAGAAGAGCGGTGCAGGAACCGCTGGAACCCTTGGCAAAACCCTGAAGATCTATGGCAGAGCCCTGAAGATCTGCTGCTGAGCCCTGAACATCTGCGACGGGGCCCTGAAGACGGAGGTGGTTTGTCCTCAAACTCCTCATGGAACTCAGGAACAGGAATTATGGATGGCTGGTCCTGAGATGACAACAGGGATAATGGCTGGTCTGGAGACGACAGCAGCGATGATGGCTGGTCTGAAGATGACTGCAGCGATGATGGTTGGTCTGAAGATGACTGCAGCGATGATGGCTGGTCTGAAGATGACTGCAGTGATCTACAGAAGCTGTGGAGTCTGGCTGACCCTCAGCAGCAACAAAGGCTGTGGCATCTGGCTGATCATCTGAGACAGGAGCTGAAGCTGTGATGTCTGGCTAACTCTCAGAAGAAGCAGTAGCTGAGGCGTCCGGCTGACCCTCAGTGGAAGCAGGAGCTGAGGTGTCCGGCTGACCCTTGGTGGAAGCAGGAGCTGAGGTGTCCAGCTGACCCTCGGTGGAAGCAGGAGCTGAGGTGTCCAGCTGACCCTCGGTGGAAGCAGGAGCTGAGGAGTCTGGCTGACCCTCAATGGAAGCTGGAGCTGAGGCGTCCAGCTGGCCCTCAGCTGAGGTCTCGAGCTGATGACGGTGCCTGCGGCGTGCTGAAGAGGCAGAGATGAGTTGTACTTAAACAGTCTGGAGACATGATGCTGGCTGGGCTGCAGCGCTCTGAAAACATTATGCTGGCTTGGCTGCAGCACTCTGAAGACATGTAAAAGATGACGAATCCAAACATGTAGTCCTCAGTGAGGAGGATGACTGTTATGATTTTCAAAGGGCTGCGAGATATGCAGCCTGTGCAGCAGCTATACAGGACTGAACCCATGAAGGAGCGGCCGAAATGCTTGGGAGAAGGGGAGCAGTGTGTTCAGGTAAACTAGGATGCACAGAAGACTTCCACTGTTAACCACTAGGGGGCACTGAAGAAGTGGATAAACATGGCTTGAAATCCTGGGCTTGAAGACAAGTAGAGAGCTGATGTCTGGGGCTTGGTAGGCAGCTGGAAGCCGGAAACGAGATGGAAAACAGCAGGTGAAGTGGGATGGTGTTGACCAAACCCTCACCTGTCCAAGCCCTCAGACCAGGAAAGGCTTTGGCATGACCCAGCCGGAACTTCTGAAATGTTAGCATCTCGGTGATGGCATCGTCTCTAGCGGACGACACCACGACAGCCATGCTGACCTGCTAACACAGGTACTTTCTGACAATAGCTGCAATGCTAGTCCCTTTCTTAATTCCACACGGGGACGACTGGGACCATTTTGTCCTCAACCCATCACCCACAGAACATTGTTTTCCTCAGCACAGTTCATGTAAGAGGTGGTGTTTTGGGCAGGGAAATTTGTTTCAGATGAAATAATCTAAATAATGTTTATTTTATGATGTTTGGTTTGTGTTTGTGTTGAGAAAACTCAGCTACTCGAGCGCTAGCAGGCTATCTGTTCAGCTAATGTGAACAGACATTTCAGGCTGGAGCTAATGATTTGTTCTGTGTTGTGTTTTAAAGTTAAGACAACTTTTTTTTAAAGGGTCACCAGGTGAGGGCTAGTTAAGAATCATTTGTATATAATATCAAGCAGAGCATTCAAGCGTTAGCTGTTATGCTCCACTTGTGAAATTAAATCTGTTGGGCTTCTTCTTGGCACTTAGACAACAAGTCTGAGTGCTACTCTGCTGGACAGGACACGGTTCAAAAGAAAAGAAAAAAATAGAATAATTTGTATATATTTGTTTCATTTTGATCTTATACATTTAGTATTTACTTTGTGTCAATGTTATGTGATATCTATGATTTTTTTGTATTGTGCAGCAGTTAGTGTTTGTATCCAAGACAAATTTCCCTTTCTGGCTCCTCCCTCAATATAGTGAAAATAACTTCTAACTCCAGAATTGGAGGCTA
This sequence comes from Crenichthys baileyi, assembly GCA_036173005.1. Lineage (NCBI taxonomy): Eukaryota > Metazoa > Chordata > Actinopteri > Cyprinodontiformes > Goodeidae > Crenichthys > Crenichthys baileyi. The sequence continues at coordinate 536,230 of JAHHUM010000015.1, forward strand.
TACATCCTCATATCTATCTATCTATCTATCTATCTATCTATCTATCTATCTATCTATCTATCTATCTATCTATCTATCTATCTATCTATCTATCTATCTATCTATCTATCTATCTATCTATCTATCTATCTATCTATCTATCTATCTATCTATCTATCTATCTATCTATCTATCTATCTATCTATCTATCTATCTATCTATCTATCTATCTATCTAGTTAGTTTCCAATCTAGGAAGTAATACTTCCCTAATTATTACTTTACTACATGTGATAGCTAATTAAATACCATTAAGAATCATTTATTCAGAAAGGTTGTTGGTTCTTATTCAAAAAAATATTTCCTTAAATATTATTTTAATATTTCCTTAATAATATTTGCTTAAATATTATTTTACTAAATAAAGTCAGGTAATTAAACAACATTAAGAGGTTATCCAAAAGGTTGGGTTTTATTTAGCAGGCCATTGTTTGAAAGATTATTTATTAAAATAATGTTTTATCTGATCTGACAAATTATTGCCTAACTTAGTTGTAAGACTAACCTGATTTCCAAGTTCCTCAAGATAATCCTTGGTTCTCAAACATAAATAACATTGAATGGTAATGTTGCATCACTCTATTGGTCATGATTTTTAACCATCTCTGGCTACGTTCCCTCTGCAAGTCTTATTGCTCAAATCCGATTATTGGGGGGAATCAGATTTTTTCTGTGTGGTTGTTCCCATTACTTTGAAAATGCTGCGGCTCCAAACTGACCCGCATGCGTGTAAGAACATAAGTGTGCCGCCAAGTGCAACACAACAGTAAACATGGAGAAACAGGTGTTATGGTTTAAGTGCACAACAGAAGCAATTTTTGTGTCAGCTGGTGCTGTGTGGGAAACATATGAATACATGGAGAGTGAAACTCTTTATTGTTCCGTTTTAGGGAGATCTGATTGCCAATTCAGCACAACAAACTGTTTGGATGCGGAGACACAGCCAGCAATGGTGGGGCAGGAATGTTAACAACTTTACAGAGACCGAGTTTATTTATCATGTTGAGGGCAACTTTTAATCATATATGTCAGCGCCTCTCCTCTCAACTCCACAGGCAGAAGACTTGATGCAATCCAGTGTATCGGACTACAGCAGGGGCAGATCATCACATGCTTGGTTACCTCGATAGCATTTTAAAGTCCTCTGTTTGAACGGTTGAATACATATTTTACAATACAAACTACGTCCCACATCCAGACAGTTCCTATGAGCCTTTCAATTAGGCTTGAATAAAGTTTTATCTCTGTTTATTAATGAGCTCTAACGTCTCGCTGTCTCTCCACTGTGCAGTTCTATTCTAACCCCCGTCTGGTTTGCTAACTGCTACCGTTTCCTGCTGGGCGGCACAAAATTGTGACGAATGCGACAGGAAGTGACGTCAAAGTCACATCTAATCCGCCTTGGTCATTGCCACTGGAGTCACATTCCAAAAGATCAGATACGAGTCAGATTCAGGACCATATATGAATGTGGCCCAAATGTGACTTGAAAAAGTCAGATACAGGCCAGATCTGAGTGTTCCCGTTTGCTTTAAACAGTCTGACCCGATCACTTGACCCCCAAAAAATATAATTTGGGCCACTGCTGTTTGAACGGGGCCATATGGTTCACTTGTTCATATAGTTCATTGTTCTTCCTTATTTTTTCATTTTGCTTGGTAGTTTTACTTGAATTGTTCTAGTATAGTTAAGAGTTTGTTAACTGAAAGATGTTTGATTATTATTTTTGTTGAAAAATTCTTAATTTTAAGACGTGTGAATTTATTCCATGTGTGTGCGGAGTTTTCCTGTTCAGCAATGTCAGATCTTGATTCACCGTTTTCTCTATTGTCCTAAGATGCAATTATTATGTAATTAAATATTAAATAATATAATCATAATAATATTTACAACACTGTTCTGGATTGTAAAAAAAATAATAACCACACTATTTGTCGTTGTGCAATTCACACCCTTTGCTGCATCCAATTTGCAACACTGGAATTGTTGAAAAGTTGTAGTTTAGTAGAAGGAAACAATAGTTTCTGTAATAAATGGACTGAAAAGTCAACCTATAAAGTTGTAAAAGCTGGATAACTCAAGGGTTTTGAAGTACATCATTTAATGGTTTAGTAACTACCAAATGCTCATAAACTGCGTTAACTACAGGAATTGATGTATTTACACATATCCCAATTTATGTTCCAAGGAATACTGAATGCTGATGGCAGAAGTACAATTAGTACCATTAATATTAAAGAAGTTATAACTTTTCTTGGGTATTTTCCCATTACTCAATGTGTTCCACGATATTATAGACAGGTAACAAAAATAATCTCTCGATTTATAAAGACCGAGCCAAAGATAGTTGTTCTGTTCTACAGAAGATATTATTTTAGAATGTCTGTGTTTCAATGTGTTTTATAGGGATTCAAAAGTAGTGCATAATTGTGATGTAGAAGGAAAAGGATGCAAGGTATTCAAATAATGTCATGTGTTTTTATGTCCAGCTCCCCTTGCTCTGATACTCCGAAATGCATCCAGTGCATTTCTATTGTGAATGCCCTAGAGGTTGGTCTAACAACATTAGGGAGCAAACAGCAACATGAAGACCAAGGAACACATCAGGCAGGTCAACAATCTAATGGTGGAGAAATTTAAACCAGAGTTAGGTTTTAAACAATATACTGTACCAAGCACTGACAATATCAAAGAGCACTTAACAACACATTATCCAAAGCTTGAAAGAGTACAGTAAAACTCTAGATTTCCCAAGAGATGGGCATCCACCTAAACTGAAAGGTCTGGAAATAAGGGCAATAATCGGAGATGCAATAAAGCGCTGCATGGTATTTCTGTCGGAGCGACCAAGACTGACAGATTGGGTGTGAGCAGTTGCAAGAAAGCCATCATTAAAAGAAAACCATTCTGTTTGTGGTTTTCTACAAACCATGTAGAGGACACACCAAGGATGTAGTAGAAAGTGCTATGGTCTGTAAACACTAAAACTGATCATTTTGGCCTACATCAATTCTATAACGCTATGTGGTGTAGAAAACCTACACTGCACTGCAGTAGAGGTAGCATCATGCTTTGGGGATGTTTTTAAGCAGTGGCAAGGAAGCTGGTTAGATTCACAAGAAAGATGAATGGAGCTAAATGCAGGACAATCCTGGAAGAAAACCTGCCACAAAAAAACTTATGACTGGATTAGGGATTCATCGGTAGAAGCTGAGCATTAAGTTGTTGCCAGCAGAAGCTTGGACGATGCCCCTCTCCAGAAAGGTGACACAGGTAGACACAGAGTCAGGCCAGGTGTAGCTTCTAGGAAGAGAAAAGAGAGAGAACATAAAGTTAAAAGCTGAAATAACAGCAAATAATGCAAAATTGGAGAGTAGTATGAGAAACAACAAAGAGCATTGAGAAACAATATGTTCAATCACAATTGTCATCGTAATATCAGTCTGTGCTGTTATGGAAATTATTTTATTTAGTGCTCCAAAGTATTCCAAAATGCTGTGAACTTTCATTTACCTCTCTCCTCTGACCTCTGTGTTTGGTACTTATAGAGGAGTTGGTCTGTAAAACCATTACCAGAAGTTTAATGGTTAAAACACATCCTGGAGGGTTGTGTCTGAGGAAGAGCAGATGGGTGCCCTCATAAATAATATTGTTACCTCTGACCTGAGGTGGGGTCTAGAGGACCATGTCTCCAAACTCTTTTAAGTTGAGGTAACACTCACATACTGCTTAAATACTGTATGTAAACTGTGCTCTGCTTCACTGACTTGTCAGTGACAGGGTCTTCAAATGCAGAAATGCCTTTGAATAAAACTTATAAAGACAAAGTCCGGATTTTCTTTTGTTGTGGGTTAATTTCTCTCCCACTTTGATAAAAAAAATTCCATTATAGTGCAATATCGCAATTGCGATGGAAGGCTTGTAATGCAATATTTGGTAGGATATTGCATTTCAAGTGTCAAACTATCAAACTATGCATATCAATAATGTATTTGGCCAGTTGAATGGACTCTAAAAACCTTTAATGCCCTACTCTAAATGGTAAAAAAAAGAAAGGTGACTAGAAAATATGGGTGTATCAAAATCTATAGTATCTCAACATTGCAAATTTCAGCAATATTATTACAATTATTTTCCTGATGTGCAACCATACTATGTCTTAAAAAAAGGTTAAAATACATAAAATGTTGTGTTTGTAATTTAATAAAATGTAAAACAGTTTAATGGGTGTAAATAATTTGCGAGCCAATGTAAAACAGTGACAATAATGGTCGTATTACTTTAAAAAAAAAATCCCTTTTCCTTTTTTCACGTTTAAGAATTGTCATCATTACAATACTCTCCCAATCAACACTCCGTATTATTTCTCCCAGTATAAAAAACTTCCATTGAAATGAAAAGTGGCACGTCAATTTTTACACAAAATTAGACTCTGGAACAAATCTAAAAGGGTTTACAAAGAAAGGACACAAAAACAATGTTTTCTAAATATGTACTGTTCACAGTCATCAAATCCATTACTAAATGGCGATCTTTCTCTCTTTTTTGGCACTTTGGGATTTCTCAATTTCACATGCTAAACTGGAAAATCTTTAATATTGCACAAAATGCATTTATTTATTTCCTGCCATTTCACTGAATTATTTTTATGCTTAAATTTGAATCAAAAATAACGTGGAAACAAAAAAATTAACATTTAAAATCTTGGTTATATAATCCACAAGAAAGTGCTTTACTTTGTCGAACAGTCCAAAAACTCCAGAAACCTGTCATCTGAAATAAGAGGACCAGATGTCCAAAAAAATAAATAAATCAGAAAAAATTAGGTGAATTCCAATTGCTTGCAATGTACAAACCCATGCACGCTTCCACAGCTGGCACTGTAAACGCTGACACCTATCACCTAACCTAATAACAGTGTGCTCCACATACATCACCCTGATTTGATTTGGGATCTGATTTATTTATTTGTTTAGCCCTGAGACCCTGGTGTCATTATTTTCCCTTGTAAATAATTCAATAAAAATGTCAAGCGCCGGCCTGCTCTACATTAATATTGCGTGTAATAAAGACAGTGGGAGGGAACAGCTGTGTTCAGGTATGATGGGCAGAAAATGACACATGAACACGCTCAACAGATACTTTTTTTTAGTGAAACGAAAAACAAGCTTAGGAATATCAGATATAATACTTAGCTGTCAGGTGGGGATTTGGTGATGAAATTTAGATTTGATTTGTCATAAATGAAGATGCCATCTTGGTACACTGAAAGGATGCAGAGTATTCACAGCAAGCAGATATGTTGTTCAGGAAACACTGATTTTAAAACAAAACTGCACCATAAAAACTATGAATCCGTTTTTTGGATGTTTCTAATAATTATAAGGAACAAACTTCAGGAGTTTATATAACAGAGAAATATCCGTGAACTACAGTGAAGATATTCTATGAACCCCTGTGTGTTTTTCTAATATATTTGGACACTTGGATATTTAAACTCCATTTAACAGAGCAGAAAAAATCAAATATTCAAGTAAACAATTTGATCTGAAGAAAAGAACCCTTCAAAATGTTCTATAAAATGTAAAATCTTAAAAATGTATCTCTGGAGAGGAGTAAATTTGAACACCCCCACTAAAATGACACAAAGGCGCATGGCCTGAAAGAGAGAGGGTCTGCTGCCTGCAGGCGCATCACTTTAGGCACAAATGATGAGAACATCATAACAAAGCACTTAGAAGGAGGTATGCTTATTTTATGTCTGTTTTGTGTGCTCTTAACTGTTGAAATGAGAGAAAACACCATGGTGAGATCGAAAGAGCTGTTTGATGTCAGCTTGTAGCCATATGTGAGTATAATAAGTGGTTTAAAAGTCACTAAAGAATTTGAATTTAGCCATTACACTCTATGTGAAAGTCAAGTTCCAACTGCCTACATGTCCAGGTCTGGCTGTGCAAGATCACCCTGAAAGAACGTGGCAAAATGCTAAAGAAACCCAAGAATATCATCACAGGAGCTACAGTAGGCTCTTACTGTTTATATGAAAGTGCAGGCCTGTACAGTCACAGGGGGATGTTATGATGAGCGGTTTAAGTTAGGACCAAAGTGCAGAGGAAGGATGCCAGAGCCAGACATATGCAAGTAAGTTGGAGGTTTATTTACTCCCACTCGCAGACCAGGCAGAGAACACAGAACCAATGCCTGAACCCTGGATACAGAAACCAGACGTACACACAGAACAGCAGGGAGAACCAATCAAGAACAAGACCAGGTAATTAGAGGAAACAAGGAACAGGTGGGGCTAGGCTGTGGTACACAGAGGAAAAACAAAGATCAGACCAGGTTTACACAGACAGAGGACCAATACTACGTAAAATAAACAAAACACAGGCTGGGCATGACAGGGGACTGCAGAAGGATATGCTTTAATGGGATGTGTGATTGGTGGGTAGACCAAAGTTAGCCAAACAGAATATAGAAAAAGATCCGGACAAATACAGCTTTTCAAAAACATTTTTGTGATTGTTACGTCATTTGTTCTCTTTAAATTGCCCTTAGGTATGAGTGTGTGCTTGACTGGCTGGATGGATGGATGGACTCTGCATCATAACGATGACCCTAAGCATACCACTAAATCCACTAAGAACTGCTTGACAAGAAAAAAAACATTCAGAGAGGAAGACAATGAATTATTGAGGTTTATACATAAGAAACTTTAAATCAAGATAAGATGCAGCAAGGAGGTGTACAAGAAGAAGCTGGATAGAAAGCTCCAGGAAAACAATATCAGAGAGTGTGGTCAGGGATGAAGAAGATCATATGTCAATGAACTAAACACATTCTTCAATAGGTTCAGTTCAGAAACAAGCTCAGCATCCTCCTCTCCTGCTCACAGCCAAACAGACATCCCACCCTCCTTTGACCCACAGCTTTTCTCTCACACCTCAAATGTTTTATCTTCCACCTCAGCTATGGACCCTTCTGCTTACACATGTTTGCCTTCAACCAAATCAGAAGGTACTGATGCTCCCTTTGCCTCCCCCTTCCACTTGTGTGTCTCAAGAAGTCCGGTGAAGCTCCCTGGGGCTTCTGCACTGTGGCTGCTGGGTGGTTCCCATGGGATTCTCCCCTGCTCCTCTCTTGGGGGGTTACGGTAGTCCTTGCGGTGGTTCTCCTGGGGTTCCTGCGCTCTGGGGGGCCTTTGGATGTCTGTGGCTCGGATCTCCTCCGTATCTGTCCAGGGGGGCAGGTCTGTGGCTCCTCACACTCACTATTGTGTATTTTTATAGAGAAACCTTGTATACACAAGCACGCTCACACTCAGACCCACAGGTGTTAACAGATACAAAAATGTTCTATATTGAGCTGCATTCACCACTATATAAATCTTGCATTCATAAGTACCGTGCACCTTTCGGTAAAAAGGCTGGTAATACGAACATTTCTGCAAATGTAGAAGCAAGCAGGATGTTATTTTGTATTCTCTTCATCCTTTTTTCTTTCCTCCATTCTGTTCTCCTTCTCCCCCCCTTTCCTTTTTGCCCTCCTTTCTCTCTTTCGTACTTCTTTTTTTTCCTTTCCATTTCTGTCTCCGTGTCCGTGACAACTGAAATAATACCAAAGCAGTTTCTAATGAGGTTTCTTTTTATGAATAGCAAGCAGAGTTTAAAGCATTAGCTGTAATGCTCCACTTGTGAAAGTAACTCTGTTGGGCTTCTTCTTGGCAACAATTCTGAATGCTTCTCTGCAGGACAGGACACGGTAAAAAACAAAACAAAAAAGAAGTCAGGTGAAGAGACAAATGGAAAGACAGTACCAAAGAAAACTCACCCATCAGTCCTCAATGACTATAGACCTGTTACCCTGACATCCCACATCATCAGCTGGTGGAGTGCTTTGTGGCATTGTGTGGAAACAATCATCTCATCTTGAACTTGAATAAAACAAAGGAGATGATTGTAGATTTTAAGAGAAAAGGTCAAACACTGTCCTTCATGGGAGAAGAAGTGGAGGTGGTATAAAGTATAAATACCTCTGTGTTCACCTGGACAACAGACTGGAGTGGAGATGCAACTGTGAAGTGTCTACAAGATGGGACAGAGCAGACTGTGCTTCTTGAGGAAGCAAAACTGGTAAAGACATACTGCAAAAGACCAGCTGCAATTACAGCTTAAGTTGGTTCTACTAAGTATTGACTCAAGGGGCTGAATATAAATGCACACACATTTCAGTTTTTTTTTCTTTGTTAAAGAATTTACCATTTTTCTTCCACTTTGCAGTTGAAAAGTTTCAAATGTTTCGGGGGTATGGATACTGCTGGTACTACATGTTATTGGGTGAATAAAAAAATATGTTCATTTACAGGTATCTTTTGAGGGTGGATTATAGTTTTTTTTGTTTTAGGTCATCTGTGCATTTAATGGGTCTGAGATGTCTGCCTGGCTGTCTTGAGTTAATATAGGCCTGCTGCACATGAGACCAGAGAGAATCAATAGTGTGTCAGACAAGTTTAAAGTACTTCTGTGTGGAGGTAACTGCTGAGAGGGCCTCCTCTGCCCTACACACAGATGAAGGCACCAAAGTCAGAGGAGCTTTATTTTAAAAGACAGGGATGGTCACCAAACACTTCTAATCTTTTCTGCATTAGACCTCTGTAGCAAGGGGGTCTTGCATTCATAGAAGTAGTGCAGGTTTAAGATGGCACATTGATTTAAGCTTAGCATTGATCACATGTTTTTACATTAAAAGCCCTAGGGTTAGAACTCATGATTCTCTTATTTTGCTGTCATTCCTGTAATATGAGACTTGAGTGTGGTTTAAAGTATTAGCCCACTTGAGATGGAGCAAGTCCCTGTCAAAACTTGGTTACAATTGTTTAGAACTTTCAAAACATATCGTGCCGTGAAAACATATTTGCCCCTTTGAATATCTGAAACAACAAGCAGTGTGACATAAGCTAAAAAACCTAAAGCTAAAACCCAACAAATCTCAAACTAATTTTATAATCAAAAATAGCCTGAGTATGATTTCCTTTAGAGGAAAATAAACTGTCCAACCCAACCTGACCCTATGTAAAAAAGTCATTGCTACCCTTTTTCAGTCATGAATTGAATCAAATCCAAGTTCGATCTCACTAGTCACATCCAGAGCTAATCACAGGCAGACCTGCAGAATTGTAAGTTTGTTACGCATCTGTAACAAACTCAAAGACGGCCGGCCTTCCTCGTTTGGCAAAAGGGGAAAAATATGACGGATCGTCAGCAGTCGACTTGAACAAAAAAACAAAGGAAAATTTTGTCTCCTTGGAAAACCTCCGTGTGTTTTTTCTTCTCATGAGTTTGGCCAGTCAGGAGATTTGATGAAAACCCACGTGTGGTTTCTTCTCCTGAATGATGCGCCTCCGTTGCGTGGTAACCGCGTCTCGGTTTCCAGCGGGAGCCCACTGTGACATCAGAGCTGCGACGCCCCTTCCTATCAGCAGCAATGCCTGCTGGGAGTTGTGGTTGCAGACCATCATGGGGTATATAGTAGCAGATGACACTGGGAGGTATAGTAGCGAACAAATGGTCCAACCGACATTTTAAGGAACCTTGAACCCTCCCAAAAGCGGTTGAGCTACCAAAATTACTCCAAAAGCACATCAATGACTTATCCAGGAGGTAACAAAACAACCCAGAACAACATCTAAAGCCCTGTGGGTCTCAATTGCCTGAGTTAATCAGAATCAGAATCAGCTTTATGCCAAGTTTGTACATACAAACAAGGAATTTGACTCCGGTACACTTTGCTCTTTGGTTTTTGTTTTTGCACTACAGAATATACATATTTACAATGTACAATATACACATATATAAATAAAAAGGTGCATTTGCAACATCTGTATGCTGTTGTTTTGTATTTTATGAATGTTCAACAGAGAAACAGCCTGGGGGAAGAAACTGTCTCTGTGGCGGCTGGTTTTTGTGAACAGCGCTCTGTAGCGTCGGCCTGAAGGCAGAACTCTAAACAGTTTATGTGCAGGGTGTGGGGGGGTCTGCAGAGATTTTAGCAGCTCTTTTCCTGACCCTAGACCTGTATAAGTCTTGGATGGAGGGAAGGTCAGCCCTGATGATTCTCTCTGCAGTCCTGATTGTTCGTTGCAGTCTGGACCTGTCCTGTTTTGTGGATGAACCGAACCACAGGAGATGGATGAAGACAGGACAGACTGAATGATGGCAGTGTAGAAGATGACCAGCAGCTCCTGTGGAAGGTTGTACTTCTTGAGTTGCCTCAGGAAGTACAGTTTCTGCTGGGCCTTCTTCCGAACAGTGTCTATGTGTGAAGACCATCTCAGGTCCTCAGAGATGGTGGTTCCTAAGAACCTGAAGTGATCCACAGCCGACACGGTGTTGTTGAGGATGGTGAGGGGGGTGTATGGAGGTGGTGTTTTTCCGAAAGTCCACCACCATCTCCACAGTCTTGAGTGGGTTTAGTTCCAGGCAGTTCTGACTACACCAGTGTACCAGCCGATCCACCTCCTGTCTGTATGCAGACTCATCACCGTCCTGGATCAGTCCAATGACAGTGGTGTCATCTGCAAACTTCACGAGTTTCACGGACGAGTCCGCTGAGGTGCAGTCATTTGTGTAGAGGGAGAAGAGGAGTGGGGATAGAACACACCCCTGGGGGGCACCAGTACTTATTGATCTGGTTCGGGAGAAGATGCTCCTCAGTCTCACCTGCTGCTGTCGGTCCGTCAGGAAGCTGTTGATCCACTGACAGGTGGAGGCTGGGACGTTGAGCTGGGTGAGCTTCTGGTGGAGGATGTCTGGTATGATGGTGTTGAAGGCCGAGCTGAAGTCTACAAACAGGATCCTGGCGTAGGTCCCTGGGTGGTCGAGGTGTTGCAGGATGAAGTGTAGACCCAAGTTAACAGCATCATCTGCCGACCTGTTTGCTCGGTACGCAAACTGCAGGGGGTCCAGCAGGGGGCCTGTGATGTCCTTCAGGTGCTTCAACACCAGCCGCTCAAAGGATTTCATGACCACAGACGTCAGGGCTACGGGCCTGTAGTCATTTAATCCTAGGATGGTGGGTTTCTTGGGCACTGGGATGGTGGTGGATCGTTTGAGGCAGGAGGGGACCTCACACTTCTCCAGTGACTTGTTGAAGATCCGGGTGAAGATTGGAGCAAGTTGATTTGCACAGGCTTTCAGGCATGATGGGGAGACGTTATCAGGTCCTCCAGCTTTCTTTGTTTTCATGCACTGAAAGAGCCTGTTTACATCATCCTCAGAGATCTTTAGTGCAGGCAGAGGATCTGAAGGTAGGGGTTGGTTGCTTTGCTGGTCGAACCTGTTCCTGAATGGGATGTGGAGGAGTTGGTTTGAGGTGTGAATGGCTTCTTGTCATGTCTGCAGTAGAAGCCATTCAGACGGTTGGCCAGGCGAGGACTTTGTTCAGGAAGGGTGGTGGGGCTTCTGTAGGCAGTCAGGTTTCTCAGACCAGTCCATACAGCCGAAGTGTCACCAGTAGAAAGGCTGTTTTTCAGCTTCTCACTGTAGCTTCTCTTGGCTGCTTTGATCTCCTTTGTTAGTCTGTTCCTGGCCTGCCTGTACCGCGCCCAATCTCCACTGCTGTGAGCAGTGAGTTAAGGTCAGTGTTCAACAGTAAGAAAGATACTGACCAAGACATCATCCAATGGTAGCGTTCCAAAGCCACAACCACTGCTGACAAAAAGAACACAAAAGGCCCATTTTAAATTTGCTGTAAAACATCTTTAGGATTCCCAAGACATTTGGAAAAATATTGTCGTGGTGGTAGCATGGTCTGAGTGTGCTTTGTTGCTTCAGGACGTAGACTTCATCAGGACAATGATCCGAAGCACATCTACAAGTCCACCTCTGAATGCAGGTTTTGGAGTGGCTTAGTCCAATTCCAGACCTGAATCTGACTGAGATGCTATAGCATAACCTCAAACAGGCTGTTCATGGCAAACATCCATGAATTGTGACAGAAATCATACAATTCTGCTAAGAAGAGTGGGCCAACATTCTGCAACACTGATGTAAAACACTTATTGCCAATTATCACAAACACTTAATAGCAGTTGCTGGTATCACCAGAAACTTTTGAAAATTTGTTAGATGATCTAAAACATTTAAGTGAGACAAAAAGCAAAAATGTATGAGATCTGTAAGAGGTCAAACACTTTTTTACAGCGTTATAAATTGGCAATAGAAGCCTAATGTAACAGGAGCTGGTGGAAACCACGTTCTGATCACATATCTGCTCCTGAAAAACCTGATGAAAGAATGTGTATTGCTGTGAATATTACAGTGTATTTCTCAGAATTACTTGTAAAGCACAAACAGTACATTCTCATTTCAATTCAATAACCACCATCAGAATTTTTCTTTTTTCAGTCTACTTTGCATGAATTTGGCCTGTTTTCTCAAACCTCCATTCTCAACGTTTTTAGAAGAGCTCGTGCTTCATTATTGGGTTTCATCTCCAGCCATATTTTCTCCTATGGGAAAGCCATTGTTTCAGTAAAAAAACGCATCTCATTTTACTCTCTGATTTGTTTACTTGGCTAATGGGACTGCAGTGTCCTTTGCTGAGCCTTTGCAGAGCGTGACAAAGCTTTGCTGTACTGTGGAGAGTTTGGCTAGAAGAGAGGCACAATCTCTCCATTTGATATCAGGGAGGCTTTTATAGTGGATTTAATGACTCTTCGCTAGCTGACATAATTGCACTTTCAGATTTTTAATAAGAATTTTAACATAATAAGAGGGTAATGTGCAGTGTCGAACACCACTTTTCACAAATGCTTTCCTTTTTAATTGTGATAATAATAGTAATTACAAAGATAATATGCTCTAATTGTCAGGAGGGGGATAAATTCCTTTTTCCCCCTAATCCCATATCTGCCAGCAGTATTCCTGCTTGCATTGTGTGCTCTTGCAACAGGTTGCGTCAAACATTACAGGAATATATAATCATACAAACACGCTGGTGGTATTTATACAGCATCAGAAAGCATGACAAAAATGTTTAGGTTTGTATTCAAGAAATAACATCATGACGATAATTGTAAAGAGAAGAGCACCCACCCCCCCCCCAACATCCTGCTAAGTTGATGACCTTGATAAATATTTATTCATCTTTTAGCAGTTTATTCTGATAACTTGAGCTAAAATGTTTTAGATTGTGTTGTGCTGTGTAAGTAGTGTGCAGGGAAACATGCTTTTGCTACAAGAATAAAATTGTATAACCCTGTTTACATTTTAACTTAAGGGACAAAAATGTACCTGTTCTTTGGAAATGGAAGAAAATATTTAATGCTTTGCCAAAGTGAATATACCCACTTTCAGTTTGCTTTAACTTTGCTTTAAATTTGCTACAATTCCATGTGACCCTAACTAAAAGCATATCATAACCACAAGCATATAAATACAACAAGGAAAATAAGAACTTAACATGTCATTGTTTTTTCACTAAATATATATCTGATGAGACCTTATGTTATGTGTAATGAAGTGGAATGGCATTAGAAATATTAAACACACCTGCTGAAGAGAAGTCGAAAAGTCGGTTTTGGTAATTAAACTTCAACAATCTCCTGGAGGGAGAAACCAGTGGCATGTTTTCAAATATTTAAAGTTCTGTGGGAAGCTTTTTTTTTCTTTCTCTGAAACCAACTGAGTTTTCTTGGCTTGTGTTTACTATAGATCATAGTCTTTCTGAAAATGGATGCTATTTTATTCTTCATATTCCTATTAGGAATGGACATTGAGACCATTGTGGATAAGTAGATTACTTTTTTCTCTTTTTTTGGTGAAATAATTTTCTTTTCACCTGTCAGTTTTACTTATCAGAACACTAAGAAATTTACAAATATACCTGTATTGCAACAAAAAGATTACACAGGCTTGAGAGAGCTATTTAATTTTACCCATCCTCAGATGCTTCTGCTGTGATATCTTCTCAATGAGAAATGTTTGTGTAGGCCACCAGGTAGGACTAAACCAGCTGCTATTAATTGGCACTGAATAGGGGCAGCATTGCTTTTTGACAGATTTCAGGGATTTATTCAGCTTTCAAAGCCTTTCTGCTGACAAGCTGAGGACATTGGATGACACAACAACCTGGCCTCACCCAAGCCCATAATGCGACCCCTATCAAACTGCTAAGTGCTGGTAATTTACATTCAGTCATTTACCACTCACCATTTAATGCTGTCTAAAACATTTATGATGTATACTCTGTCTACGCACTAATTTGTTGGGTGACCTTACTTACCTTTAAGACAAACCATTGGATGTTTAAAGAACAGCAAATTATGCTCTCACTCCACTCATGATGCCAATATGTATGCCCTCTAAAGGCCATTCTAGACACAATAGGTCTTTGTCATCAAATGATCTGCATTTCCATTGATTGTCTGATGTGTACCAAACTACAACCAAATGGTACCATTCTTTCTATCTGTTCAAGTTTTGTTGTCATTATGTTTACATGACTTAGAGCACTCTGTATGATAAGAATCCCCAACTCTGTCTGCCTGATCAAGATGCTGCAGCCATAAACTGCTTAGTATCTTACAAAGTATTTATTAAAATTATACAAGTTTATTAAATTATTAAAACAGTTGTGATGTTTCCAGCTTTGTGTGGTTAAAAAAAATAATGATAGTCTATTAGCACATCGGTTCAGCTGTGGCCTCTGCCTTTATATTCACAGGCAATGAAGCATTCTCTTCTATATTACACTGCTAGGGGGTGCTCATGTAACAAAGATGAACAACATTACTGTGTACACTACAATGACGTACTTAATATTTTTCTGATTAATTTTAATTAATTAATGTCCAGTATATATAAATATATTGCACTCATGATTTAATCTGCATTGAGTCAGTCCCGCTTGTCTTAGACTGGAAGGAGACGAAGACATGTGGTGCAGACTAAGAGACAGTCGTCTTAGCTTCACTAACCCACATTATGCTAACAAAATGCTAAACAGATAAAAGATTAGCGGAAACTAACTCAAACCACTAACTTTTTGTTTAGCTGTGCCCACCACTGCTTAAAACATGTTTGAAATTAACTTGGGTGGCAAATAACCCAGATCTAAATCAACCTTTAAAATATGCATTGGTAATAGGCAAGCATTTTTTTAGTGAGTATAATTTATCCTATCATAATGTGTAGCAGTAAGTTCACACTTACACTTACAATGTTACTCACATAACATTTCCAACTCATGCATATGCTACAAATATAAAACAAGTTATAAGCCTTTTACAAAACAGTGTAAACATAAATCTGCAAAGACTTACCAGCAAAGACCTATCAGACCTGACACTGGTCACTCACAATTCACAAATAAAGCTTGCAATATGACAGCCACATTATAGCCTTCAAAAATGTAACCGGCATCGTGAAGCTTTGCCCACCTTTCTTGGCAAATCAGTAATTTTGAAGACTGATTAGAGGTGATTATATTCATCCATATTGTCTCTAGCTACTTATCCTTTATTAATTTTGAAAATTGGGCCACATGGAAATGTAGCCAATTGAAAGCTAGGATATTCACTTTGGCAATGCATTTGGCACATTGACAAAGCAACTTTGACAAAAAAGACAATAAAATACAATCTGACAAACAATAGCATTGTTGGGACCCCAGCCATGGGTTACAACATTAAAGGCCAGTAAGAACTTTTCTGGAAAATAAATCGCATTAATCTACTTCCAGCACAGCCAGGAACAGGAGCAACAGCGGACTTCCTGTGACATCACTGTTTGAATAAAAACCCTGCTTTGCAACAAACTGACCTCTTCCACACAGGTCCAGAGTGGAACTGTAAGGAGAGACACAGCACGCTACTGTCTCTTTGCTGGCAAACAGACATAAACTCTTCAAACTGGATCCAAGAGTGTCATACGATCACGCGATCATATGCACTAAGTTCAGTAGGAATGAATTACTGTTTGTGTATCCGGTATTCATTCATGAACGGAGTAATTAAGGTACAAGTATGGCTTGACTTTTCTTTCTGAGGTCTACAGAAGCAAACTGTGTTCCAGAGAGTTCCCAGCAGAGACCCTGTCTCTACACCGCCAAGTGGAGCAGTTTTTCCCAGTCTGAAGGAAGGACAACGGGACCACATCACCGTGGCTACAGTAGTAACGTGCAGTACAGCCTGCCCGCAGAATGAGCCACCCCACCCCACAGCTACGGAGGTTAGCTGCAAGTTAACCCTTTGTTCACTGTGGATGCTTTCCTCATCTTCGTCGCCCCGGACAACTGTTCCTCAGCACGGTTCATGTAAGAGGTAGTGTTTTGGGTAGAGAGAAGTTTATTTCAGAACAAAATAATCTAAACAAGGTTCGTTCTATGACGTTTGGTTTTGTTTGTGTTGAGAACTGAGCTATTTTAGTGCTAGCAGATTAGCTGTTCAGCACATGTGCTCAGCTTATGTGTTCTGTGTTTGTGTTTTTTTTAAGTTAAGAATAACTTTATTTAAAGGGTGTGTCAGGATCTGTCTGTGTGTCCATTGTACTCTGTTTTTCTCAGCAGGTTCAGTTGGAGGGTGGAGCTGCGTGCTGCCTCTCACACCTGTGAGTCGTCAGGCTCATTATGGCAGCTTCTTAAGGAGAGGGTTGCTGAGCATTCGACGCCTGAGTGTCGTCCTTTGCGGTACCTCAAGCCCTGTAACGTGTTCCGGTTTTTACAAGCTCTCTGTGATATTCTTGTAACCAAACTCTGTTCCTTTTAAGGTGCCTCCCTGGATCCTTCTGGTGTTCCTGTGAAACCTGCTCTCGCTCTCCTTCTGAAGTCCCCCATTCTGGATCACAGGATTGCCACTCCAGGTTCCTAACGCTCAGCTGCCTAACCTGTCCGCCCTCCAATGAACTGCTTACCTTTTGGAAACACGGACCTTCTATCCAGAAACTGACCACCCCTCCCGGACTCCACTCCTCCCTGCAACAGTAAGCCCTCATCACTCATCTTCCCCTCCTCACTCTGAAACAATACTCACCGTTCTGCTTTCCCTCCTCAGTGGACCTTCGCTGGAGCCGCCCCTGAAGTCCTCATTCATGTCATATTCATTCTGAATAAATTTCTTAAAAACTTCTTCTGTCTCCTGAAAGTTTCTGCATGTGGGTCAAGAAACTCGATAAAACGATGAAAGAACACTCAGGCCAGTCTGACCCAGCAGTAACTTTCAGATCCACTCTAGATGAACAGAAGTCCCAATTGCTCGCCCATGAAAACGTCCTCCGGACTTTAGTTGAACAACAAAACCAGACCACTCTCAACATGGAACAGATCGCTGCTATGCTAAATAACCTGCAAGCTAACCCCTCTGCTACTCCTCCTCCCACAGCACCTCCTAGTGCTCCGCATCCACCCATGCCATCTCCTCCGACCTTTCGTGACGTCATCCACCTACTCCTGAGTTGTTTTCAGGGGAGATACGTAGGTGCGGAGGTTTCCTCTTACAGTGCACACTTGTTTTCAACCACTCTCCTCACTCCTTTCCCGGTGATGATGCAAAAATTGCCTATATGATAGGTTTGTTCAGAGGAAAGGCTTTGAAGTGGGCGGAGTCTCGTTTTCATAAATATCCCCATTTTGGTTGCTCGTTTCAGGAGTTTGTTAGTGAACTGAAGCTCACTTTTGACCATCAATGGGGTGAAGCTGAAATTTCCAGGAAGATCTGGAGGTTGAAACAAGGGCAAAAATCTGTCTCAGAATATTCTACTGAGTTTCGTACTCTGGTTGCAGTTTCGGGCTGGAACCCAAGCGCTCTCAAAGGGGCTTTTATTCACTCTAAATGAAACCTTGAAAGATGAATTGATATTAAGAGATGATCCTGAATCACTGGATGATTTAATCAGCCTGGCGATTAAACTAGATAACCGTCTGAGGGAGAGGAGTAGAGACAAGAATAGAAAGGGTCCCCCCCCCCATCACCTGGCTCTGAAAATCTTAACCCTTTTTCTCGTAACCCTCTCAGTGGGGAATCACTAGAGTCAACTGGACAAGAACCCATGCAGTTGGGACGTACCCATTTAACCCCTGAAGAACGGCAAAAGAGATTTGATCAAAAAGAGTGTTTATACTGTGGCAGTAAGGGACACTTTATCGCCGCCTGTCCCGTGCGACTAAAGGGCCTGGTCCGCCGGGGCTCCCGTAACTACCGGCGGACCAGGACCAAAATCAGTCAGGTGAGAAATCCCGTCCAACTATCCCCGCCACCATCATGATAAATGAAAGGACTGTTAATATCTCTGCTCTCATTGACTCTGCGTGTGAACAAGATATTATGGATTCAGTGTTTGTTCAGTCTCATGGTATTAAAACTGTTCCTCTCCCCTCTCCAATCAAGGTATCAGCCCTGGGGGGGCAGTCCCTTCCTCCCATAACCCATCGTACTGTTTCACTGGAGATCATCATTTCTGGAAATCACCGCGAAAGTATTGAGTTCAACATCTTTTCCACCCAGGCTACCCCCGTCGTCCTAGGTTTCAATTGGCTGCAAATACACAACCCTCAAATTAATTGGATAACACTCTCTGTTGACTCCTGGTCCTCCCCTTGTCTCTCTTCCTGCCTCCAGTCTGCAGTCCCTCAATGTACCCAGCCTATAAATGAGAAGTAGGGAGAGCCCTCCGATCTGGCTGGAGTTCCAGAAGAATACTTAGATTTAAAGGGGGTATTCGGCAAGAGCCGGGCACTTTCACTTTCCCCCCATAGACCCTACGACTGTGCTATCGAGCTGCTCCCCGGGGCCCCTCTACCCTCCAGTAGGCTATACAATCTTTCCAAGCCTGAGCGGGAGGCCATGGCAAATTCCATTACGAGTCATTGGCTGCTGGAATCATTCGTCCATCCTCGTCACCCCTAGGAGCAGGTTTTTTCTTTGTTTCTAAGAAAGACGGTTCTCTCCGACCATGTATTGACTTTAGAGGCCTGAATAACATCACCATAAAAAATAAATATCCACTTCCCTTAAAGAATTAAGGCAGTTGTAAATTGGCCGGTTCCGGTGAACAGCAAGCAGCTATAACCTTTTTTGGGGTTTGCCAACGTCTACCGGAGGTTTATAAGAAATTACAGTCAGGTTGCTGCACCTTTGACCGCCCTCACGTCCACCAAGCCGCCTATTCTTGGACCCCCGCAGCTCAGGCAGCCTTTCTTGAGCTCAGGACACGTTTTTCCACGTGCCCCATTTTGACCCAGCCTCAACCATCCAAACAGTTCATTTTAGAGCTGGATGCCTCGGACTCTGGGGTGGGGGCAGTACTCTCGCAGCGCTCCAGTTCTGACCACAAGCTTGACTCCTGTGCCTTTTTTTCCCATCCTCTTACTCCCACTGAATGCAGTTATGACGTGGGAGATCGGGAGTTGTTGGCTATAAAGTTGGCTTTGGAGGAATGCGTTCACTTACTTTTGAGGGGTCAGAAACCCCAGTACAGATTTTTACCGACCATAAGAACCTTTCATACCTGCAATCAGCAAAACGTCTTAACCCTAGGCAGTCTAGGTGGTCATTATTCTTCTCGTGCTTCAACTTCAACATCACCTACCGCCCAGGTTAAAAAAATACCAAACCTGAAAATGACTGACTGATTTGGTTAAATACTGTTGAGAATTGTCATCCAGAAGGTTGGTTTTTTTTAGCAAATCATTCTTTAAAATATTATTTTATTAAAATAATGTTTTATCTGATTGTGAATGGTTGTCTAAAGGTATACCAATTATTGCCCAAGTTAGTCCCAAGACTAACTTAACTTCCAGATTCTTCAAGATAATCCTTGGTTCTCAAACATAAATATTGCATGGTAATATTGCATCACTCTTTCGGTCATGGTTTTCAACCATCTTTGATCAACTTGTTTATATTGTACTTGCCTATTAGTCTTCCTTATTCTTTCATTCTGCTTGGTAGTTTAGTTGGGTTGTTTTAGCATAGTAAAGAGTTTGTTGATTGAAATATGTTGACTTTGAGTTGACTTATTTTTGTAAATAAATTCTTTGTGTGTACAGAGTTTTGCTGTTCAATAATGCCAGAGCTTGGCTCATCCCTTTCAATTTCTTCCTAATACCACCGCCTTATTGGGCTGGTATTCACAGGACAACCCTGAACAGACCAAAATATTATTCAATAAAATATTAAAATATCAATATTAAATAATATATTCGTATTCATAATCACAACAGCATACTATTAGGATAGAACATTTCAGAAGAGTCATATCAAAAGACAGGAGATGAGCAAAGTGTCCCATGGTTAGGGATTGTACATTTTATTCTTGAAAAGAGGTTTCCTTATGTTTTCTGGAGACTGGGATCAACAGTAATCTGATAAAATGTGTATTTAATGTGTACTAAAAAAAAATATCCCCACAATGGGCAGATGTAAAACTCTTCTGGATAGATTTTGCCTAGAATCAACATAGCTATAGTTATTATTTAGTACACCTCTCATTTCATCTCTCCTTGAGTCCTTTGGCCATCACACAAAATGCCTGTTGTTTTGTTTATCCAATAACACAGGTGCTGGCGCCTTAATCCCAATAAATAGGGCCATTGGACTGCATTATCTGTATGATTGCCCTTTAGAACTGCTGTCAATGCTTTTCTCCTTATCCCGCTTCTCAAAGCCTCTCTCCCAGCAAGAAGTCTATGTGAGGGGAATACAATGCAAGCAGTTCAGACGCCACAAAAGGGCATTGCATTAGAAAGCCATACCTCTGCTGTGTGACCTTTGGCTGCGCTGTGGAGGTTGGTTGAATCCCTGCGGACACCCAGTCAGCTTCAGTCAAGGGAACAGAATGGACTCTAAATCTATGATTCAAGGTGTATACGTCAGCGAACACCCAGGCGAATGGTACTTTATTGTTTTCACTATTTGGCCTGAGTGGTAAAGACATAAAACAGCGTCTCACAGCTCTTTGTGACTGAGTCAGGAGTCCTTGTAAACATTTCATAGATAGATAGATAGATAGATAGATAGATAGATAGATAGATAGATAGATAGATAGATAGATAGATAGATCGATCGATCCAGCGTGCAACAAAGTTAAATTGATTAGGTCCCACTGTTTCGGATCTGGTGCTGTGGTGTCTGTGCACTAATTTCTGTCTTCTTCTCTGTTCAGAGATGCAGTCAAATCCCACTGCATTTTATCTTCGTTATCGCTGCTGTCTTGCTAGAGACAGAGCTGCAAAACATAATATAGTTCAGGGTTTGTGACCTTTCTGCAACAGTCATGGGGCAGGTGTCTAACTTACATCCTAATTCCCAAAATGCTTTTTTTTTGCAAAAAACAGTATAGCAACAATATGAGCTACTCACTTCGCCTGTCAGAGGTATGTATAAATAATGTGTAGATAGATTCCATTACATTTTAATTATACTATGTCAAAAGTGTTCCACTGCTAAAAAGATTTGTCAGACTCCTGGTTAACTGTACTGATTATATGTTGCAGTCATCAATTGTTTAAACTACAACTAATACTCAAGGCGAACCCAAGATCCAGAAAATCATTCATAAGTTACAGTATGCCCCATTTCAGCATTTTATGTTTTTTTTCCCCCTCGGTATGCTGTTGATCAAGCCCTCTCAAATGCACAACTGCTTTTTCTCTTGTGCGTCAGGATTGGGGGAGAAAAAAAGAGCTGCGCTTAATTGCTCAAAAAAAGAGTTCAGTTTCTAAACCAATGAGTCATCATGGGCTAAGACGATACGCCAAAGCCCCCGGAGAGATGAAGAGAGGGGATTGTAAAAGCCTAAAATGGGATCATCTTGGCTGAGCTTTTTTTTTATTCTTCCGAAGAATGGGATAACATTTCAAACACACAAATACAGAACCCTGTCTGTTGTAATATGGCTATCGCTCTGTCTCCTTTGACAGTACTAAAAATGTTCCATTTCTAAATGCAACCCTGTTGGGCATTAAACTGCAGAGGTATGTTGTACTTTGTTTTACCCCTTTGTACTTGTATCCCTTCACACTGATACAGAAATGCTCTTGTGATTCATACAGTGCCTTGGAAAATTATGCATACCCCTTAAACTTTGCCACATTTTGTCAGAGTGCAACCTCAAACTTCAATATTTTACATGGATTTTATGAGATAGACCAGCACTAAATAATTCTTTATTGAAGCTAAAGAGAAATTATTAATGGTTTTCAATTTTTTTTTACGAATACAAGTGTGAAAAGTGTGGCATCTGTCAACACGTTGTACAAAACCTTTTGCGGCAGTTAAAGCTGCACGTTTTTTGGAGAATATTTCTACAGTACCTAAAGAGTACAAATTTTGCCTAATTTTCATCGCACCATAGTTCAGGCTCAATTTGTTTGGATAGAGTGTCTGTAAACAGCTTAAAGTAAGTCTTGCCATAAATTCTTAATTGAATTTTGGTATGGGCTTTCACTGTGTCATTCTAACACACGAGGCTTTGATCTAAACCATTGTATTGCAGCTCTGGATGTATGTTGAAGGTCTAGTCTCATCTGACCAGAGCAACTTCTTACAAATATTTGCTTTGTCCCCTACAAGGCATGTAACAAACAACAATTCTTATGGCCTTCTTCAAACAACTTGCTACAGAAACCAGATTTAGGGAGTCCATTATTAATAGTTGTCCTGTCAACATATTCTTAGGTGGATGACAATGTCTTGGTAGGTTTGAAGTTTTCCATATTCAGATGATGGATGGAGCAGTGCTCCATGAGATATTACAGGGTTTTTTTTAGCTAACCCTGCAATAAACTTTCCTACAGCCTTATCTCTGACTCAGTGTTGTTCCTTGTTGTCATGATGTTCAAAATGTTCTCTAAGAAATCTCCAAAGCATCAGAGAACACCTGGATTTATACTGTGGTTAGTGTAAAAGGGCTGAAAACATATGCATGCAACACTTTTTTCATTTACTTGTTAAATATTTTGTATACCAAGTATTGTGAATCCATTTCTAAAGTATGCCCTACTTTGTATAGGTATATCACATTCAATGTCAATAACATATATTAAATGTGTGTTTGTGAAGAGACCAAATGCGAAAATGGTTTATGGGTTATGAATACTTTTGTGGGACTTTGTTTCTCAGAGTAAAAACTGAAGGAGATGGATTTAATTAATTCCATCCGACATTTTACAGAGCTTCCAGCTAGCAACACACTGCAGAGTGTGCCTCTATTTACTGCTGAATATAAACTAAGCCTTGGCTTTTACAGCACACATGGCGATGATATTCACCTCTGGGAGGCAGATGCAGTAGAGAAAGTAAAATAAATATGTCACCTTGGTTTGACCCTCATGAACAGGTACAGATGGTAAAATATTTCACCTCAAAATCTTGCAACTTCAGCGGATGGTAATGCAGTCTTAAATATATTGTGCTTTGTCAAAATTGAGGAAACTTGGTGTTGCAACATGGGAAATATAAATTTCAGCTGGAATGATTTCTGAATTAAAAACAGTAGTATATAATGTGTGTCTGACCATAACTGACCACAGAACCTAGCTACCTGATTGTTTCTTCAGTAGATGAGGTTCTTATCAGGGGCATCTTGCCTGCTCACCCAACCATATGATGGAAGGTAGGCATGGATGGCCAGGGGTGTCTAATTCCAGTCCTCATGGGTCGGGGTTCTGCGTGTCTGATTTGATTCAGGTAGGTCAAACCAGAAAAAACATATCAAAGTATAAAAAGACACCCACTCTTGAGGACCTTGGACATCACTGCATAATATGCACTGTATGAGATTTTCGCAGTATGAGCCTTTTGAGTAAAAATACAGATCACAGCCCTTGCCTAATGGAGACTATTTAATAGATCATATGTTGTCAATCTTTATGTTCAAAGGTCCAAATCCAATCAGCTAAATCGAATCACCTTAAAGAAGCCATTTGCCCCTTTTAAGGCGGTGCGGCTCCACTCCACTCCACTCGGTCTCGGTTTACTTAGCTCAGAACCCATTGTGTTTCCATGGAATGGCTGGAGCTATGGCTTGAAGACCCACCTCCAGCCATCAGTTCAGTGTGCTGTGCCACTATTAACGTTACTGTGTGACATTCTCACCTTAAAGTAATCTGTGTGAAACGATCACAATAATAAAAAAATAATTAAAAAGAAAATAAAAATATAAATAAACAAAATACAAATGATGTTTGTATTATTGTATATGCAAGAATGTTTTGTGTATGTTTTTTTTCATGTATAAAATTACCCAAAGTTATCACAAACACTTGATGGTAGTTGTTGCCACCAACGATGAACCAGTTATTAGGTTTTAGGGAGCAACTACTTCCACACATAAGGTCAGGTTGTTTTTGGAAAGGGTTTCTTTCATTTAATAAATGAAATCATCATTTGAAAACTGCTTTTTGTTTTTACTCGAGTTATTTTTTTGATCTGACACAGAAGAAAAAAAAACTTTTAGGGTGTGCATACTCCTTCACAGCACTGTAAATGACACTATTTCCATAAGTGCAGGAGTGATTCCGGTTCCTAAAGGAGGATCAAGTAAAGATTTTGTGATCAATTTGCTTATTTAACTTTAAGTTTCCTTCCTTGTCTGTTTTGAGAAATTTTGAAATAATCGGGATGCGCAGCTTAGAGAAAACAAGTGAGATTATTAGGTAACAGTTTAGAAGCCAAAACATGTTCTAGAATCAATGTGAGTGTGCTAGTAAAAGCATAATAGAATGGGGAAACACATACCAAATATGTTTATTTACATATGAGTGTGCCTACATGTTTGGACCTTATCTGTGTGAGCGGGAGTGTTAATTAAAGGTGCACACGTGTTCGCTTTTATGAGTGGGAGCCAAAGTGGGCTGAAATGATGCAGGAGAGGTCCTGGTGGGGAGCAGAAGAGAGAGAAAACATCTGCTCTTCGTCAGGCAAGATCAGGCACAGAGGCCAGGCACAGTCTGGCAGATGGTGGAGAGGTCTCTGAACAATAGGGACAGCCCACTCCCCCGCACCAGCACAACCATTACCGCCTACTCAAACATGTACACACACACACAAAAACTGTACATGTAGTAGATTTCAGAGTAAATTCAAAACATGCATCTATACAAATACTTCACATGTAAAACTGCTATTTAGCTACACATCAGAACACTATTAAACTAAAGTTATTAAAACTAGAGGTTGTAATTAATGTAAGAATGCAACCATAATCTTTGTACAAGGCTAAGTGGATCATGTAGCTAGAGCCTCCCTGAGATACATTTTATTTGGATGAAAATATGTTCAAGATATAAAACAGATGCAATTTCCAAACACTGCCTTCATTCAGACTGTTAATATCCTCAAAATACAGATGAGAATCCAAAGTTTAGGTTCATTGATACTGTAATATCACCTGAATTTACTTTCTAACTTACTTTCTTACTTTTCTAACTGATCTGTATCTACAGTACAGACCAAAAGTTTGGACACACCTTCTTATTCAAAGAGTTGTCCTTATTTTCATGACTATGAATATTGTAGCTTCACACTGAAGGCATCAAAACTATGAATTAACACATGTGGAATTATATACTGAACATAAAAGTGTGAAACAAATAAAAATATGTCTTATATTCTAGGTTCTTCAAAGTAGCCACCTTTTGCTTTGATTACTGCTACGCACACTCTTGGCATTCTGTTGATAAGCTTCAAGGGGTAGTCACCTGAAATGGTTTTCACTTCACAGGTGTGCCCTGTCAGGTTTAATAAGTGGGATTTCAAGCCTTGTAAATGGGGTTGGGACCATCAGTTGTGTTGTGCAGGAGGTGGATACAGTACACAGCTGATAGTCCTACTGAATAGACTGTTAGAATTTGTATTATGGCAAGAAAAAAGCAGCTAAGTAAAGAAAAACAAGTGGCCATCATTACTTTAAGAAATGAAGGTCAGTCAGTCCAAACAATTGGGAAAACTTTGAAAGTGTCCCCAAAATAAGGACAACTCTTTGAATGAGAAGATGTGTCCAAACTTTTGGTCTGTACTGTATATAAAATGTGTGTCATTGGCAAAATATACAGGAACTTTTCATTTTAAACTTTATTGTCATTTGAAACATGATCAGTCGCTTGTTGCACAAACAATGAATCAGCCAATGACATCTTAATGCACTTAGGTATCTAGACATGAGGAAAAAGAAATGCTGAAAGTCAAATCCAGTTTAAGAATAGGGCAGACAGGGGATTTCAGGACTAAATATTCTAAAATTGGCAGTTGTGTGGACAAAACTGCCTTGTTGATATCAAAAGTCAGATGGGAATGGGCAGATTGGTTTAAATTGATAGAAAGGCAACACAGAATCAAATAAGTATGGAAGTAAAATAGTCTCATTAGAATCAGACATTTTTTAGACATTGAATTAATAACACTGAATTTTTATCCTGTGCAATTATGTATGTGAATTTTTTTTGTACTTAAAATTCACTTGCAAAAATTCACCTGCCGAAATTCACCTGCAAGAATTCGCCTGAAAAAATTCACCTGGAGAAATTCACCTGCAGAAATTCGCCTTCAAAAATTCACCTGCAAAAATTCACCTGCAGAAATTCACCTGAAAAAATTTACCTGCAGAAATTCACCTGCAAAGATTCACTTTCAAAAATTCACCTGCAGAAATTCACCTGCAAAAAATCGCCTGCAAATGTGTTGACCTTCTGGTGACTAAAGCCAAAGCAATCAGCACTCGATCGAGTCGAGCGTCTTTTAGCCAATCAGATTACGTTTATTTGATCACGTGACACACCATTGCCTTGGGCAGAGGCGAGTCTCTTAACAGTTTGCTGGATAGTGGCTTAATGAAGATCAGTGATGAGATTTTTCTGCCAAAAATATATTACAAAACGCCAGGTAATTAACACCCATTTGAGATTCGGTATTTTTTCATCTAATGGAACCGAATGAAATGTTTGACTGACCTGATGACAGCTAGTGCCCCAACCCTGTCCGCAGATGCTCTTGTTTTGAAGTGACCGGAAGAAGCGGCAACACATTTGCAGGCAAATTTTTGCAGGTAAATTTCTGCAGGTGAATTTTTTCAGGCGAATTCTTGCAGGTGAATTTCTGCAGGTGAATTTTTTCAAGTGAATTTTAAGTACAAAAAAAAATTCACATACATAATTGCACAGGATAAAAATTCATTGTTATAAATTCAATGTCTAAAAAATGTCTGATTCTAATGAGACTATTTTACTTCCATAAATAAGTACTTGTAAAAGCCAAGTTATGCAGGAACCTTGAAGGAGATGGGTTAGACTACCATCTGTCTCTCATGTCCGCTAAGAACAGGAAACTGAGGCTACCAATTTACACAGGCTCACCAAAATTGGGCAATAACAGACTGGAAAAATATTGCCTGGTCCAGTGACTCAAAATTTCAGCTATGACACTCAGACAGTTGGGGAAGAATTTGGCATAAACAACATAAAAGCATGGCTCCATCCTGCCTTGTATTAAATGGTCAGGCTGGTGGTGGTGGTGTGGGAAATATATTCCTGGGACCCTTTGAGCCTCTTATGAATAACTGAGCATTGTTTAAACACCATAGCCTATGTGAGTATTGCTGCTGACCATGTCCATCCCTTTATTGTCATCTTTTTGTTTATTGACTTGACCCACATGCAGAGAACACTCAGGAGACAGAGAAAAAGTTAAAGAGTTTATTTTTGATGAATCGATAAGATAACAGGAACTGGATTGCACCCACTGTGTGGAGAGAAGGTTTGGTAAGTGATGGAAATAGTAATCAGATTTTTTTGATGAGCTCTTTCAGACTTACTGGTTGGATGGATGGAGCTTTGTATGAGAGGGAGACAAAGCGGGGCTGGATGGATGAATTCTGTGCCTGCTTGAAGTTGTGTTCCACTAGATCCTTCACACAGGATACAGGGGTAAGTTCCTTCACACAGCACACACAGTGGTGAGGTTTTGCTGGGGTTTGTTTTCTTACTGAATGAGTATAGGTGCCGGGCTCGGAGGTAAGTACGTCGGAGGGTGGACAGGGTTCGCTCGGGTCTTGAGCCAGAAAGGAGGAGGTTTTAGCAGTCGCCAGCTGGAAACGGAGTCCAGGAACTTCACTTGGAGCTTGAGACGAGGAAATCAGTACAACGAGCAATCAACAGGGCCGTAGCCGGACTGGAGTCAAGCCTGGAGAAAAACATGCAGACGAGGCGGATTACTAGGAATCACAAAGGAGCTTCAGAAAACTAAGGTAGGTTTGGCCAGCACTTGTTACCACAAAAGGCAAACACTCAGGCATAGGAGTGCTGGCAAGCTGCTCTCTTATCCTCCTCCTCTCTGATGAGAAATTGCGAGTACCTGTTCCTTCTCACCTCCGGAGCTCAGACGGCATCTAGTGGTGGAAAAGTGTAAGCAGAAGGCAAAAAAACTAAGACAGACTCCAAAACCCCCGACATTTATGACTACAGTGTACCCTACTCTGATGGTTACTGCCATGTCACAAACCTCAAAATAATCTAAAACTGGTTTCTTAAATATGAAAATGAGTTCAGTTTACTTCAGGGACTTCCATAGACACCAGATTTCGATCCAACTTATGGGGTGTGGTGGACCAGGAGGTTTGGATCATGGATGTATGGCCAAAACATCTGTAGCAACTGTGTTTTATCATGCAAACATAAACAATCTCTGAAGAATGTTGAAGACACCTTATTGAATCCTTTGCTGATGGTGGTCAGAGGGCCTGGTGGCACCGATTGTATGGCAGCCCCACTCATGTCAGTCTGCCTCAGGGCAGCTAGAATGTAGCCTACCACTGTCAGTGTGTGAATTTGTGTATGAATGGGTGGATGAATGATTGTAATGTAAAGCACTTTGGGGTCCTAGATAAGGCACTATGCAAGTGCAGGCCATTTAGCATTTTGCATGCTGAGTATTTTAAAGAGGACATATAATGCAAAATCCATTTTTTTAGCCCTTAAAAACATTTGGTTGTGGACTTGGAGTGTGTAGGAGTGCAGAGATGTTGAATTTAATCTATCCAGGTGCTGCATAGATATCTTTATATTTAGTTTGGGTCATATCTTTCAGTTCGTTCAGTTCTCTCTGTTCTCTATTATGTCTTTTGAACTATTACATCACAGTATTTGCTGTGGAACAGCTAAACAAGGTAACACTATTTCAACTAACCAATTTCGCGTTTCGCCATTTATTTGTCGCTGCACTTTTGTAGTCCAATCTCAAGAATGCCAAATCTGCAAGTAGATAAGTCTAAATGTTCGTTTGTCCGGTGTATTAACCCACACAATTCATTACTTCGTCCCCCAGCATCACAACCTCTTCAAAGTACCTGGTTAAATTTTACTTTTCATGGAAATGTTCCTACATCAGTGGGGAAATTCCTCTTTGTTAGCATGAAGCACTTAAAGGACGGGTTCTTCAGCAACCTCCACCAGTATCAAGAAACGTCTGCAAAAACATTTCATGTAATTAAGGGGTCACTTTTTTCTGTGCATGGAAACGACAAACATAGCAAAATGGTAAGCTGCTAATAACACTAAAATGACAACAAACTTTATTATAGACATGAATTTATTGTGTGTTGATATGAAGTCCTGGTCATTGTTTTGATAGCAGTAGCATTGTGCCTTCTGCTTATGTTAGAGCTGTGTGCTGCTTTTAGGTCCTTGAGGACAGAACCGTACTGCGTGTTTTGAATAGTATATTTACATAAACAGGTTTGCATTGTTTTTGCTGTTTTTGTCTTGTTTCTGTACCGCTAGATAATTGTATCTCTGTTATCAAACAACAAAAATGGCCGAAAGAGTTAAAGTCGAGCGTTCTTTGACCTGGAGGGCGCCAGGGCGTGAAGCGCCTCAACAGCATTTAAAGAGACGGCACCAAAACGAGTTGGTCTTAGACACACCTCAGAACAGGTAAAAGAGGAGTCTGTGGATCTACAATAACAAGGAGTTCAGACCAAAGCATTGCAGTTCCACTTTATATAGACCTCAACTAAATGATTTAAATTTGAAAAGGAAGGATTTAAAAGCATGATATGTCCCCTTTAAGCCTTACTAATAGATTTTAAACTTTGTTTCCTAAAGATGTAAAATCCAACTGTTTTTGTTTAATTGCTCTAGCATTACAGAACAAAGTGACTAAAACAAAAAGGGAAATGGCTTGAACAAATAAATATTAACTTTACAGTGATGTTATTTGTTGGATACCCTGAAGAAATAGCACCACCACCAAAACTTGCCAACGACTACTGCATTGAAATGCAAAGAGCCGTGTTCTAATGTCCTCGATATAAGGTAATAATGTTCTGCCTGATTGATGTATTATAAAACTCATTGATGTGTTCCATCTTTGAATCTTCGGTAAAAAAAGTACACAATAAAAAGTGGGTGATCAAATAGTGTATAGAAACACACATTCTTTATGGTACAAATCAATGAAATGCTTTTTTTTTCTTTCAATAGAAAAAGAAAGTAATTCACATCAAATTGTGACCCAATAGGGTGTAACGAAAGGAACAATAGCTCCAAATAAACTGCATTCTGTCAGAAAGGAAAAGCCAGCCTCAAAAGAAGTGAATTGCAGTTTTTATAGATGTTTGAGCCTTTTCTCCAACAAAGCACCTTTCTGGTTTTCTTTTTCAAATGAAATGACAGGTTTTTACGTCTACCTCTGCAGCAGTACCCTGACATTTATAAAACTGAAAGCCATGCATGTGGGTCATTGCTGCTACAATGAAAGCTATCTGTATTTTACTGTAAAGATTTGCATTTGTTTCAAACTGTATGTGCATACCTAAGATTTAAAGTGAAGTGAGTGTGAAATAAATACTGCCTCCACAGTGCTTTGCTAAAGTGTTCATAGGACTTGAAATTTTCCATATTCTGTCAATGTAGAACTACAAACTTCAGTGTGCTAATATCATAGACCACACTTTAGTGTATATTTGTAAGGCGGAAGAAAAATCACATACGCTTTCTATTTTTCTTGTAATCGAAACCTGAACAGTGTGGCGTGCATTTTTTCCAGCCCCCGTGAGTCAATGCCTAGAACCACCTTTCACTGTATTAACAGCTGAAGTCTTCATCCTACGTGAAGATGGTGTCTTTGAGAACGGTTCGTTTTTCTCCACACATAGAGTTTTGCATGTAATGGCAAATTTAATTTTGGTCTAATCTGATCAAAGCACCATTTTGAAAATACTTGCTGTGTTCCTTACATGACTTGTGATACACTACCAACTGGACTACCCAATGGAGTTGCAGAGTGCACGATCTGTGGATCTCTGCAGCTCCTCCAGAGTAACTATAGAGTTCTGGCTTCTTCTGTGATTAATGCTCTACATGCCACTGGTCTGTTTTATAATCTAACTCTGCTTTAAATTTATCCACCTGTCTGCTGTCCTTGTTCCTTGGACTTCATGATGCTGTGCTTCTCTAACAGACCTCTGGGTCCTACACAAAACATCTTTATTTTTAATGAGAATAAATTACACATGGGTGGACACTAGTTACCAATTACATGACTTCCTAAAGTATTTTCTTGGACTGGATTTTATTTAGGGGTAACAAATTAAAAGGGGTGGAGTACAAATTGACACCACATTTTTATATTGTATTTGTATATGTATATTTGTAAAACATTTAAAGCCCTTCCACTTTACGGGTGTTACTTTGTCACCTGAAACATAGAAATTTCTAATTGCGGTTTGACAAAATATTGCAAGCTACTGTTTTATTCTGTTCAAGTTGAAACTTTAAAGCCTCATTCTGGGGTGGGTGTGATGCTTGCACTTTCTTTTTAAAAAGGAAAATAATATTCACCTTGAATATCGAGGGCAGGAACCTAATTCAGAGTTTCCAGCAGAGTCTATTTCTTCTTCCCTCACGCGTTTTCATTCATATTGGACTTTGGAAGGCATAAAAAATGTTTTTCAGAAGACTACTTTACATTTCAGAAGACTGTAGTGTGACACATAAATGGAAATACTGTTTCACTCTGTGTCCCATAAAAATTCAGCTTGTCTGGTTTCCATGTTTCCCAGCTCTCAGGTGGGGGAGGTGAATAACGAAAACTCTACAGACAGAAATGTATTTGAAACCAACAGAACACCAGTAGAATAGAGGTTTAAAGTCTATTTCTATCGGGCCTTCTCATGCTTAATGTCTGGGTAAATTGCTTAAGATTCTAACTTCCCTGATCCAATTGCCACGTTGTTGTATTTTGGTACTAATATTAAACAGACTGACTAGAGGTGAAAATTAGTCCAGCAATTGTAAGAAGTCAATTCATTAAAGAGTTATTTTGCTACTCAAGGTACTTTCATAAAATGCTTTAGCACCTGTCAAACTGAACTGATTGAGTGTTAATCTCTGACTCAAGAAAAAAAGCAACATTTACGTTGTTGCCCAAGCTGTCACAAGCTGATCACCAAAGACAGCCACTTCAGGTACCTACACACAACCAAACAGGTACCATTTTGTTTCAATGCTGTTACAACACATGCCCTTTGAAGCAGTAGCAATCATTACTGTTTCACTTGTCGACGGTAGAGGGGAGGAATACAAAACAGAGGAGAATGAAAAAGAGAAAGTCTGAGGGTCTCTGAGGTATTGCCTGCTCAGGGCTGGAGCTGGAACATTAACACCTTAAAGTGATAGAAATGTCCCTAAGTGACAGCATAAATCTATATGATGACAAATAACCTTCTTCGTTTCAGGGTTGCAAAAGATAGATAGGACTCTTTACTGCCTGATCTGTGCAATCAAGAATTTTGTTACATAGGACCTGTCTAAAACATGAAGTAGGCTAAAAACACTTAAAAAATCAACACTTCATACCCTGATCTAAAGACACTTGAGGACAGATGAGAAAAGTAATTGACAAATGTCATTCTTTAAAGGGTTTCAAAGTCATTTCTAAAGCTTTGGGATTCCACTGAACCACAGTGAGAACCTTAATCCACATATGGAAAAAACATGTGACAGTGCTGAATGTTCTTAAGACTGGCTGGCCTACCAAAATTGTTCTAACAACACATCAATGACTCATCCAGGAGGTCACCAAACAAGAACCCAAAACATCTAAAGAACTGCAAACCTCATCTACTTATTTCTGGCTTAAAACTGGCACAGCATTTCAGAAAAAGAGCATCACACTGATTGTCAAAGGTGGTGGCAGTGTGATAATGTGGGACTGCTTTGCAGTCAGAGATCCTCATTTAATCCCCACACTCCCAGTCCCAGCTGACCTGGCACAGGTGCTTCTATCGTGGTCCTCGTACACCTCGATCACAGCCCCCCATCCATGGTGTTCGTGGATGTGTCTGTGATAATGGGAAATGTAATAAATGCTGATGTGTTTGTCTAAAGTGCAGTAATTTTTTTTTTTTTTAATCAGGCTCATCACAAATTATGAATCAATGCATTGGATCCAGGGGGGTCAAAGCCAATTGTAGAAGGATTCCCCCAGAACTATGCACACAGCCCCTTTTTATAAACCTTTCAGAGAGCACACACACATACTTTCCAGTATTTGACATTCCCCAATATATACACTTTATTGCCAAAAGTATTCGCTCTCTCATCCAAGTATTTGAAATCAGGTGTCGCACTCACTTCCATGGACACAGGTGTATAAAATCAAGCACCTCGGCATGCATACTGTTCCTACAAACATTTGCGAAAGAATGAGTCATTCTCAGGAGCTCAGTGAATTCCAGTGTGTTACTGTGATAGGATGCCACCTGTGCAACAAGTCCAGTCATGAAGTTTCCTCACTCACTGTCAACTGTCAGCGGTATTATAAGAAAATGGAAGAGGTTAGGAGCGACAGCAACTCAGCCACGAAATGGTACGCCAAGTAAACTGACAGAGCAGGGGCAGCAGGGGCAGCAGATATTGGTGTACAAAGGGATCTTCAAAAGCTTTGCGTGTACCAAACCACGTGCAAACCTGTTTACACCTGCAATGCGATTCATCAAACCTAAAACAGATTGCAGGTGCTTTTTTTGCATCTATATTTAGCACATTTGAAATGCTGATACTAACTGGGACGCAAAAATGTCTGTTGTCACTGATGCGAGAAGGAGGCATAGATAGAATGAGAGACGACGGAGAGAGAGAGAATCTTCAGTACATGTGTCATAATGAAGTGTAGAATTAAGGTTTAATTTGGAGCCAATCACAAAAAGAAGCCCTGACATATCTCCTATGATAAAACTCCCTGCAACACTTGTTTCTTGCATCTGGATCATTCAAGCTCACCAACACTGTTAGCGAGATCATCTGCTGCTGAAGCAACAATCTGATCATGCAGAGGTACGCACATAACTGATCATCTGCCAGAGAAGCGCACATAGCCAAACTGTAATTGGACATTAGGCAAAGCACGCGCTGTGCTGTGATGTTGATTATATGATTAATAGAAAAGAAAAAAAGACAGTATAAGGCACATTAAATCCTTGATTTCCAAACTGGATGCTAACATCACTTTTTAGCAGGTGAAAAATCGCCATTATAAGGCAGCTTTTCCATGTGGTGAAAATGACAATTGTATGCTCTAACCTTGTCACTTAACAAATTGCATTATTGACAGTAACATTGTGTTATTGCAGAGCAATTGGAGCTGGATCAGCTGGATTGCGTTGTTTAAATGTGAACATATGTCAGGGGAGGGTTTATACAGTGAAAAGTGATTTTGTGTCACCAAAAAACAATTTAAACAATCAAACACGTTGTCAGTCAGTCATTTTCTACCGCTTATTCCATAGTGGGTCGCAGGGAAGCTGGTGCCTATCTCCAGCAGTCTATGGGCGAGAGGCGGGGTACACTCTGGACAGCTCGCCAGTCCATCGCAGGGCAACACACAAACAACCATGCACACACACATTCACACACCTAAGGGCAATTTAGAGTGACCAATTAACCTAACAGGCATGTCTTTGGACTGTGGGAGGAAGCCAGAGTACCCAGTGAGAACCCACGCATGCAAACTCCATGCAGAAAGACCCCCGGCCAGGAATCGAACCCAGGACCTTCTTGCTGCAAGGCAACAGTGCTACCAACTACGCCACCGTGCAGCCCTCAGACACGTTGTATAATGTTAAAATATTGGCAAAACAAGCTAATTCAGTTCAATCATTGGAAAATAATTTATTTTTATGTACATTTATGTTCAATCTAATTCTTTGCAGGACAGTTATGTGGCATTAGGTTTAAAAATTGGCAAAGTTATAATATACAGATTGCCAACTCCTACAACAAACTATTTTTATGTTACTAATATTCATCCAAGCTTAAATATTGTGGCTGTTTATGATACACTCCGAACTGTTTGAACACATAATCTCAAAGGCAAAGTAAACATGGTGAGTCTCCGAAAAGAATTAAAAGTTCAAGGAAAGCAAACCTTTTTTATTGTTAATATTGATTGGCCAATTTCTAAGATGCAACCGTTGTTACGTTAAGCACAACAGTTAACATGCTGTGTGCTCTCCCTTGGTGTTGTCAGCCTAGACACAACACTGACCAGCTGCCCCGTGTGTGTACATATGGCCTGATGACGGAGGGCACACGCTACCCTGGACAAAGCTCTGCCCTCCTGTAATCCAATATTTTGATTAAAGACGAAACAGAATGTAGTCTCTGCCTCACTGGGTCTGTCCAGACCACAAACATAAAGCATCTGCTCTCAGAACAACTTCAAACTCAGCCTTCTTCATGCACAATTACACACTCTGAGGCACCCTGCACAAATGAACAGAGAGGGGAAATAATCTTGTCAGGGCAGAGGCTGCGATGACAAACCTGCTGCTGTGAATAGTGACGATAATGGTTAACACACTGTAACAGTCCAGAAAAGCAGGAGCAGAACAGAGCAGAAGGAAAAAAATCAGAAACTTAATCATTCATAATGATGCAACGCAACAACCCCTGCATGCTTCATGCACCAATTCAATTTAATTCAATTCAGTTTATTTATATAGCGCCAATTCACAACACATGTCGTCTCAAGGCACTTCACAAAAGTCAGGTACATACATTCCAATTAATCTTAATAATTGAACAGTGCAGTCAGAGTTAGTTATTTATTCAAATTGGACAAAAAGTTTTTCTGTCTAAGAAAAGGAAACCCAGCAGATTGCATCCAGTTAGTGACTTGCAGCATTCACTCCTCCCGGATGAATTGAAGAATAGTGTGAGAATGTAGCGAAGAGGGTGAAAGTGGTCATTATGTCCTCCAGCAGCTTAAGCCTATAGCAGCATAACTACAGAGATAGCTCAGGATAACCTAAGCCACTCTAACTATAAGCTTTATCAAAAAGGAAAGTTTTAAGCCTAGCCTTAAAAGTAGACAGTTTGTCCATCTAGAGCCCACTGATGGTCATTGTTATACTAAAAACCACAACGATTGGGATACCTCTCTCTGTCAGATTGACCATAACCATTGGAAAACAGAGGGGGTCATACAGGTAGCAGAAATGGAGGGTGTGTTTGCACCTCAACCATAACTGAGCCGGTTTAGGCTAATCCTGACTCCACTTACTCCATCCAACAGGGAGGAAAGAAGATGGAGGTAAAAATAAGGAAGATAGCTCAGGATAACCTAAGCCACTCTAACTATAAGCTTTATCAAAAAGGAAAGTTTTAAGCCTAGCCTTAAAGTAGACAGGGTGGTCCGCCTCACGGACTAAAACTGGGAGCTGGTTCCACAGGAGAGGAGCCTGATAACTAAAGGATCTGCCTCCCATTCTACTTCTAGAGACTCTAGAAACCACCAGTAAAACTGCAGTCTGAGAACGGAGTGCTCTGTTAGGAACGTATGGAACAATCCGATCTCTGATGTATGATGGAGCTAAATCATTAAGGGCTTTATATGTGAGGAGGAGAATTTTAAATTCTATTCTGGATTTAACAGGGAGCCAATGAAGGGAAGCTAAAGTAGGGGAAATATGTTCTCTCTTTTTTAATTTTCATCAGAACTCTTGCTCCAGGATTTTGAATCAGCTGAAGGCTTTTAACTGCATTTTGTGGACATCCTGATAGTAAAGAATTACAATAGTCCAGCCTTGAAGTAACAAATGCATGGACTAGTTTTTCAGCATCAGTCCTGGACAGGATATCGCTAATTTTGGCAATGTTCCGGAGAGGAAAAAAGGAAATCCTAGAAACTTGTTTAATATGGGATTTAAATGACATGTCCTGGTCAAAAATAACGCCAAGGTTTTTTACATTATTATCGGAGGTCAATTTAATGCCATCCAGGTTAAGTGATTGACTAAGCAGTTTTTTTTTAAAGACTCTGGTCCAAAGACGACAACTTCTGTCTTGTCTGAATTTAGAAGCAGAAAATGTAAAGTCATCCAAGTTTTTATGTCTTCAAGACATGCTTGTAGTCTATCTAACTGGTTGGGCTCATCAGGATTTATGGATAAGTAAAGCTGAGTGTCATCAGCGTAACAGTGAAAATTTATTCTATGCAGCCTGATAATTTTACCTATTGGAAGCATATATATAGTAAAGAGAAATGGCCCAAGTACTGAACCCTGTGGTACTCCACAATTAACCCTGGAGTTTAAAGATGATTTATCATTGACATGAACAAACTGGAATCTGTCATACAAATAAGATTTAAACCAGCCTAGCGCTGTTCCCCTGATCCCTACAGCATATTCCAGCTGTTCTAAGAGAATATTATGATCGACTGTATCAAATGCAGCACTGAGATCTAACAGAAACAGTACAGACACAAGTCCATTATCTGAGGCAATAAGAATATCATTAGTGACTTTCAGCAGAGTTGTTTCAGTGCTATGATGAGCTCTGAAACCTGACTGAAACTCTTCAAACAGGTCATTGCTGTGTAAATGCTCACACATTTGATTAGCAAACTATTTTCTCAAGATTTTAGATAAGAATGGAAGATTGGATATCGGTCTGTAATTTATTAAGTCATCTCGATCAAGCGAAGGTTTCTTAAGCAAAGGTTTAATTACAGCTACCTTAAAAGCTTGTGGTACATACCCATTTACTAAAGATAAATTAATCATATCTAAAATGGGGCTGGTAATCAGAGGGATCACTTGCTTAAATAATTTGGTTGGGATTGGGTCTAACATACAAGTTGAAGGTTTAGATGAAGCTAATATTTCTGATAACTCAGGAAGCTCCACAGGATCAAAACAGTCCAAACACAGATCAGGTTCTACAGTTACTTCCAATGTTGTCTCACTTGTTGAGGATGAAGTAATCAACTTCGGGAGTATGTCAAAGATTTTCTTCTTAATAGAATCAATTTTATTTTGGAAGAATCCCATAAGTCATGACTGCTGAGAGCTAAGGGAATGGATGGCTCAACTGAGCTATGACTCTGTGTAAGTTTAGCAACTGTACTAAAGAGAAACCTAGGATTATTCTTGTTCTCTTCTATTAAGGATGAGAAATAAGCTGTTCTAGCTTGGTGAAGTGTCTTTTTATACAACAGTAGGCTATTTTTCCAGATTAAGTAGGAATCCTCTAGGTGTGTAGAGCGCCATTTTCGCTCCAATTTTCTAACATTGTGCTTTAAAGTACGCAGCTCTGAATTAAACCAGGGAGCCAGCCTCCTATGAATAATTACCTTCTTTTTCAAGGGGCCTGCATTGTCTAATGCACCACGCAATGATGAAGTAACACTATGAACAAGAGGATCAATTTGTGAAGGGGAAGAAACAAAATTATTGCCCTCAACTGTGTTTTTCTGTGATAATGAGGAAATTAAAAGTGGAACAGATTTTAAAGGTTGTTACAGCATTGTCTGATAATGATCTACTATAATGAAATTTTCTTTCAGGTGTGGAGTACTCGGTTAAATAAACTCAAAGGTTATTAAAAAATGGTCAGACAGCACCGGGTTGTGAGACAATATTGTTATGTCTTTACACTCAATGCCATATGTCAGCACAAGGTCCAGAGAATGAAGACAAACGTGGGTAGGTTTGTTAATGTTTTGAGTAAAGCCAATTGAGTCTAAGATACCATTAAAGGCTATATTTAAGCTATCACTTTCAGGGTCAACATGAATGTTAAAATCCCCTCTATAATAACTTTATCTGTATTTAACACTAAATCAGATAAAAGGTCTGAAAACTGATCTAAAAATTGAGAGTAAGGGCCTGGTGGACGGTATAAAACAACAAACAGAAGTGGTTTTAGTGCTTTGCAATTTGGATGAGGAAAACTAAGGATTAAATATTCAAAAGAGTTGTAGTTATTGATTGGTCTGGGACTAGTCAGTAAATCGGACTGAAAGATGGTTGCTACTCCTCCTCGCCCAGTATTTCGAGGAATGTGAAAATTTAAATAATTAGTAGGAGTTGACTCATTTATAGTAACATAATCCTCTTGCTGCAGCCAGGTTTCTGTGAGGCAAAATAAATCAATCTGATTATCACAAATCAGGTCACTAACTAGCAAAGTCTTGAAGAGGAGAGATCTTATGTTCAGTAAGCCACATTTAATTGTTTTATTTTTATTTTTAGTCTGAGTTGTGTTTATTTTTATTAGATATTCCAGATTTCCTCTTTTTAGATAATTTTTTAATCTATTCAATTTTGGCCGTGGGCGAGACACTGTCTTAATAGGGTAATGGGTGGGTAGCCGTACAGAAGCTGCAGAGAGGAGTGTTAAACTACGACCCTGCTTCCTGGTCTGAACCCTGGGTTCTCAGAGTTTTGGAAAACTAATACATTTGGCCAGATTCCTCGAAAGAAGAGCTGCTCCATCCAAAGTGGGATGGATGCCGTCTCTCCGGATCAGACCAGGTTTTCCCCAAAATGTTCGCCAATTATCAATGTAGCCCACATCGTTTCTGGACACCACCTAGACAGGCAGCGGTTGAATGACAGCATGCGGCTAAACATGTCGTCACTGGTCAGATCGGGGAGGGGACCAGAGAAAATTACGGAGTCCGACATTGTTTTGGCAAACTTACACACCGAAGCAACACTAACTTTAGTGACCTACGATTGACGTAACCAGGTGTCATTACCGCCAGCATGAATTACAATCTTACTGTATTTACGCTTATCCTTAGCCAGCAGTTTCAGGTATGACTTGATGTCGCCTGTTCTGGCCCCTGGCAGACATTTGACTATGTTCGCTGGTGTCTTTAGTGCCATGTTTCTGACTATGGAGCTGCCAATTACCAGAGTTGGCTTCTCAGCGGTGAAAATCTGTTAGAAACGCAGACGGTTTGGTGCTGACCTGTGGGCTGGGATCTAGGACTATCCTTTCTACGTTCCGTCACCCAGCCGGCCTAAGGCCGCGGCTGCACGGGCTCTGTCTGAGGACTGCTACGGGGAGCTACCCTTGGTGGCTCCGGGCTGGCTAAGGGGCCTCAGCTATCTGCTGGTTTTTCAACAGCACGGAGCCGGGCCTCTAAATCCGACACCCTCGCCTCCAAAGCTACAAAATGCTACATTTATTACACGTACCATTATCACTAAAGGAGGCAGAGGAGTAACTGAACATCTGACAGAGAGAGCAGGAAAGAGGAGACTCAGAGAGAGAAACAGCAGAACGGGTAGCCATGGTGGAGCTAAAGCTAACGCTAAGCTAGCGACCCCTTACCACTACTAGAAAAAACCGTGTAAAACACGGAGAGTCCCCAAACAATAAATACAGCAACAGAAAGTATGTGTTTTAACGTGCTTATATATTATAACAAGTAAGAGATATCACAGTAGAGAGAAATTGGATCAAACGAGAGAGCCTTCACACACCAAACAATCCACCAAGTGCAAAACAGGAAGTGACGAATTCGCCTTACCACGCCTCCTCCTTTACTCACCACAGGATCTGTTTGCTTTTTCTCTAGTTCCGCTGGGGGCAGTAGCAGCCACAGTCCAGTGAGAAGAGTGGTTGTCTTGCGAGGCCTTTGGGTTCGATTCCAGCTTACTCCTGCCACATGTCAATGTGCCCCTGGGCAAGGCACTTAACCTCAAATTGCTTACCCATCTGCATATGAATGTGTGGCCGTTAGTCAGTGGCTGAATGTGGCACTAGTGTAATACCCACTAGCTTATGCAACTTCATTTAAATAGATCGATCTGCACCTCTTTTGCACCTGTTATCCATTGCATGCGCAATCTTTGAAAATTGCATGTAACACGGCCATTTATTGCACATGCAATAAGTGGACACTATTTGGGATCTTTGAAGATCAGGTAGCCGACTTTCTGCAGAGACAGTCAATACAAACCTCCAAAATATCATGTGGCCTTCAAATTAGCTCAAGAACAGTGCGCAGATAGCTTTTTGAAATGGGTTTTCATGGCCAAGCAGCTGTATCCAAGCCATACGTTAGCAAATACAATGCAAAGTGTCAGATGCAGTGGTGTAAAGCATGCCACTACTGGACTGTAGAGCAGTGGAGGCATTGGAGTGATAAATTGCACTTTTCCATCTGATGGATGAGTCTGTGTTTGGTGGTTGCCAGGAGAACTGTACGACTGACTGTATTGTGCCAAGTGTAACGTTTGGTGGAGGGGGTATTATGTAGTGGGGTTGTTTTTCAGGAGCTGGACTTGGCCCCTTAGTTCCAGTGAAAGGAACTCTTAATGCTTCAGAATACTAAGAGATTTTGGACAATTTCATGCTCCCAACATTGTGTGAACATTTTAGAGATGACTCCTTCCTCTTCCAACATGACTGTGCATAAAGCAAGGTATGTAAAGACATACATGAGAGAGTTTGGTGTGGATGAGCTTGACTGACCTGCACAGAGCCCTGACCTCAACCTCATGGAACACTTTTGGGATGATTTAGAGCGAAAACTGAGAGCCCAGGCTTTTCATCCAACATTAGTCTATGACCTAACAAATGTGCTTCTGGAAAAATTGTCAGAAAATTCCCCATGAACACGCTCCTAAACCTTGTGGGCAGCTTTCCCAGAAGAGTTAAAGCTCTTATAGCTGCAAAGGATGGACCAACATGATGTTGAACCCTGTAGCTTAAAAATGTGATCTCACTTAAATTCATTTGCAAGTCAAGGCTGGTGAACGAATATG
Organism: Crenichthys baileyi; assembly: GCA_036173005.1. Classification (NCBI taxonomy): domain Eukaryota; kingdom Metazoa; phylum Chordata; class Actinopteri; order Cyprinodontiformes; family Goodeidae; genus Crenichthys; species Crenichthys baileyi. Next base: position 578,321 of record JAHHUM010000015.1, read on the forward strand.
TTTTTACTTCTTTCCCACGTGGTTCTGTACCATATCCTTCCAGGCGCAGTCAGAACTCTGCTCCTTGCTCAAACATCTTGACAAGAGGCCTCACGATTTTACTATGCTATGGCAAAGGATTGTGTCTCTGAAGCAGTCTAACATCTGTTTTTTGTTTAGACTCATACTCCCCGTCTCCTTGGTCGGGCTGAACTCATTATGAACTTATACAAGAGATGAAAACATGTTAATTCATCATTTATGTCATTTTGTTCGAAACAGCTCTGACCCACATACAGAAGGACACTCCAGAGAACAAAAATCAGTAAAATGATTTTTATTGTGAAACTAATGATCAGGAACAAGGACAGGTACATCTCCAATGGTTTGAAGTAGTCAGGTCGCCAGGGGTTGAGGGATTCGGGGTTTAAGTCCATTGAAGCAGTGTTCGTCTTGATGTTTCCTCCTGGTGCTGTTCTGAGGTGGAGCAAAAACCGTAAGGTAAACCAAATTGAGATGGCTTACGTGGGAGGGTGGACAGGATACGCTTAATGTCCAGATGCAGGGAAACGAAGGAATCAGAATGGCTGCCAGCCAGAACGAAATCCAGTCGAAGGCAATAATCCAGGAAGCGAAGTCTAGTAGGTAGCCTTTAGCCACAGAGTCTTCTGAAGCAGTAATCTAAAAAGTCAGGTTCAATAACCACTGTAGGCAAACACTCTCGCATTGATGTGCTGGCAGCCTCCTGCTTAAATCCTCCTCCAAGCAACCAGCAGAACAAGGCACACCTGTCCACCAGTGCACCTGAGAGCTCCAGCACCATCTGGGAAACTGAACACAATTTTGGAAAACACATACAAACACACACACACACATACGGGTCTTGGTGAATTAGAGGGACAATTTTTTCAAACCAGTTTTTTGCAACACTAGACGGACACCTCTTTCTGCTTATGCTAGAAAGATGTAGTAAACCTTCAAAAATTCATTTTGAGCTATACAACACAAATCTTACTTCAAATTGTAGATAAACACATCAGAACTCAAAATACAAGAACCTGATGCAATGCTGAATTAAGAGGACAAACCATAATGAGGTACTTAGCTCCGCCCATGACACAAACAGTAATTGCCAGGGCCAACTTTGTCAGGACTACGGCCATACACATACACAAACATGAAATTTCTGTGTATTAAAAAGGCCAAACATGGATAAATGGAAAATGACTAAACAAAAAGAAGTGGACTGCATTTTACAGCGCCTTCACTAAGTATTACAGCAACAGAATTCTATTTGTAAACAGGTTGAAACATTTATGAATGGCAAAATGAAATTATGCATGTCTACTATTAAATCAGCCCACAGATTAAACAAACAAATTGAGTGAACAAAATGAACTTACCCATTGTCTCACAGTTGAAATAAAATTTCTACTGAAATAATCTTTTTGTATGAAAATTACAGCAACAGATCCACACCAAACAATATATACTGTAAAACTTTTGTTCAACAGCCAGTTTGCCATTATAACTGGAACAGCGTTAACTCTCCTCCTGCCTCCACAAGATGAAATATTTAAATTGTCCACCAGTGATATCATCAGAACACAGAGATTACTTCTGGTCTAACCCTTAACATTCCATGTGTCCTGATGATATCACTGATGGACAATTCATCACATTCCCATATTCTATCCAGGATTTTGTTTTCTTTTCAAAGTTATGCCCCGATTCCTTACAAAATCTCTTATGTTTTGGATAGAGCGACCAGCAAGAGCAGGATCTTCGGCCTTCTTGCATTGCTGGCATTCAATCATAGTAGCCAGTTTTCCTTTTTTGATGTGTTCGCCAAAATGTCACATGACCGCGGCAACCTCCACGGGAGACCATGGATGCTTTTTGGCTCTCCTGGCACTTTCCAGAGATGCTAGAAAAAGACAAATAAATCATTAATGAAAACCAACTCCACTTTAAACATTTTTTAAACTAAGGACATTTGTTTTTGGTATATTATTTGTTGCAACAAAGTTTCTTGGCTATAAATTATGTACTGATGTAATGCCTGTTTAGTCCCCTTCCATTCATAAAGAACATTAATTAGTGGGACAAGCTACAGAAATGAGAATGTGGGCTGCACATATGAAAATTAATTTCTGCCATTGCCAAACAGCTTATTCTTATCGACACTTGCTTGGTAAGTGTTGTTGCTTGTGATTGAATTCTGAAGAAAAGGCATATTTGTAATTAAAAAATTGTATTTGTTTGACAAACAGGCCTCAGCAACTTGTGAAGAACCATCCAAAGCCAAAAGACTAATCTTGTTTCCCAGTGAAGTAGATCCCACTTAGCACCATCTTACTAACTCCACCAAAAGACGTTTTCTCTACAGGTGCAGCATCAGCCAAGGCCCAATGGTTGAGAACACTGGTTTACTAAATCTAACTTAACCAAATTAGAAATTTATTCCCAGTGCTTTACGGTTTTTTGCTGCTTTGCTATTTTGAAAAAAATTGTAACTATGTGAATGCATTATGGATTTGAACAGGCATAGAGAAAGTCGTGTAAACATTAGTCCCATTACTGATTACTAAATTACATTTATTTTCTAGCATCTGAACATTGACAGTGTGAAAATTTATCATTTTAATACAGGGTACAGTTTTACATGGTATATGCGTGGTACTTTATTTAAGCCAAATGATATATTGTCTAACATTTCAGCTCACAGTATCCTGCAGAAAGAAGAGAATGGTAACCATATTACCTTTGGGTGGTGTGGATACTTTTGACCATGCTTCGGTTGTGCTTTTATGCTCAAGTAACTTGGTGTTTAGTGATTTTGTGTACGTGTGCTAGCATTTACCAGAACGTTTATCCGTGTTCTTTTTTCTGCTGAGCTCTTTGTCCTTTTTTAGTTTTCTGTTGGGTTGTTTCCCCTTAGCATCTGAGCGTTCACTTTGTGCTGAAAGAAAGAAAGAAATACAGAAAGACAGACAGAATTAAAAAACAAACAAATAACAATGGTCTGGATAAGCATTTATTTGTTGTAGGTAATTTTCTTGAATACTGTGAAGTCCAAGATGCTCCTTTATGGGGTTAAGCAACTAATGGATAAATACTGAATTTATTATTCTCTTAATGATGAAATCCAGATTTAAAGTTTAGACTTGTAGTTCATGGTGACACATATGGGTGTGTGATATGTCCAGTGCTACAACAGCTTATAACAAAAGACATTGAGCTGATGTGTGCACTAAATAAGACTCAAGCGCAGTGCGTGGAAAGTTGACCAGCTTCTGCAAAACAAGGATGAGAGCACAGAGAGAGCTAAGCAAACCAGGTAACCTAGAAAAAGACATACCACCAAAAAAAATACTTTAATAGATCAACCCCTTCTTCTTTCAGGTCAGGGGTCATGACAGCAAGCCTATGTCTTCCACCTCCTCTACATCTTCTATCCTCACATCAACTGTCTGTAAGTTTCCTCATCCACATCCATCAATCTCTTTGGTTCCCCTCTGTCTCCTGCCTGGCAGCTCCATCTCTAACATCCTCCGATCAGTATGTTCACAGTCCCTCTGCACATCCCCAAAACCATCTCAATCTGGCCTCTCTAACTTTTCTCCTGTCTAACCTGTGCAGTCCCTCTGATATTCTCATTCCAAATCCTATCCATCCTCATCACTCCCAAAAAGAAAACATCATATTCCATGCAGATTCCTGTCTGACCACAACTGTGTCTGTCCATCAGCAGGAAAAATAAGGGGCTCAGAGTTGATCCTTGATGCAGTCCCGCCTTCAACTTGAAACTGTCTGTCCGATCTCAAAACTACATGCTTGTTGGGAGGTTGCATCGCTGGGCTTTGTTAATGGGGGGATATAAGTCCTACCTCACAGATAGATCCTTCTGTGTGTAGGTGGGACAGTTTTCTTCCTCTGGGGCCCCTCTGACCTGTGGGGTTCCTCAGGGGTCAGTTCTGGGTGCTCTACAGTTCTCCATTTACATGCTACGCCTGGGGTCGATATTTAGGAAGTATAATATTCCTTTTCACTGCTTCGCTGAGCATGTATGTTCAGGTTTACTTGCCATTAAAAGGAGCCTTTTAAGGAATCTCTTCCTGCTGTGCTTAATTGCATTAGGGATTTTAAGACTTAAATGGACTTAAATTTCTTAAGATTAAATGAAAACAAAACTGAGATTGTCCTCTTTGGTCACCCTGACTTGGTCCAGGTTCTTACCAGTTCCCTTGGCCCACTAGGACCTTATATACGATCGCAGGCAAGGACTCTTGCTTAGATTACTGTAACTCCCTGTACGTCGGCATTGGCCAGTCAGAAATCAGCCGCCTGCAGCTTGTTTAGAATGCAGCAGCTCGTCTCCTAACTGGGACAAAGAAACGCGAGCACATAACACCGGTGCTTTTCTCACTTCAATGGCTTCCGGTCAGGTGCAGGATTGATTTTAGGATTCTTTTATTTGTTTTTAAGTCTTTGAATGGACTGGCCCCAGATTATTTATCGGACCTTGTTAAGGTCCATCAACTCTCCAGAGCCCTTAGGTCAGCTGACCAGATTGTCCTGGAGGTTACTCGATTCCTCATGAAGACCAGAGGAGATGGAGCTTTTGCAGTTGTGGCTCCCATGCTGTGGAACGTATTGCGTCTCAAGACCCATTTGTTCCCTGGCGTTTGGCTGAGCAGCCACCCCTGCTGGATCTTTTATCCCTCTTATTTTACTGTTTGTTTCTTATTGTTGGTGACTTTTCACTGTAAAGCACTTAGGTTGGCCATAGGCTTTTATATGTGCAATATATATAAAGCCGATATTGATATATAAAATTGAAAGAATTAAATTTTTTTTCTTCACTGCCAAGTTTACAAAAACTAAATGTTTCTCCTAGGTTAAAAAAAAAAAGATTTTGCTCAGTGCTCTCAGCCCGGGAAAGAAGCTGAGGATGTAGATAAATGTTTTATTAAAATTTAAATACAGTTCAAGCCCAAAATTTGGGTATGTACTTTAAAATCAGGGAAGTTAAAATATGGTTTAAGTTCAAACATATTTACACTATTTACAGTGACTGAGAAATAAGCAGTTGAAAGCTAAGAAAATTAATTGCTAATATGTTGATTTGTCAGTGAATGATATGATAGGCTTGCTTTTATTTTTGAGTGCAAGCCGAGATGCTGTAGTTAAATGGCACTGAAAAGCACCCCATGCCTATTATGCTCATTGTTAACTGTAACGTTTTCAATGATAAAAAATAAGGGGAAAAGAATGTCCTGTTCATCAGTTAAAAGCTACTACTTCTGACCTTACATTCACAATCACTTGAAATTGCTTCCATGCCTCTGTTTATCTGAACTTTTTTCATGACAACAAATTGAAATGAGTGAAGGTTTGAATCCACTGTGCATTATTTCATAGCCTAAAACCTATCAAAAAGTGACATGTTAGTAGACTGAAGATAAGGGCTAACCTTTTGATAATGGCACAGACATGCCTGGAAGTTCCTCGACAGGTTGTTTAGCCATCAACAGTTCTGCAGAACCTGTAATAAAATATACTTCATTACATACATAGAATTAATAAAAGATGAGAAGTATTACAGAGAAATGTTTTTAACTTGCCATGTGCAAAGGTAATGTTTACTCTCCTAATAATAATAATAATAATAATAATGAGATATCTTATGGTTATTTGCCTTTTTCACTGCATTTTAATTCCTTGGTACTGAATTTCACTTGGCAACAGAAAGTTTAACAAAAGCAGACTTTCATCTGGTGATAATAACTACATGCTAGGTTCCCCAACAGATTCCTTTGTTCTTTTCATTACTGCAGAATCTGTAGTAAAGTTTAACATTAGTCATGTGATTTCATAAAAAAACTAATTCAAGAAAAAAACAAAAAACACTGTGCTTACCAGTCTGTGGATGTGTAAGATTTCCTTCATCGACCCCACCCTCAGCATCCACCTCACCCTCAGCATCAGAATCGGTCAACTGTAGGTTGTCTAAAAAAATAAATTATACTGCCTTAATAAATTATGAGGTTAAAGTTCTATAAATTGCCCATAAATTGTGTGTTCCATTTTGCTACCATACATTTTCTAGAATTAGGTCTAATTTTTAAACATAAACAGCTTTAAATGGCATTACTTTTGATTTCAACCTCATCAAGTGTTTTGCCTTGAAGGCTTCTGATAGACCCTTTCTCCATGGCAAGCAGCAGTTTGGATATCTTGGCAAGCTGGGTAGTAGCCTCAGGAAGTCTGTAATATTCACGATGAACGCGAATATCGTGGCCAAGGAAGTTAGCAACCTGGTCCAACTCGTGATTCCTCAGGTTTAAGATCTGAGACAAAGTTGTAACATGTTTGCGTAATTGTGTTGACCTGAGGAGCTCAGGTTTTTCAGCCCCACATTCACTAGCATAAAGCCTCAAACAGTCCTGTCCTCTGTAGGGAGTCAGACAATGAGGTCTGGCAAACAAGTACATGTTTTCTGCCAAACACCACAGTCTTTTCTTTTTTCTATTAGGCGTGTTAAGGCTTTTTTTACCGCTGTGAAAGGAAACCCGCCCAACCCTCCGGCCTCTTTTTTCCCTTAATTTTTTAAAACCCCCACTGAAGTGTCCAAAGGTGAAATTTTAAATCTGTCAGTCCCCCCAATGCGGTCCTTATGCAGGGCACTTGTGTCTCTCTCCAGAAAGCCATTCATTGTCATCTTTGAAATTTCTCCTCCTCTTCTCCCGTTAAAAAGTATTATATTTGCCATGGTGGCTTTACACAGTTCACTATATGATGAGTTCGGACCACTTTGTAGCATAGAGACTTTTGAAACTCTGGGTTGACTTTATTAGCGGTCTTGTGCCATGAGTGCTCTACAATGTAAAAGATCGCTGACTTTCTGTAGTGAGTGACCTAACTTTAGAGCGAGGCTTGGAGTATGGTAGCAGTGCTTTTCTTCATCATAGCCAGATACTTTCTTGACCGCTTTGATAACCACATCAAAATTTGTTTCACAGCATCCTCAAAAGTATGTATTGAGAATTCCTTGCAAAGCGTAAGCAGAAGTCTTCCAGATTCTCTGAGTCTTTGGCGAATATAGTCATATTTGGTGGGATCCTGTCCATATCTATTAAAGAATGATTGGGCCAGCTGAAGAATAGAAAAGTCACTTCGCACTGTAGAAGTTTCTCATCATCTTTCATAACAGCTAACATGTTCCAAACACCTGGTGATATCTGCTGACACAGAGCTGACTCATTCATAGAGGCTAAAGACAAAATTTTTTTTCTTCCAATCTCTGAAGTTGCTTCTCCTGGTTTAGAAGAACATTGTCGTACATGTCGCCACAGATCTCTTCGAAGATATAGTGCCTGGCAGTACATGCAGTGAATGTAGTCCTTTGCATTGTACTTTTTCTTTGATGTGCGTCTTAGTTTTAGTGATCCAACTCCATTCGCCAAGACCTCCGAGTTATGAACGTGGTTTCCTTTGTTGCGAAGCTTTATAAGCATTTTCATACGTTTTTTGGACCTCTTGGGAAGACTTAAAACTTGAGCACATCTGCATGCGTTTTCTCGTGAGTTTTTAAGTGACGTGTAAACTTTGTCTGTAGTTTTCCACAAATGTAGCAGTAAGTTTTATTTCTGAGCAAGGATGATGTGTTTGAGACGTTTTCAGCCCTAGCATCAGCACCATTATCAACAATCATGCCTTCGGCATCAGTGTTTCCTACTTTGGCAGTAACTCTTGATACTTCAAGCTGACTTGTGCTGATCAGATCTTCAGATAATAATTCTGCGGGTTCAGAATTGGACTCTCCGTCTTTCTCTACAAAACTTTCTTGGTGGTATCTTTTCTTTTTGGAAGCACACTTGCTGGTGGAGACCTCATGATCCTGTACTAGTTTGTGACAGATTTTTAAAGGCTCTGATCTGTCATCCCACAAGCTGTCTGAATCGTCTACGGAATCAGGAACATACTCTTCTTCTGATGATGCCACCTCACTTGAACTTTGTTCTGTACAGAACTGATAATGATGAAATAACATTTATATTTTGTATACTTGGAAAGCATTTCACCGAGAATATTTTTACTTAAAAGCTTACCACTTGCACTGGTTCAGCGATGTCCACCTTGTGTTTAACATAACACTTTTTGTGCCAGTACTGGTTGCAAACTAGACAGAGAAAATTAAGGATTAATAAAAGGAAGGTAGCATGGTAAGTACTTAAAAAGTCAGTGCAGCAGAAAATGGCTCATTTTAAAAATATTACACAGCTACACTGGAACATGTTTTTTTTTAAGTGTTCCTGTGGATTTACGTAAAAAAAAAAAAACAGATGAACCCCCCTTCCATTCTCAAAAAATTACCTTTACATCTCACACCATTCCATTTCAGAGGTGAAAAAGGTCCTCCACATGTAACATTTTTCTAAACTTGACATTTTGTCAGGGACAAGATCATGATCACAGTCCTGTTGACCAAAAAAAAAAGTGAAATCGTAAGATAAGAATATGAACCTAATATACACTTGTGTAGTGTAGACTATAAAAACCAATTAATCGTTCCTATTGAACATGAATTAAGAATGAAAGTGACATGATTGTATGCGTTATCCCTGTTGTGAATAAAATTGTTTAGAAATATTGTTGCCATGTAAAATCCTGAGAAAAAATTATGCAACTGTTTCAATAAATAAAAAAAGATCCACTCTCAACACAGCTTGTTCTTCAACAGAACATACTAACTAACCAACTAAAACAATAAAAATAAACACTCACTGAGGTCTTATACTACCAGTCAACAGTCAAAGGTTTGGACCAATTTCTCATTTCATTAAAATGAGAAGGTGGGTCCAAACTTTTGACTGGTAGTATACATAAAGGTATTGTATAGAACCATGACCATACGGAGCATGTCCATCAAGATTATTATGGATTGAACTGCATTTATAGTCTTCATAATGTATTAACTTATCAAATTTAAGTTTACACAAAACCTGTGAGTCTATACACAGCTGAAAACAATTAAGAGTTCGTATTTAAAAAAAGCAAAAGTATAAAAGTCGTTAGAGATGAAAATTACCTCTGGTGTGTTGCCTAAAGGGGATCTGCATACGTCCACATCAGCAGCCTGGCATGGCATCTCTTTGGAGATCTGAAATGTAAAGAACAATCACTGCATGTGAGTTTGTTTCTAATGCACAAAACTCAGTCCTCTTTATTCCTGCACCTTACATGTTGAGTATTACACAGGACCTGTGTGTCTGCACGCTTCTAAATGTAACTTTCATTCCTTTGCATGTGTAGTTTCAAAACCCAGTCCTCCAAATTCCTGCATCTTACATATTAAGGTTTCATCGGACCTGTGTGTCTTGATACTGCTAAAGATAATTCTCATTAATCTATTTTGCAAAATAAATCTGTCATTGGAGATGAAAATTACCTCTGGTGTGTTGCCTGAAGGGGATCTGCATGCGTCCACATCAGCAGCCTGACATGGGATCTCTTTGGAGATCTGAAATGTAAAGAACAATCACTGCATGTGAGTTTGTTTCTAATGGACAAAACTCAGTCCTCTTTATTCCTGCACCTTACATGTTGAGTATTACACAGGACCTGTGTCTGCACGCTTCTAAATGTAACTTTCATTCTTTTGCACGTGTAGTTTCAAAACTCAGTCCTCCAAATTCATGCACCTTACATGTTGAGTATTACACAGGACCAGTTTGTCTAGACACTTCAAAATATATCACATACTAGTTAATATTTATAAATATAAGGTCAGCATCAATCTATTTACATGTGTCAGTTTCTAACATTTTGAATAGTACTAAAGCAGTTGAAATAGTATAGTCTCATTAAGTCTTTCTGCAAAATCTGTGTTTTTAGGCACTATGATTGTCATTTGTTTTTGAATATATTGAAACTGTGTACTACGACTTGATTTACCCTTTAAAGTTGCGTTAAAAGCTTGTAGAATGACTTGTGACAGTATTGTTACACTTCTAAATACCTTGCTTCTCCATGGCCAGTCAGAATCACCATAATTATAAGTGATTTCTTCCCCTGGACCAATATCTTTGAGTGCAAATAAACAGAGATGGGGTCTTCCATCCACTCTTGTAACTTTCATTTTGCTGTTTGGATTCACCGCATCATCATTTACCAGTCTCCCTAATGATCCATCCTCTCTGGCAGCATCAACACTGAAATATCAAGTATGCAATAAGAATAATTACACCATGTAAGGGAAAGGATTTTGCATATTTAGTGTTAGCATGTCTGAAGAATATTTCTACATCAACTCAAAATATTCATCTGGCACTGTATTTCATAACTGAAACTACTTTTACTGATGATGAGGCAGAAAACTTTTGTATCTTTGTGTTTAGCTACAAATTTAGAAAAAAAAAAAACCTTTAAAACAGTCAAATACCATAACTATTGTCCATTGAACTGGAAATCAAACATAAAAACCTTGAGTGCATCATGGTAAACTTTCAATCGGTTTTCTTGTTCCTTTCTATTTATGACTTCCCCTCTGTACTCAATAAGGAAATCTCCTTTTTGAAAGCGCCGGCAGCTGAACACACCCCGACCTGAAAGTACACATTGTAAACGAAGTAGAATCATAAACTTTCAACAATGCAGAGCTATCAAATAGTAGCAATTGAGATTATGAACTTAAAAAAAATCATTTATTTAATTTGATGTCTTTTTGTGATTATTTAAACATTTTATGTCAGTTGAGTGGTGGAATGACTCCTTCGCTACCAAATTGTTTCTGTGGATTAATCCATAAACATTTTGTTTCATAAATAAATTATCTAGATATACAATTATCTTTCCAAGAAAAAAAATCCAACATAAAAGCCTCTATTTTGAGCAGTTGCTTGTCTCCTTTGGAATAAGAAAGATGTTCTGATTATAATGATCATAGAACATGTTCTATGCTTCTAAAGTTCAGGTAAAAATTTTTTTTTTTTTACTTTAAACTATCTTTTTGTAATGAACTCTGGAAACCTTTGCATAATAAACTCACAACTCACCTTTAAATGAATTAGTATATTTTATATCAAATCCTTCCTTATCTTCACCTAAGGAGCAATAATAAATGGCATCATGTTTGGGATTTCTTTTCACTCTCTGTGGCCTTGTTGCCACCATCTCCTGCAAAATGTTGATAACTTTAGCAACAACACATTACTGTATACATTATGATTTAATGTTATTGTATGTGAAAATGCTGTATGAATGAAGTTAACAGTATCACATCTCTCACTTTCCTTTAAACACTAGTACACTGACTAGCATGCTTGCTAATAACTAGCTATACTGTCACAAATCTTTGGTGTATCCGAACATCAAGTAACCTACACCATTCTGCATAATTACATAACAATATGTACCTAAATGTATAAGGGGTTTTAAGTGGGTCTTACCTGTTTCTCCATGCAAACAAATGAAACGTGGTCAATTAGTAAAGGCTTGCACCTGAACTTGGCGGACTGTACCACGTTGATAGAAGAGGAGGGGTATGACAAAAGGAGAATTCCTTTTTGTTTCTAAAGAGCACAAGGTTTGATTCATTCAGGAATAAGAAAACAAATGTATCTGAGTAATATCTTGTCACTTTCATTCAATATTTAAAAATAAATAGTTTATTATACATTTTGCTTTAACTAGGAGGGAACAGTCATATGGTATCTCCCACCAGCAATGTTTAACCCTTTATCAGGCAAGTTACTACTTTTGATAATTTCTACTGACCTAAATGATGTCACAGCAGCTATACTTAAAAACACATTTTTATTCAGAGACACTTCGTGATTGGTATTTGTTATTATTCATTTTCACTCAAATGGCGTAGCTTAAACCCTTTATAAACTGTTCCTCCCTCTTGAAACTGCTTTGTAATGGCAGACACAACACCAGCAGAAAAAGGTTGTCTGATGTGCCTCCCTATAGACAATCTATAGACTACCTAGACAATGCAGAGTAGCGGTATTACCTGGGGAAATATCAATCTTTATAGTTTTTTGCTAACAGTAACATAAGTAATCATTATATTTTTGCACTTTAAGTATTTTTTTTAATTAATGCTTTTTATTTTTATATTTGTAATTTTGTATTTTGCGTGGTTATCCCTTCTTTCAAGCTTGAGTCCTCTACCACAGGCACCAAAGGTGTGCTCTCCTGTATCGAGAAGTTTGATGCATCTCCAGGTATCTGTTTGAGCCCCAAACTGGAGTTTTAGCCACTTCAGTTTGGGGGTCATTGCCCCGAGGGCTCCAGTGACCACAGGCACTACTGTTGCTTCACCTTCCAGGCTCTTTTTATTGCTTTTTTGAGCCCTTGGTATTTCTCTAGTTTTTTGTGATCCTTTTTCCTGATGTTTCCATCATTCGGGATGGCTGCATCACCACAACAGCTTTCTTCTGCTGCTTAATGATTACAATGTCTAGTTGGTTTGCCATTACCACCTTGTGTGGCATCTCCCGTTTTAACCAGGTCTTCTTTTCCTGCTAGCATCGTACATCGTGGTGTTAGGTGCTGGAATGTCTCAGGGGACCCTTTGCACCTGGGATCTTGCCTGGTGCAATAGATCTGGGCCTCTATTGTGCTCTGGTGCTTACGGCTTGCTTCTGTGCCGCCATGATTAGCGCCTCTCTGCTGTGTTTCAGTCTAGCCCTTTCTGTCCATTGGTAGGTTTTGTTCATATCAGTCACTTCAGCTATCTTTCGGTGGTATTTTCCATGCAGTGTTTTTTCTTCGCACAGTGGTTCTCCAACTCATTCTCCTCCAGTTTACATTGTTTGAGACATTCACTGAGCACTTCATCCATTTGGGCCATCTTTCCAATGTATATTTTGTGTGTTTCATCTTGGACACTGGCCTTGACACTCACTAGTCCTCTGCCTATAGAAGGGGTGTCCAAAGTCAGTCCTCGAGGGCTGGTGTCCTACAGGTTTTAGAGGCTTCTCTGCTTTAACACACCTGATTCAGATGATTGCAGTTCAGCAATAGCCTGTTAATGAGCCATCAATGGAAATCAGGTGTGCTGAAGTAGGTAAACATCTAAAACATGCAGGACACTGGCCCTTGAGGATCATGGAGGTGAATCATCCAGCAGAGAGAGATAGCAGGGGGAGAAGAAGTCCATGTGGGGACTATGACGAAATAAGATGAAAGCCACTCCTTCACTATGTTAAATGGTTTTGGTAAATAGCGCTCTGTAGCGAAAGCCTGAAGGTAACACTCTGAACAGTTTCTGTGCAGGGTTTGTGAGCCCTGCCGAGATTTTAGCAGCTCTTTTCCTGACCCTAGACCTGTATAAGTCCTGGATGGAGGTAAGGTCAGCCCTGGTGATTCTCTCTGCAGACCTGATTATTTGTTACAGTCTGGACCTGTCCTGTATTGTGGATGAGCCAAACCACACTGAGATGGATGAAGACAGGACAGACTGAATGATCGCAGTGTAGGAGATGACCAGCAGCTCATGAGGAAAGATGTACTTCTTGAGTTGCTTCAAAAAGTACAGTCTCTGCTGGGCCTTCTTCCAAATGGTGTCTATGTGTGAGGACCATCTCAGGTCCCGAGAGATGGCGGTTCCTAGGAACCTGAAGTGGTCCACAGCTGACAAGTTGTTGTTGAGGATGTTGAGGGGGGTGTATGGGGGTGGTGTTCTCCAAAAGTCCACCATCATCTCTACAGTCTTAAGTGGGTTGAGTTCAAAGTGGTTGTGACCACACCACTGTACCAGCCAATCCACCTCCTGTCTGTATGCAGACTCATCACCATCCTGGATCAGACCAATGACAGTGGTGTCATCTGCAAACTTCAGGAGTTTTACAGACAGGTCTGCTGAGGGGCATTTGAAGCAGTAGGGGACCTTTCACAGCTCCAGTGACTTGTTACTTCCTACAGCTTTCTTTGTTTTCATGCGCTGAAAGAGCCTATTTACATCTTCCTCAGATATCTGTAGTGTAGGGCAGGGGTTCTGAAGGTAGGGGGTTTGTTGCTGTTAAAGAATTTGTTCCTGAATGGGATGTGGAGAAGATGGTCTGAGGTGTGAACAGCTCTCTTTCATGTCTGCAGTAGAAGCCATTCAGACGGTTAGCCAGGCAAGGATTCTGCTCAGGGTGGGTGGGGGTGTTCCTATAGGCAGTCAGGTTTTTCAAACAGCAACAGACAGACGAAGCATCACCAGTAGGAAAGGTGTTCTTTGGCTTCTCACTGTAGCTTCTCTTGGCTGCTTTGATCTCCTTTGTTAGTTTGTACCTGGCCTGTCTATACAGTGCTCACTCTCCTTTGCTGTGAGCTTCTTCCTGATCCCTGCGCAGGTTCCTGAGATGTGGAGTAAAGCATGGCTTGTTATTACCAAAGGTGCTGAATGCCTTAGTCTGCACACACATATCCTCCCAGAAACTGATGTATGATGTCATCACATCAGTTAGTTGATTTAAGTCAGTGGTTGAAGTTTCAAAAGCAGTCCAGTCAGAGATTAAACAACACCCTTTAATCAAACTTACTTGATGAAGTAAGTTTAGGATGACAGGTGACCTTTGACCTTTAAGAGGGGTCATAGGGGACTGAGAACAGGTGGCAACAGGTGGTGTAGGGGTGTTCCTGAGGGGCATAAAATAGAGGAGCGTACTTAAGGGGCGTTATGGGTGAAGCCGTGAATGAACCAATTAAGACAGAGGGGTGTGTTTAAGGGTGTTATTCATTATTTGTATGTTTTTTAGATGTTTATACATCAGAAAAAAAACATACACTTTTTCCGCTTTAAAGGTATACTCAACTTAATGCTGGCCAGTCACATTAAATCCTAATAAAATTTACTATGTAACCAGACAGAATTGTAAATGCATTTTGCTTTAACGCAGGACCTTTTCGCTGAATATACTTTAACCAGTACAAAATAGGAAGACCTAAAAGTAAATAAAGATTGTGCTTCCCTAGAATGAACAGAACCTTCCACATATTCCTCTCAACCAAGATGGCGCCGACGATGGCAGCCTCGGAGCTTCGCTCTCTCCTTGTTTTTGTATTTTGTGTGCTTATATGTTTTTCGAGCCACAGTACTGTGGTCTCGGGCCACAATTCGGTGGTCTCATTCAGTAGAGAGGAACTTCTCAACATCAGAGAGTCCTCTCTTAGGATTTTTTCACCATCTTTCATCTATCCGAGGTTCACTGAGCTTCTGGCAAGCGGAGCAGCGGCACTCTACGGGATACTCTGCCGGAGGCGTCAGAGGGGAAAGCGAGCTGGCGCCCTGGTAAAGCTCCGAAAAAGAGGACTTCGCACACCACTGCCTTCAATACATCTGGCAAATGTCCGCTCTCTAAGAAACAAGATGGACGAGCTACTTCTTCTCACCGGTAAAAACTCGGACCTCCGCAGATCAGCGGTTCTCTGCTTCACCGAGACATGGCTGAGTGACAACATCCCGGACCGCGCACTGCTGTTGCCGGACTTCCAGCTGTTCAGAGCGGATCGCAGCGCGGAGCTATCAGGGAAGAAGCGAGGAGGCGGAATCTGCTTTTATCTAAACGAAGCTTGGTGCAGAGACATAAAAGTGCTGGGGAAAACATGTAGTCCGGATCTGGAGTCATTTTCCATAATCTGTAAACCGTTTTACTCACCGAGAGTTTTCCTCGTTCATAATAATCGTCTCATATTTTCCTCCACATGGCTGCACTTCTGCCTCGGAAAAACATCTTGCTGAGCTGATTACACCCTGACTCTTTCATCATAATACTGGGAGATTTTAACAGCGCAGATCTCTCTAATGAGCTCCCCAAATACAGACAGCATATTAAGTGTCCCACCAGAGACAAAAACACACTGGACCACTGTTACACAGCTTTTAAGGACTCATACCATGCTGTTACCAGGGCTGCTCTGGGACTTTCGGATCATTGCCTTATCCACCTCATCCCAACTTACAGACAGAAACTAAGAGCTTCCAAACCCGTGGTTCACACTGTTAAAAAGTGGACTGAGAAATCGAAGCAGATGCTACAGGCCTGCTTTGAATGCACAGACTGGACTGTTTTTGAAACCTTAGCCACTGATTTAAACGAACTAACTGATGTGGTGACATCATACATCAGTTTCTGTGAGAACATGTGTGTGCAGACCAAGACCTTCTGCACCTTTGAGAACAACAAGCCATGGTTTACTCCACTGCATGGAAAATTCCATCGAAAGATAGCTGAAGTGACTGATATGAACAAATCCTACCAATGGACAGAAAGGGCTAGACTGAAACATCATCCCAGTGCCCAAGAAACCCACCATCCTAGGATTAAATGACTACAGGCCCGTAGCCCTGACATCTGTGGTCATGAAATCCTTTGAGCGGCTGTTGTTGAAGCACCTGAAAGACATCACAGGCCCTCTACTGGACGCCCTGCAGTTTGCTTACCGAGCAAACAGGTCGGCAGATGATGCTGTTAACTTGGGTCTACACTTCATCCTGCAACACCTCGACCGCCCAGGGACCTACGCCAGGATCCTGTTTGTAGACCTCAGCTCGGCCTTCAACACCATCGTACCAGACATCCTCCACCAAAAGCTCACCCAGCTCAACGTCCCAGCCTCCACCTGTCAGTGGATCAACAGCTTCCTGACGGACCGACAGCAGCAGGTGAGACTGGGGAGCATCTTCCCTCGAACCAGATCAATAAGTACTGGTGCCCCCCAGGGGTGTGTTCTATCCCCACTCCTCTTCTCCCTGTACACAAATGACTGCACCTCAGCGGACTCGTCCGTGAAACTCCTTAAGTTTGCAGATGACACCACTGTCATTGGACTGATCCAGGACGGTGATGAGTCTGCATACAGACAGGAGGTGGATCGCCTGATACACTGGTGTAGTCAGAACTGTCTGGAACTAAACCCACTCAATACTTTGGAGATGGTAGTGGACTTTCAGAAAACACCACCTTCATACACCCCCCTCACCATCCTCAACAACACCGTGTCGGCTGTGGATCACTTCAGGTTCTTAGGAAACACCATCTCTGAGGACCTGAGATGGTCTTCACACATAGACACTGTTCGAAAGAAGGCCCAGCAGAGACTGTACTTCCTGAGGCAACTCAAAAAGTACAACCTTCCACAGGAGCTGCTGGTCATCTTCTACACTGCCATCATTCAGTCTGTCCTGTCTTCATCCATCTCAGTGTGGTTTGGTTCATCCACAAAACAGGACAGGTCCAGACTGCAACGAATAATCAGGACTGCAGAGAGAATCATCAGGGCTGACCTTCCCTCCATCCAGAACTTATACAGGTCAAGGTTCAGGAAAAGAGCTGCTAAAATCTCTGCAGATCCCACACACCCTGCACATAAACTGTTTAGAGTTCTGCCTTCAGGCCGACGCTACAGAGCGCTGTTCACTAAAACCAGCCGCCACAGAGACAGTTTCTTCCCCCAGGCTGTTTCTCTGTTGAACATTCAATAGAGTACAAAACAACAGCAGACAGACCTTTTTATTTATATATGTGTATATTTGTACATTGTAAGTATGTATATTCTGTAGTGCAAAAACAAAAACCAAAGAGCAAAGTGTACCGGAGTCAAATTCCTTGTTTGTATGTACAAACTTGGCAATAAAGCTGATTCTGATTCTGATTCTGATATTCCTTCTACTTCTGCATCAACATAAGAATGAAATAAACTCCAGGGCCTTCCTCAATTAAAATGTTTAAGTAATCCAAAGAGGTGATATAAAAAGAACAAGACAAATGAGTTAGTACAGTCAACAAGACAAAAGGTTAAAAAGTAAGACAAATATAGAATTACCTGAGCGCAGCTGCTCTGCTAGCCAAAAACTCACTGAAACTGGAATGAATGAATGATGGTGAAAAAAATCCCAAGAGAGAACTTTCAGATGTTGAAACGTTCCTCTCTGCTGAATGAGACCACAGAATTGTGGCCCAAAACTACAAGAACACACAAAATACACAAAAAAACAGAACAAAGTTCAGAGATTCCCATAGTTGGTGCCATCTTGGTTGTAAAAAAAAAAAAAAACAGGCAGTGGGAACAGAGCATTTCCGCATCTCCTCGGTAAATGCCATATTTGATGGAGACTGTGCGATTGGCTTGGAGTTGGCCTCAAGGTTTGGTTTCCACAGCCTCAGTCCTATGATGGAAATCTGCACTTTTATTTGACCAGATTCCCTTTTTTGAGATGAAAAACACATTTGGCACAGTTTTGGCACATTTGGCTAAATTGTGCCGAAATTCCAGCTCCGCCTGGCACATTGCCCTCTAAGATTTTTGGGGAAAAAAAAAGCTTCAACTAATTCAGTCCAAATTTCATGCAGTTATAGCCAAGATGTTGATGAATACAACCTGGGGGTTCTCCTAGAATTTCCAAAGGATTTTCATGGTGTTTTACAATGTTTATTTAGAAAAAGATTTAGGCAAAGGCCAAAAAAATATAAGATTTTCAGACATAGTAACAGTTGCAACAGTGGTTCCACTGGAAATATATTCAATTAAGTTTACCTTTATACAGGTACCAAAGGTTTGCATGTAGATATTATAGTTGTGGAGCTATACTTGATTTATTTAAGGTATGTGATTTCAGGTGGCAATTTGTTCTAAAACCCCTTAGGGCTAAACAGGTTAAAGTATTAAGAATTTGAAGAAATCATGACCTCTTCTTTTTTATCTGGGCTTGAATATGCTCTTTTCATTATCTCAATGACATAATCAACAAAATGGCAGCAGTGGAGCGCAAAAATAGTGTGGTAAAAAAATTGCTCTTTTTTTTACATATCTGTTTTTACTTTACTTTTCCAATGTAGAATACATACAAAACTGGACTTACATGCAGTATAATGAAATAACACATAAAAAAAACAAAAACAAGTGCCCCATCAGTCTCTTTACAGTTCAAGCAGCCCTAGACCTCTTCAAATCCTCTCTGTTTAATGAAATGAAAGTTTTCCAGGTATTTTCAAAAATGTGCCCTTTGCTCTTCAGCATGTATGTAATTCTTTCCAGTATTATCCACTGGAAAGAATTACATAATGATGTTATTTGCCGTAGCCACTGATCCAATGTCGGTCTATGCAACTTTGCCCAAGATAAAGATATACATCGTTTAGCATTGAGCAAACTTAGATCCATAAGTGTCCGTTCATAAATAGTATAGTTATGCCCCTTTGTGTAAAGGCCAAACAGAAACAACTTGGGGTCTGTTTTTACACTTTTGGAAATCATCTTTTCAAAGACATCCTTAATCTCTACCCAAAATTGCATTATTTTCTTGCAGTATCACATACAATGTATCAAAGTACATCTGTGCTCTATGCATTTTGGACACACATCAGGTATATCACCATTATATCTATTTAATTTTACCGGTGTTACATACACTTGCATTAACCATTTAAACTGTATCATTTTAGGGTGAGCCATTATAGATCTGGTATGAGCCAGAGTACATGCTCTCTGCCAGTCTTCCTCTGACAGATCTAATGATAAATCAGCCTTCCAAGCCTGTAGTCTGTCATTTGAGCCCTCAGGAGCTTCAGATAACATGAAGTTATAAAAGTCTGAAATTATACCTTTTCTCCGACAGTCCTTTGACAGGTTTTTCTCTATTGTTGACATGCTAGGTTTTACCAGCTGACTGTTTTGGCTAGTTTTTATAAAATTTCTGATTTTGAGGTATTTATAAAAATTATTCTTATTCAAATGAAAAGTATATTGCAGCTCCTGAAAGCTCATTAGCACATCTGAACCAGGTAGATAAAGATTTTGGATAATTTGTAATCCACTATTGTACCATAATGTAAATGCACATCGGTTTTGCCAGGTGAAAACAACTGGTTTCCCCAAATGGGACTGAACTGAGATAAATTGTAAGGATCGGGCAAGAATTCTTTAACATTTCTCCACACTCTAATCATGTTTTTACCCAACTAACCTTATAAAATCTTCATTTTTATAGCATAAAGAGTAATCTTATTGCCAACTCATCCCCAGTGTAAATTTCGACACATGAATTAGAAGGACAGTGTAATAATTATCAGGACGTTCAGGCAGACAACCAATCAGAATAAGGCACTGTGTGAATATTCATGAGGTCTTGGTAATACACAACCTGCCACAGGGGGCACTGGGGTGATACACAAATTATACACAAAATGAGGTTGATGTGTATTAAATGGACATCTTTTTTTTGCATTTTTAGGGTTGATGGATCAATAGAAACCATTCTACATTGTCAGAATTGCATCGAAATTAGCAGGACACTGCTCCTGTCCTGTTAATACAAAATGTTCTTTTAATGTTGTGTGTATTCTGACCAAATGTCCTGCTAAAACACAAGCACAAACCCCCACACACACACACACACATACAAACCAAAACCCCGACAATTTATGTAAACTCCAGACATTACACTGCCATTTCTGAAATATATTTGATGCCATTTTTTGCTGTCAAGGGTTGCACCAGCAGTTAAAAAATTTAGAAGGTGGTTAAAGAATTAAAGAAGGTGGTTTTCATTAAATTTTAATAAGCAACAAGATTTACGACCCCCTAATTAAACCCCCCTCCCCGCAATTAAACCCCTCCTTTCTGGTATGCCCTCCCATCTGTCTGGGTCCCCATATTTCTGGTCAAGTGTTTCTGGTCAGAAGAAATATATTGAAAAATTAAATAAAGCAAATGAATAATTAAGGAAATAGATGAATTATAAACAAATGAGCAATTAAAGAATAGCTTAGTGCATATGGGCGTGAGTGCTTTTTCACATGTGGTTAGGTTGGTTTGAAAAGTTTATTCCTAAATAAAATCTTAAATCGCTTTTTGTAGTGTGTCTAATTTTTATCTTTGTGTAATTTTAGAAAAAGTTTGATAAATTGACATTTTTATGTGTCACAAAAAAAAAATGAAAACTGAAGAAATCTGAAAGGAGACATATTTTTTACAGTACTGCATATATGATAATGAATGAACTAACCTGACTGTTATCATTTTTGCTATTAAATTTAAACAGACATAAAAAAATTTCTCAGTGGAACAATTGGAAATTCAGCAAGGCCACTGGTGGCTGACCTACCAGCAATCACATCACAGCAGCGCCAATCTAAAGGCCCGCAGGAGGTTAAGAGAATCAAGAAAACAGCCAGTTGTTGACAGATTACCCACACCTAGCTGACAACCTACCACCAAAAAGATGAACTAATGTGAGAGGTTGGTGGTGAGTTTAGATCAGACCTAAAAAATAGCAGCTGTGATGTCTGCCACAAACCTTTAAATGAGGTAAATCTAAGCTGTGTTAATTGCACGTAATTTCTAAAGCCTTCTGCAAAGTTACTTTTCTTCTAGGTTTGTAATGTTTAATATCTTTTTGATGTGGTTTATTTATTTATTCAAAAATATACATTATTTACAATTAAGAAAGAACGAAAGAAAGAATCTTAGTTTGAATGAATGAAACTCATTTACTGCTAATTTATCATGGATTTCATACCTTGAAAAACAGGTTATCAAAACCTTTTCAAACAAGGCTCTGTGATTGCTCGGGAAGCTGCGCTTCATTAATAGACTTCCCTGAAGTAATTCAGTGGGCATTGTGCACAGGGCAACACTGATGTCCTGCAAATAGTCAATTGCTTAAGCTTTAAGTAATGTCTACCTGAGCCAGGCAGGCAGTGTTTAAAAGCATTTCCACCAATTAGTTTGGATGAAAAGGCTACTGCACACCCCCTGTAATCACAAAGCAGGACATACAAAATGGCAGAGAGACAACCAGCACTAGGCTAGTTATATTTATGTATACCTTTAGATAATGCTTTTTAATTTCAGTATTTAGTCTGCCTCAGTACACATTTGGCATTATAGAGATTGAACCTTCAGAGAATTTATTAACAATTGTTAATTTGGATCTTTTTACCAAAGCTGTACAAGAGGATCAAAGTGAGTGTAAAAAAAGCACAAAAACTGACCCTGAACATATTAATGGATACACAGATGTAACTATGTCACTATTATGACCTAGGCTGTGGTAAATGTGTTCAGGTGACATTACATTAAAATAAATAATCTTCTATTCCACTGACTGTACTCCTGAGGTTGTCCAAATACAATCTTTCTGACTACAAATCTGTTATAAGAAAATTTTTAAAACATTTAGAAAAATTAAAATACATGCGAATAGAAATTTAAGTGCTGCTCATTAAATTAATGGTCAGGCTGTGTCTTCTTCTTACTGCAGGTCACAGACCTCAACACTGCTCTGGATAGTGACATTCTTATCTAGGAATCCTTTGCAATTTCCTCTCTCGAAAAGTGCAAACAAACAGGTTTGAAAGGACAACAATTCTTTTATGGTCTTGGTATGATAGAGTGCACCAATATTCAGAATATTCTGGGGACAGTGATTATTTGACCAGTCAACATACAGAACCAAGAACTTGTGCCCAGTGGGATTAACAAAACCAGGATCAACCTGGTTAACATTTCATTGCATTGTTTTTATTCACCGTAACATTCTTTAACCTTAAAGCAAGACGGTGTTTTGGACTGATGTGCTGAGTGTCATGCAGCCTCCTGGCTAACCTCCTGGGGCAGACAGAACAACTGTGATCCAAAGCTGATGATGCCTTCCAGCCGAGAGAGCTGATGAAACCTGTAGCAGAAGCGCAAGCTGGTTCCAAGAAAGTAAACAGTATCTAACCCAACCGGTGGACTTCTTCCTGTTCCGTGAGAAGCCTGTTTTCTAGCACCAGAACCTAACAGACCTTGAAGGCCTTCCTCATTCATTCTCATTCTTCCCCTTAGACAAGTGTTTGGAAATCCAAATTATGTGAAATTAATTTACTTGTCAGACTGATACATTTTGAGAAACTAATACAATAATATTATGTTCAGAGTTAACCATTTGATTTAAAGCTTCAGCTTGACATAGTTCTACTTCATTTATATTTTGTCTAAAACAAAGAAAAAAAAATACATAGGTCATGATTAGATTAGATTATATGATTATGTTTTATTCTCACTTGTTTTCTTTCTTACATAAACTGTACATTGTAATGGCTAAATATCACACACTTCAATAGTTTCATCAACAGAAAATAAAATGTTGACTGAAAAACATTGCAATTAGTCTACATTTATAAGTGCTTTTAAACCTTTTATTACCATCAAGTGAGTGCAGACTGGATTCAGCATGAAGTTTTTATGTGTTGTTTTGGGTATTTTCAACCTTTTCAACTACTATTACACAGTAAAAAACCCACAGTAGTTGTGCATAATACTGGAAGATGTCTTGGAAAAAAGCACCCATTCATTACACCTTTTAGATTTTATTCTACAGCAATACAAAATGAATCCAGATTGCCCCAATTCTGTTCATAAAAGAGTCAACCCACCACAAACCGTTCTCCTCAATAAAATCTTGAAGCTGTTTTAGGACATTAACTGACAAAATCTTCAAGCATGTAAATTAGGCACATCTTTTAAACAAAAACAAATTGGTTTAACCTGATCATTTTAAAGGTTGGGACTGGAGCCTGCAGTTAAGTATATGTATAAAGTGAAGCCAAAGGAGGTATACTTAAAGTTTCGGGGAAGAGAGATGCATAGGCCGAAATTACCAATATAGGTTCTCACATAGTTGAACGTACCTCTGCTGTCTGCACACAGACCCTGATATACAGACACTGGAAAACGTTGAGAAAAAATATATCTTCTCATTTTTTGCATCACAGAAAGGTGCTGTTTTAACAGGGGTGTGCACACTTTTAAGAGCAGCTGCATCTGAAATTGGAGTAAGAAAAAAAAATGATTATTCAAGCACTGCAGCAAAATTGCCTGCTATTTAAGATTGGCTCTTAATGTTTCAGAGAGAGAAGAGTCCTGACATGTCTATCATCATTAAAACTGTCGCTTCATCTGTCAGCATTTTGATCGCACCTTTTTTGTTTTAATAAGTGTGTTACTGCACTGTTATTTTCTGTTTTAAAAAAAAACACTCTTTTGTTGAAATGATTTTTATTTACTCTTTGCTTGAAATGCAACATTGACCCCTGCCTTTGACAAGAAAAGGAATTGCTGCAAGTCTCCTGTAGAGTTTTAAACCAAAACTTTAAATTGCTCAAGACAGGAAATGTTCTGTATAGTGAGCATGGGAGTACATTAGCCTCCTCACACATACTCACCCTGTGAATATATTGTCCCAGGACATTTCAGTAGGCACCATGTGCCTCCATCACCCCAGGAAATAAAAGTCATACTTGATTTACCTGACAAGGGCTTTTTGAGGTATCCTTGACCGTGACGGATCTGTTACCACAGCGAGCTCCAGCACTGAAATGTTTCTACCTGCCTATAACACCCTGGCTCAACTCCCTTCTTCCCATTTTTTTTCCTGAAATGTTTTCTCTATTTGGGTGGTGTCTTGTTGTCTGGCTGTGGTTCAGCTTAGCTTGGTGTTCAATCTTATTAAAGGGCAGAAGGTGGTCCGGGAGGTGTTCAGTGACACAGATAAACTCCAAAATGTTATTCCCTTCTCACCCTCTCCACTACAATACTGCCTTTTTATTTCCTTTTTTCTAATACATAAACACGTACTTCAAGTATCACAAACAATACAAGCACACAGCTAGCCTGCCACACGCAGCATCAAGTTGATATTTTCTCAAGGTGAAGTGTAATCGCTGATTACTTGCATGCAGAAGAATCATTGTTGGCGTGTTGCAGAAACACTTGTGACCAGCAGCAGATCAGTCATCTGTGATCCAATTCAAATCTATTACAGCTAAACCCGATGGCTCCTGGGCGTTGTGACCTTGGCTGTATGCTTCTCTGGAGGCTCCTTTTTAAAGCGAGTGCTGTTGACTTGCTTTTCATTTGATTTGTTGGTGGCATTTGCCGTGAATGTGAATGCGGACATGAGCACTGCCGTCGCTTTGTTTCTCAAGGTTACTGGCCATTTATGTGAGGTGAAGCGTATCGGCCATGTCTTTCCAGCTAGAGTCATAAGGCGCATTAGCACATTAACTCTAGCCAAAGCTCAGGGGTATCAGTAATCAATGAATGAATAAAAAGAAAGGCAGGAGCTTGTTAAATAATGAGACAATGTGGTAAGGGGCATTAAGCTGCTATTACCGCCAGGGAAGCCAGCAAGGCCAAAGCAACAGTGTCTAGAGTTTTTTCCCCCTTCTACTCTATACATTTTATGCTCTAACACCCTAAAAAGAATTTTGCGGAGAGGTTCCCATAAAGGGTTATTATGAGTTAATAGTTTACAATACAACTTCACTCTCAAAACTTCTGAGGTGCAGGGTGGCTCTGTTGGTAGGGCAGGCGCACCATGTGCAGAGGCCATAGCCCACAAATCGGTTGTCCTGGGTTTAATTCCGTTTGAGGCATGTCTTCCCCTTCTCTCTTCATCCTCTTTCCTGTCAAATTAGTGTTTAAGAAAGGCCACTAGTGCCAAAAAATCTTTAAAGAAAAAAAAGTATAGCAAATTATGAATGTTTACATCATCATCAGGTTTGCATCTGGCCGTTGTTTACAAAGAAGCCGATGATTTTTTAGGCATGAAATAGATGTTGGAGGCTGCCACCAATGTTCTTCTTGTAAAAACATTTACTGAAAAAAGGAACATGTGTTTCTTGTCACAGTAACGTGGTAATAAAAAAGAAAGGCAGTGTAAAAATAAATGAAATAGTTTACTCAAACTACTGCAATACTTTTTTCTTTTTAATCATCTTTACTTTTATATCAGACAGTTAATCTGAGGGAAAATGGTACATTTCAACTGTGAGGTCTGTGTTGTTGTTATTATTATTATTTTTTTTTATTTACAGTACTACAAAGTCCATGGGAAGGTGTAACTGTAAGAGATTTTAAAGGCCACAAACATTTTTGTGTTTTCTTTTAAAGCAGGAAAAGAGGAGAAATAGAATAAAATGCAGTCTTTTAGGTAAAACCTATGAATATTTTACAGCATTTACATTGTGTAACTGAAATATATCAAAGTTGTGTTCTAGACATGGCAATTGACTGAACTTTTACTGTGGCTAACTCTATGTGCTCTCTTTCAGACTCTAACCTTGAAAACTGGCTCAAAGTTTATCTGTTCTTTCTTTCTAGGTGAAACAACTAAAGGAGCTACATCCATTAACATTAACATTTACTCCTGGATCAGTGCTTCTTTGTTCTCTTTGTGTCTCTACTCTGTTTGAATAAATAACTGGTCTCTGACTGTCGTTTCGGCCTACGGGCCGAGCGGTAGTGCGGAGTACCCGGCGGTGCTGGATAATATAATGCCCCTCCTGGGGACTCCATTATTCTGCTGGGGGACTTCAACGCCCATGTGGGAAACAACAGTGACACCTGGAGAGGCGTGATCGGGAGGAATGGCCTCCCCGATCTGAATCCGAGTGGTGCTTTGTTATTGGACTTCTGTGCTAGTCATGGATTGTCCATAATGAACACCATGTTCAAACATAAGGGTGTCCACCAGTGCACTTGGCACCAGGACACCCTAGGCAGGAGGTCAATGATCGACTTTGTTGTTGTATCATCAGACCTTCGGCTGCATGTTTTGGACACTCGGGTGAAGAGAGGGGCACAGCTGTCCACTGATCACCACCTGGTGGTGAGTTGGATCCGCTGTAAAAGGAGAAAGCCGGACAGACTTGGCAGGCCCAAGCGCATAGTGAGGGTCTGCTGGGAATGTCTGGCGGAGCCCTCGGCCAGGGATGTATTCAACTCCCACCTCCGGGAGAGCTTTGACCAGATTCCGGGGGATGTTGGAGACATAGAGTCCGAGTGGACCATGTTCTCCGCATCTATTGTCGATGCTGCTGCCCGTAGCTGTGGCCGTAAGGCCTGTGTTGCCTGTCGCGGCGGAAATCCCAGAACCCGGTGGTGGACACCGGCAGTAAGGGACCCTGTCAAGCTGAAGAAGGATTCCTATTGGCTGTTGTTGGCTTGAGGGATTCCTGAGGCAGCTGACGGGTACCGTGAGGCCAACCGGGCTGTGGCAGAGACAAAAACTCAGGCCTGGGAGGAGTTCGGTAAGGCCATGGAGAAGGAGTACCGGTTGGCCCCGAAGCGATTCTGGCAAACCGTCCGCCACCTCAGGAGGGGGAAGCAGTGCTTCGCCAACACTGTTTACAGTGGGGGTGAGAGGCTGCTGACCTCGACTAAGGACATTATCGGGCGGTGGAAGGAGTACTTCGAGGATCTCCTCAATCATGCCATCATGTATTCCCTGGTGGAAACAGAGGCTGGGGACTCAGGGTTGGACTCTTTCATCACCCAGGCTGAAGTCACCGAGGTGGTTAAAAAGCTCCACGGTGGCAGGGCTTCGGGGGTGGATGAGATCCGCCCTGAGTACCTCAAATCTCTGGATGTTGTGGCGCTGTCATGGTTGACACGCCTCTTCAACATTGCGTGGTGGTCTGGGACAGTGCCTCTGGACTGGCAGACTGGGGTGGTGGTCCCCCTTCATAAGAAGGGTGACCGGAGGGTGTGTTCCAACTACAGGGTGATCACACTCCTCAGCCTCCCTGGTAAGGCCTTTGTCAGGGTATTGGAGAGGAGAGTCCGGCCGATAGTCGAACCTCGGCTTCAGGAGGAGCAGTGTGGTTTTCGTCCCGGCCGTGGAACACTGGACCAGCTCTATACCCTCTACAGGGTACTTGAGGGTTCATGGGAGTTTGCCCAACCAGCCCACATGTGTTTTGTGGACCTGGAGAAAGCATTCGACTGTGTCCCTCGTGATGCCCTATGGGGGTGCTCCAGGAGTATGGAACAGGGCGCCCTTTATTAGGGGCCATCCGGTCCCTGTACAAGCCGAGCAGGAGTTTGGTCCGCATTGCGAACTGGCACTAAGTCGGACCTGTTCCCAGTGCATGTTGGACTCCGGCAGGGCAGCCCTTTGTCACCGCTCCTGTTCATAACCTTTATGGACAGGATACCAGCCAAGGGCCGGAGTGGGTTTGGTTTGGGGACCAGTGGATCTCTCTCTTTTTGCAGATGACATGGTCCTGCTGGCCCCCTCTAACAAAGACCTACAACATGCGCTGGGGCGGTTTGCAGCCGAGTGTGAAGCAGCTGGGATGTAGATGAGCTTCTCCGAGTCAGAGGCCATGGTGCTCGACCGGAAAAGGGTGGCTTATCCTCTTTAGGTTGGAGGGGAGTTCCTGCCTCAAGTGGAGGAGTTCAAGTATCTCAGGGTCTTGTTCACGAGTGAGGGAAGAATGGAGCGGGAGATCGACAGATGGATTGGTGCGGCTGCCGCAGTAATGGGGGCGCTGCGCCGGTCCGTTGTGGTGAAGAGAGAGCTGAGCCGAAAGGAGAAGCTCTCGATTTACCGGTCGGTCTACGTTCCTACCCTCACCTATGGCCATGAACTTTGGGTCATGACCGATAGAACGAGATCCCAGATACAAGCGGCTGAAATGAGCTTCCTCTGTAGGGTGGCCGGGCACTCCCTTAGAGATAGGGTGAGGAGCTCGGCCATCCAGGAGGGGCTCGGAGTAGAGCCGCTGCTCCTCCACATCGAGAGGAGCCAGTTGAGGTGGCTCGGGCATCTATACCGGATGCCTCCTGGACGCCTTCCTCGGGAGGTGTTCCAGGC
The DNA here is from genome assembly GCA_036173005.1 of Crenichthys baileyi. NCBI lineage: Eukaryota > Metazoa > Chordata > Actinopteri > Cyprinodontiformes > Goodeidae > Crenichthys > Crenichthys baileyi. Next base: position 606,945 of record JAHHUM010000015.1, read on the forward strand.
ACGTCCCACCGGGAGGAGGCCCAGGGGACAGCCCAGGACACGCTGGAGGGACTATGTCTCTCGGCTGGCCTGGGAACGCCTTGGGCTCCTCCTGGAGGAGCTGGAGGAGGTGTCTGGGGAGAGGGACGTCTGGATGTCTCTGCTGAGTCTGCTGCCCCCGCGACCCGGTCCCGGATAAACAGAAGACAACGAGTACGAGTACGAGTAATATTTCAAAGAATGATTTGCCAAAATAGAAATCAACAACCATTTTGGACAATTGATCCTTAATGTTGTTTCAGTTAGCCACCATTATTTTTAGTAAAATAATATTTAAGGACATAACATTTGCTGAATTGGAAATCAGTAATCTTTTGAAAATTGATTTTAATGTTGTTAACTAGCCATCACATAGAGAAAAGGACTACTAAAATGATGAAGAGGAACATCTATGGACTCTTACAAGCAGGGGCGGAGCTAGACTTTTATCATTGGGGGGGCCAGAGAGGGGCCAAGGCTATCTCAAGGGTCCACAAACTATGAGAATGACTTTGTTTCTCTAACAATCAGTTTCTAACTGTTACCTATATTTAAGTACATACCAAGTACACAGGAGATGAGATTAGTGTACATAATTTGCAGTTTATTTACAATGTAACACAAAAGACAGACAAAATGTAAAACACTTGGCATCAACTTTTGAACAATGACATATTCCAAATGTGGAGTTCAAGCAATGTCCAAACATTAAAAAGTATTAAAAGAGGAATAGAAATGAATATCACACTTAAAACTATTGTAATTGCTATCAATGTTGATGTTCCTGCTTTTATTTGTAGAAATATTGTTGCTTGTATGTAAATAGAATGTATAATATATTATTTTTAAATATATAAATAATGTTGAAAGAAAATATATAAGTTGTAACAGTATCCTAATGTAACCAGTATTAGATCAATATATATATATATTATGTAGCGACCATCAGGTTCCATCTCTTTGGGTTTGGGTGGATCCAGGTTACTACTCGCTTACAAACAATGTCCAGACTGGGAAATAAGTAGGGGGGTGCTCCCATTTATTGAACAGCTTTCAAATAGATGATAATCCAACATCAAAGTGACGGTCTACAATAGCAGGCATGATGGAGAACATAATGTGGTAAGTGTGAAGTATAGAGACTAAACATGATCAACAGAGCGGTGAAAACCGTAGGACCTTCCCTAACCCAAACCCTCTGCCTTCTCACCTCTGCACCTACATACACCAAAAATTGTGTACTTGCCAACATTTTTTCTTTTCATGTTCTCTCCCCCTCTCTAGCTCCGCCTCTGCTTACAAGATGGCGATGAGTTGGATGTAAATATTTGACCTTCCTGGCACTAGCATTAGCAGTTGACGGTTTTAGGTACCAAAAGAAATGGCTCATTTAGCAACCCTGTACGTTTAACCCATATTTTACACACCATTAGTACAATTTATTAATGTTTTATCTAACAATTACAGAGTGAATGAAACAAGCTCTGTTGTAAACAAAGACCTATTAGCTTGTTAGCCTCTAGCAAAGACAACATTTGGCATGTTTTAAATATTATTCAAACCTACTTTTAGCAGGTTGGTTCAAGAAGATTTAGAGAAAATACAGATAAAATGGAGCAAACTCACATAACTGGATCAACAGTGTTTAAAAATTCTAATTGGAAAAAAGTTCGGCAAAACACCACAGTCAAATGGCTATCTTTAAATTGTCTCTCTAAACAAAACTTTGACCTCTTACGTGAACCGTTCTGATGAACAGGAATGAAGAAGGTCTGAAGGGCGTTGAGCTGTGTGGGGAAGGCGGCCCAGTCACCATACGCCGCACTTGGTTGCGTGGCGTATGGCGAATAAAGAAGCGTGGCAGCTTCTCTCAGTAGCAGCTGCTCAGGCTATACACTTCAGGCTTGCAGAGCTACAGTTTTGGATGTCGTCTTCTACCCCTGCAGCAGGTAAAGCCGCTTCGTCCTTGCTTTTGGTTATTCTTCAATTGATGGATACATTAACATTAGATCATAATCAACTTTGGATCTAAGGATTCTTCTGATTAGAGTCTCACTTACCAGTGAGGTTCAAAGACATTCAGGTTTTTGCAAGCTGCCTCCCCAGTTCAGTCAGCTGGGCTGCCGCAGGTACTGAAAAAGGTGTGTGGCTTCAAGAAATGTTCTGTTAGTGGCACCATGATATCATGGGGATTCCAGCTGTGACTCCTCTTTCCTGCCCTGTACTTAAAGTAGGTTAATGAGGTACATTTAGGGACTTGTTGGTTTTTGTTTTATGTTTTATTGCGGCACTGGTGTCCTGTATTTTTCTCAATTTTTACGACCGCAAGCAGACAGGAGAGAGTAGGAAAGAGAGGGAAAACAATGCCACAAAGGTCGTCTGGCCCGGGATACTCGCAACGGCTACGTCGAGGACTGAAGCCTCTCAGTATGGGTTGCGCGTTTTACCCCTGCTCCCGGACTCATTACCAGTTATTTTGTTGTGTACAGGTCAGCCCTTGTTTCATCCCATGGCTGGGGCACAACACCAGTAATCACTCTGCCCAGTATGTATTCCTAGTTCAGGCCATCTTTGTTACTCCAGTTTTCTAAATCTTGTGTTTGCCACATTAGAGTTTTGTTTCTGGCTTGGACCTAGTCTTGTAGATGGTCTGTTATTAAATACATATTTTTTTATTCAATTTGTCTGCTGACTGCCTCACTGGCTGCACCTGGGTCATCCAATCAACACACAAACTGACTCCCAGTACATGTTTTGCACAGAAAAATAATTTGTAGTGCCTTGGCTGCCGCATGCTGCCTCCATGTTCCGTGTAGATACTCACTGGCTTCTCTATGAATAACCACCTAACAAAAAGTGACAACAATATAAAGATTCATAACACAGGAATTACCTAAACCGCTATGATGCTTTTATCTTTGGAGTTTGATTTTGCAGCATTGAAGACTCTGGGACCAACTATCCTTATTTATACTAAATAATGCTAAGAACACTTCTTTCCTGGGAGATGCAAGTGTGAAAACTTCTGAGCAATCCCTTTAATCCACCTCATTCCAGTCTTTCATCAAGAGGCACCTCTGGGTTGTCCTGTGATAATTGTGTTTTATTGATTCTGGCTTTGATCAGACATCGGGATATCACCTGTGAATGAAGCTGCACAGATAAAGTGGGCTTACCCGTATAAATATTTCAATACCTTCCTCCCTTCCCCAAACACCTCCCATGCTCCCAGTTCTTTTGACTGTTTCACCTCACCACCTAATGTGTCCGGGCCTTAATGTCCAGGTTCAAAGCAGGGGAATATTAAATCTGCTTAGTAATGTTTTATGGATTTGTTTCACCCTCAAAATATCTTTCATATGTCATAGTGCTTAAAAGACAGACATGCAGGCTCCAATGCAAATTCTGGTGCCAAGCAAAAACTGCCCCTAAACAGGTATAATTTGATGAAATCTGTTTTTAAACACCTCTGAATGTAATGACACACTCCCTGCAGGATTGTGACTGAGGTGCCATGGCTGGCTGCCTTTGAAGCACAGGTCCCCTGTTCCCTGGCTTACTCTCAAGATGGACAACAAAGCGGATAATCCACTACCTTATTCTCTCTGGACATGAGTCATAAACTGCAGTGCCTTGCAACAGAATTCTCACCCTTTGACTTTTTGACATTTTGTCATTACAAACTTTAGGTCATTAATATTTTTTTTACAGACAAACACATTGTAGCATCAGATAATGCATAATTTTCAACATTAAAAAAAAAAAAATTATGGATTCCTCTTCTATTCAGCCTCGAGTCAATACTTCGTAAAACTACCTTTTGCTGCAATTATACTGTAAAAGACTTTCAGGCATATCTCTACCAGCTTTACCCTTCTAGAGACCTATTTTTGCTTATACTGCTGTTCCCACTTACGCAAGCTCAGTCAGACTGGATTGCGAGCATCTGAGAGCAACATCTTTTAAGTATTGCAACAGATTCTGTAGAGGATTTCTGGACTTAGACTTGGCCATTCTAACGAGGGATGCACAATATATCAGCATTATTTGCATCTTGCTGACATTTGTGTATGTGTTTCGGGAGGAGAGAGGGGAGGGGATTGGCCATGTGGTATTTGTTTGACCATTTGACAGTGATAGTGATGCAGCACAGGATTGTGGAGTGTTTTACTGAAGCCGAGAATCATTCTCAGAAGTGTGGTAATTTTTTTCACAGTATCTAATGCACAGGGAAATATAATATCGGTAAAAACTGGTTATCTGCCATATCGGTGCATAGGTAATTATAACCCATGAATATGCTGTGATCCAACCATTTTTATTGTAACTCTGGTTGTATCTTTAGTGTTGTTGTTCTGCTGGGGGGTAAATATCCACCTCAGTCTGAAGTGAGCATTTTTAGCCTCTTACAGGTTTTTTTGTAGGATTGCTTTCTATTTAGCTTCATTCATTTTTCCATAAACTCTGAATAGCTTTCTTGTGCCTGAAGAAATTCTTCCAAATTTGTGGAATCCTGCTTTAAACTAAAGACAAAGAAGGACATTGGTCGAATAAAAAAACAACAAAATCAAACAACACAAGGCCAGTTTTGACAGATATGGCTATGGTTTTATACATCATAAGGTAAAACAGAAAGATAACTGAGCCTCGGGTGGAAATTACAGATGATGGGAGGTGTAGAAATATTTCCATCATGCAGCAGCAAGGACCAAACCAAAGCAGGGGCAAGACAAAAGCAAAGTAAGAGATGGCACACAATAAAGTACAACACAAGACAAATAGTCAGTGCACATTACATTAGCCGTGATCAAAGGGGGCCACCTTGTGAGCCCACCATTTTTGTTTTGTACAAGAATGAGCATGCTTAATTGATGATTAAAACTCAGAGCACCGCTGTGGTTCTTGAAAGAAAGTAAGTGAGGAGATGTTTCTGGTTAGGTGAGGTGACAGCAGCTGATGGCCTGTTAGGCTACAATGTTTGTGGTTGATGAAGTTTCTGAGGTAAAGCCTTCTCAGCTGTTGGGACTGGAAGTTCATTATTGATGAACTGCGGTGTCGCACCAGTCCATTCACTTCATTGTTGAGACATCACCTGAGACATGATGGCAGATCCACACACACAGACCCACTGAGCACGAAGATGAAAGCTTACTTCCTTAGCTGTTTTCTTATTGCTCCCTGTCACTCCTGCTGGGCGGAGGGCACTTTGTAGATGGCCCTGAAGATGCAGATAGTGATGTGGAGAGCACTGTGGGTGGCTCAGCATTCAGAAGTAATCAAGGGATCTAGTTAGATGTGGCTGCATGCTGCATTTCATTCTCAAAGCTCCCTGGCTGCCAGAACACTGACTGACCAGTAGGCCTCAGAGACTGACAGACGGGATGTGGCTGCATGCATCACCTAACTGAAAGCTAAGTGGGACAAAAACAAAATTTTAAGAAGAACAAATGCAACGAATTACAGAAGTATTAATAATTACCTACATTTTTTTTACTTTTTTTCACATTACATTCACAAGCTATTTTGCTGTGAGAATTCTACATATTTTCTAAACTTTTTACAAATAAGAAAGTATAGTGTGCATTTGTATTCAGCCTCTTTTACTCTGATCCGTCTAAATAAAATCCAGTGCAGTAGCATTAACATACAGCCTAAACATACAGCTGGAGCTACAATGGAACACTTTAGATCAAAGTATTTGTATTTGTTAAATTAAATTAAATTAAATTAAATTAAATTTAAAAAATTCAGAGCAAAAAGCTAATGAGAATCTGTGTCGAGACGTAAAAATGCTGTTCACAGAGGCTCATGATTCAACCTGACTAAACTTATCTATTTTGAATAAAAAAAGGGCAAAGATGGTGTGCAAAGCTGGTATAGATGAACTCTTAATGAATTGGCTTTACAAAGTATTAATTCAGGGAGCTGTAAAACGATTGTACATTGCATCTGTTAGATTTTATTTGTAAAATTTTGAAAAAACAAATCATTTCCTTCTACTTCACAATTAAGCTGAACTTTGTGATGGCCTGTCATAATTAATTTAAAAACATACACTACAGTTTGTGGCTGAATATGATATGGCAAAATGTGAAAAGGTTCAAGGGGTTTGAATATTTTGCAAGGCCCTGTAAATAGTCAAATCTGGCCTACTTGAAAAGTGGTGTGACTGCACCATGGGACATGCCGTTTTAGGGTTAGTCAGGGAGAAAAGCAGCTCACTCACATAAATGAACACCTGAGCCCAGAGACTTTGCAATGCACCAAGCCCTGTTGGATTTAGGATAGGATGGAGAGGTTAGCATCTGGATGCACAGTGTCTGGCTATTAGATGACTGGGGCAACGCAGCAGTCAATGTGGAAAGCTGTTCCTGAGGCTGCAGCGCCACATCTCCACAAGAGGTCTTTAAAAATGTGCAAAATCTGTCTCGCCCATCAGTCCCACTGGGTTTGTTTTGTTGCTCGGTGTGTGTGTTTCTTCGTTATGACTTTCACTCATGCATCTCCCAGGAAAACAAAGAAAAAAAATCTTTCATTACTCTCATTTTGATGGGGCTGACTCGGTTTTTTCTCATGCGAGTCGTTTCGACGTGGATAATGTTACTCGGGGGTTCCCTTGTATTGATGCATGCTGCTGGTTAGAATAGGTGTCTCACTAATAGACTATAGGAGTGAACATGAGGTAGGCCCTGTTGTTATCGAGTGTTTCATATTGGTAGGAGTAAGTGCTGTAGGAAGTAATAGACTTGGTGGTTGTTATCGGTCCCTGGGGGAGCGGGAAGCAATCATCTAACTAAATGAGAGTGAGACAGAGACTCAGAGAGAAAGAGAGAGGGAGGGCCTAACCTCTAGAAAAACTATTGATGGCTGACAAATCTCTGCTTTTGATGTGCAATTCAAAGTATGCCCCAACATCTACTTGCTTTTAATTATTCCCATTTATTTATTTAATTTGTTGCATTAAGCCATAGTTTCACTGCAGGTTTGGATTGTGATCAGAGAATTTAGAATCAGACTGAACCCCAGGCCATTCTGCACAGTGCACCCTCTTGGCCTAGTCATTAAGCAGGAATATTTAGCAAGAGCCTGTTCGAGAACTAATTACCAAGCTGTCTCACTCGTGTGCTGCTCAACATAACCCCCCCACCACACCCCACGCACCCGTACACCAGCCGTCGCTCACGCAGGAAATGAGTGGCTTTGAGTGAAGTGTGCATGCCCGGGTGACACGGCGGGGACTAAAAAGGGACAGGAGTGAAGTCATCTCGATAAATGATAAACACAGAGACAGGGCAGAATTTATCAGACGTGACAAGATGACGCTGTAAATCACAACAGGCCTTGGACCATTTGCATCAAGTGATTGAGAGAGGCGTCCTTCATACACACTGACACATACACAGGCACCGTGTGATGTTTGCATGCATGCAGGACTACTTGTACATGGAAAGACCTTATTGACCTCACAGTTCATTCAGACAACCTGCAGCACAAAATAAAGTAGACAGACAGTCCCCTACAGTGATGCAGCACCAGAAAAAAAAGTCTGCAGTTCTGCATTCGACTGCATTTGCAATATTTGAAGTAGAGCTATAAATCTGCATTTGCTCATGTTGTGTATCTGTTCTCAGAGTAGAATAGATAGGGAGTCAAACAGACCTGAATAAATGGAAAATTAGTTAGGAAAATCTATGTTCTTTGCAATATTTAACCAAACTGCCCTACAGCAGTCTAACTCTTGGGGGATAAATGCTGCACTCACATTGAACAGTCCACAAGAGTAATGTGAATTGATTAAATCCCCAATGATTCCTTAGTATGGTGTATGTGTGTGTGTGTATATTGCTATAGGCAAAGGCCCCGATTCACAAGAAAGTGAGGGAGTTGCTTCCATTAAAAAAAGAAAAGAATGCCCTTGTGGATACAGAGCCGTGGCTGAATATCACACGGCCAGACATTATTCTGCAGACCATCTATTACCCTGTCCACCTCCCATCTAATTTATTATTCATTACACAATCATTTAGATAAGTGCAGTGATTACTTAAATGTTTAATTCTGCCATAATCAATATTGGCCTGAGCCTTTCAGGTAGACAGTTTTTCTAACATTAAAGTCCCATCACCCATTGAGTCGATCAGGTTAAATTGTACATGGTTACAGTAATCGGCCCAATTAAAGAGATCCTTCAATCAATGGTAGCTGAGACACGTGCTATGATAATTGTTCATTTCTGCTTGTGGCAACAAGGGTTACTTGAGTCCGTGTTCACACTTTTCGGGGAGGACAGTGCAATAGGATAATTTTCTATTCAAAGTTGGCAGGCTGAAATGTCCCCCGCTCAGCTCTATTAACGGCAAAGCGAGTCAAAGACAAAAAATCCACTTATAAAAGAAGAGATGTTGCACTCCCACATAATGACATAATGAACATTGCGGTCGCCTTATTAAAGGGATTTTTCAGTTTAATGACGACTGCGTTGAAAAGGAGTCCATCAAGAGAATGTAAAGTGAATTATCTTGATGCATCAACCCACGTACCACCCAGTCGCCATCCCTTCTCCCTCCAAGAAGTTCAGTCAATCAAATCAGACAGCGACTGCAAGACACAGCCATGGTGTGACTTTCAAATTCATGCACAGCTTGTATGGAGGCCATAAACATGGGTGTCAGTGTCCCAGCCTGCCATATAGCACCTTAATAACATGATCCATATGCTAAGAAGCGGCTGTATCGTATATCCTTTGCATTATTTACTCTGCACGATCATCTGTTTGCAATAAAAGACTGACATGAAGAATGAAAAATGGCTTTATATCCATACACCAAAGCTCATTTCCTGCTGGATTTAACATGAAGGGATTTAAATTGATATATTTGTCTTGTCTGGGGGTTTGCCGTTTACTGGGTTTAGTTTAAAGAGGTAAATAATAATATGTTTCAGGTGTTTTTACTGATCAGTTACAGTTTATCCTTCCATCAATTGTCAAGTCTGATGCTATGGATCTCAACCAGAAAAAGGTGGACTGATCCCTGTGAGTTGCAGGTCAGTGTTTGACTTATATGAAGTAATTAAAGTATCTTGGCGTGTTGTTTATGATCGATTGTAGTATGCAGAAAGGGATGGACAGACAGACATGGAGCTCCAGTCTTTCATGAATCCAACAGAGGTTAAAAAAACAAAACAACTGGACTTCAGTTCTTGTGTAAAAAAAGATCCAAAAAGCAAAATGCTTGATTTAGCGGTATTTTTCTGTTCCTACAGAATGGTCTATGGTCATGAGATAGAGATGATGACCAAAAAAATTAGATCCTGGATACTTTTAGTTGCAATGAGCTTCCAATATAGGGTGGCTCGGCTAACTCTTGGAGCTATGGTGGGGAGCTCTACTATCCAAGGGAACACAGAGTAGAGCCACTGCTCCTCCACAAAAAAAAGAATAACAACTATAAGGTTTTGGGGAAAGACACACAAGAATGGATGCCGTACACTCACTCGCACTCCTCAAAACACACTTTATACTCCCAGGTCCAGGTAGCCCAACCAGCTCCCTGACCCAAGAGGTCTCCACCCCTTCATTCCAGGGTGGAGACAGCCAGACTGGCCTAGCCACCAATCCAATCTAGGGCCAGCACTGCACAAACACAAACGATGGCCCAGACCCCAACCAGTCCACCACTGGTCAGGGAGCTCAACCACCGAAAAGCCAATGAAGACATATCCATGCAGACCTGCCGCATCCTGGCAAAACATTACACACCCAGGATGACCTCATCCCACCTCCTCCTACAGATCCCCCACCTTGCCAGAAGAATGCACTCATTGAAGGAGAGATCGCCTGCAATGAGATGGTTAAAAAAAACCCTCCTCACCAGCTTAGAAGGCTCCTAGGCCCACCAATGCATTAAAGGCCCCTGGGCCAAGGCCTGGCACTTACGCATGCGTGGGCCTTAAACCCCAGCCCAAAACCCCGGTGTCATACCTGCCAAGACCCAAGCCCCCCAGGCCTACCCAGAAGCAGCACAGCCACTATGCCAGCGAAAGCCATATATTAACAACACCCAGAAATACTATCAGCTTCTCTGGGCCCGAGTTCATCTAAGATGGACTGAGGAAAAGTGGAAAAGTGTGCTGTGGTCTGGTGAATCCAAATTTCAATTTGTTTTTGGAAATCATGGCCTCGTGTCCTCTGGGCCAAAGAGGAAAAGGACTATCCAGAGTGTTATCAAAATCCAGCTTCTGTGTATGGTAGTATGGGAAGAAACTTGTGCCATCAGAAACTGAATTTGAATTGCTCTGACAGAATTAGTATTTGTGTATTTGAAATTAAATGCATTGGTTTGAAAAGGAATTTCACTAAACTGAAACTGAATTTTATGGTTTGAAACTGAATTCATTTCCTTTTAAAATGTATTTTGTTGTATTAAAAATTCAGTTTGATTACTTTCACTTTCAAGTCTGTAATTCAATTTCAGTTCCAAAATTCAGTTTTTGTGTCACACATCCGGGTCCGTGAGAATAGCCACAGATTAATCGAACACAGATTCATCGATTTACGTTTCACATCAGGTTAAACTTCCTTTACGGCATGTTGAGCTGGAGCAGCGCATCATACATGAGCTTGGCGGATGTCAATCACCAAGTCAAATGACCATCTATAAGTCATGTAAACAAATGATGGTCAAACAGTAACACTTATGCTACCTGTAGCTTTTAGCTAAACATGCCAAATTAGCCTAGTTTGCCGCCGGTGTTATGTCGGTCTGCGTTTATCTTGCCCTTACCTCAGTGTAACTTCTGTTGCCTAGCAACCGTGTTAGCGTGAAGCCAGAGCTGTGAAGCCGAACAAATGGAGCCTGAAGGTTAATAACGCTGTCTCTACTGTGAATAACTACACGGTTTTTATTTAACCTTTTACATATTGCTGATGGCTTATAATGCTGTTTTGTTTTAAAATGTTATTGTTTTATGATCTTGTTCATTATTCAGCCATTTAAAATGTTGAAAATATTTTTTGTGTTCATAGATATAAATTTAACACTAGATAAAATACATTGATGACAAATACCATTTGTTTAATTTATTTGTAAAGCTTTCAACAACTTAAACACTAACATACTAACTTTAGGAACAAAGTTTAAATCAGTTTATTTGCAGAGCATAATAATAACATTAGATTTCATCTGACTGAATTATATCTGTCTAACTTCCACCCATTGGGGAAACCCAGCGGGAGTTGAAAACAATGTGCCGGGAGTCAGCTGTTCTCTCAGGGTTTAGCGCACCTCAAACACCCGGTCAGCTGACAGCTGGCGAGGCGAGCCGGCTGCTGGGGCAGCGCACGAACACATCGGCGCATTTGTGTAATTAAGCGATATCTTGATAAACTGATCAGATATTTTAGGTTTACACAACTACATTTTCGTCTAAAAACATTGTTAAAGTTCAGTTGTTTCACAGAATGCGCAATATAATTTTATTCACAAATGCATCCTTCAAAGGATGCAGTCCTGAATTTGGACACAGTAATAATGAATGACATCCGTGAATCATTAAATCCGTGTTTGATTAATCTTTGGCTTCAAGAACCCGGATGTGTGACACAAAAAACTGAATTTTGTATCTGAAATTGAATTTCAGACCTGAAAGTGAAAGTAAACAAACTGAATTTTCAATACAAAGCAAAGCAATTTTCAAAGCAAACAAGTTCAGTTTTAAACCATTAAATTCCATTTCAGTTTAGTGAAATTCATTTTCAAACCAAGGCATTTAATTTCAAATTACACAAATACAGATTGAGTCTTATCAATTCAAATTCAGTTTCTGATGGCACAAGTTTCTTCCCATATCTGTGATGGTATAGGGATGTGTACTGTATTTTATTATAATGTCCTAATGTGTTATTTGAATAATTGCTTAAATAAATGCTTTTGGACAAATCCTGTCAGGTTTTGATAAAGTTGAGGACCCAAACACAAACAGTAGGCGGGCAGAATCATGTAAAAAATATCTAAAAAAATAAAAGGAACACAGCCATGACAAAAACCATGAACATCGGAGAAACCAACAAGGAGTGGATAAAAACAAGGAGCCTAAATACTAAGGCAATTATTGGATGAGAAACAGATGAGTTTTATTAAGTGGCTGATGCTGTTAAAGAAGCAGGGGGCTTGAAACAATTTGAGATTTAACTTTGTCTCTTTTGTAAGAACACAAGTTCATAAACCTTAATTACATGTTCTCAAAAATCAAAACAATTTTTGCAGTTTTGAATGCAAATGTGATTTAATTCATCCCAAGCTGATCACAAAATGACTTTTCTTGTTTAGGGTGAGATCTCAATCAGGTGAAAATCTGGATTATTACAGTGGAACGTTTTTCTGTGTGGTATGATTACAGATTGATTTCTGTTTAGCTGTGACACGTTCCTGGAGGGGGACATCAGCTGGACTAGAGTTGCCAACTGCTTTATGTTCTCCTTCTATAGATGATACACTTGGCCCAGTCTTCTCAAACCCCCAGTGGGTCATGGCAGATGGCAGCTCACACTGAGCCTGGTCCTGCTGGAAGTTTCTCCCAATTAACGGGACATTTTTTCTTTCCGCTGTCTCTACATGCATGATGGAAAGTCTGGGAAGTGCTGGGATTGCTGCAAAGTCAATGACACAATGCATGTCACTGTCCACTGTTGCATGTTGCTGCATGCTCATCCAGTATATAAAACAGGACTTGAACCATTATGGAAACTACAGAAAAAAACAAAGAATAACGCTGGCTATTGTGATCATACAGATATGTTATCTCACAAGTCAAGTATCCTAAAGTTTGTCAATCAGTCATCTTCCGCTTCTTCCATAGTGAGTCTCAGGTGCCTATCTCCAGCAGCCTATGGGCAGGAGGCGGCGTACACCCTGGATAGGTCACCAGTCCATCGCAGGGCTACACACAAACAACCATGCACACACTCATTCACACACCTAAGGGCAATTTAGAGTGACCAATTAACCTAACAGGCATGTCTTTGGACTGTAGAAGGAAGCTGGAGTACCCGGTTAGAACCCACGCATGCATGGGTAGAACATGCAAACTACATGCAGGAGTCGAACCCAGGACATTCTTGCTGCAAGGCAACAGTGCTACCAACTGCAGTACTGTGCAGCCCTCCTAAAGTTTGTAAATCTTTGTAAATAAACAGAAAATGTTTTCAGGCAGAGATGGAGGCAAACATCTCAGAGGAAAAAAATAATCTTAAGATTCTCAGTGTTAGAACAACTACGAAAACATGTTTTATTTCTACCTGTAGAGTAAAACTGTGGAATAATCTTAGTGTAGAAATAGGATTTTCCCAAACGTTCCCATTTGAAAAGAAATGTAAATATATTTCACTAAAATGGTATTTAGTCGTGGAGGCCCTGAGTTATTCATAGGTCATGTATTTGTACCTTTTGTACTGTATGTATGTGTACAATGTTTTGTCAGAAGTTAAAGACCATTGTTGAATCTTCAAACATAAATATAATGCCTAATGGCTACCAACTGATACATCAACAAGATGAGACAAGAGCTCTGTTTATATGCGCAAAATTTCTTGATCGGATTCAAATATTTTCGAATGTGAATACCCCATTTATATTGGTGCAAAATCAAATACCGTCAATTCCGGATTATAAGCCGCTACTTTTTTCCCACACTTTTAACACTTCGGCCTATACAACAACGCGGCTAATGCATGTTTTTTTTTTTGCCGCCAAAACATTTTGCCTGGTAACAGTAGACCCATCAAATTGATGAGTAGTTCAAAGAGGTCCAATGAAGTTGTGCGATAAATCAAGAGCACTTTCAAAATTCAATTACCGGTATTGTAAATCAGACATTTATATTCACCCTTTTACGGGTTTCGAAAGGCTGGACTGCTGCGTGATTAAGGAGACCGGGTGCACTCAAGTGAGAGCGTCAACAAAGAGGCTGAAGTGAGTGACGAGATCCTGAGGCTGTTCAATTCGGACACTGAAGAACAGAACTTTGATGGTTTCAGTGCGCAGGAAGAAGCTGAAGAAGGCGATCAATGACTTTTGACCTGGTAGGCTGCAGTGTATATCAGTTAGGAGATATCGGAATGTTGTTTGTGCACTGTTCAGTAAAAAAGCATTAGCTACGAAATTTGTGTTACTGATAACGTACGTATATTTAAAGGTAGCCTTAGCTACTGGTAGGTTAGCTACTGTTCGAAAAAAAGCATTTGCAATATGTATTTGTTTATATAACCATACGGATTAAGTTAAAAGTTAAAAATTCCTCACGTGTAATATCTTTGTGTAAATCATATTACAACGTGGGACACACCCGCTGCTTAACATCCGGTGCGGCCTGTACAAGTACAAATTTGGTTTTCTTTCTAAAATTAGAGCATGCGGCTTTTATTCAGGTGCGCTCTGTAGTCTGGAATTTACGGTAATTCATTCACGATGTGCGTTTACATGCACCATGCTTAATTCAGAAAAGAAGCACATTGACATGTGCAGAGTTGTCAAATTTCCCAAAAAGCAACCACAGAGGAAGAAGTTTGTATTTCAAATGCTGTTGCTGTATCTGGTTTACGGGATGAGTGAGCAGAAGGAAATAAGCATCCCTCCAAGTTTTGTACTGACTCCAAGTGTACCGCTGCTGCTCCTTCCTCCACCAAAGACCAGAAAGCAGTGGAGGAATGCGTCACATTGACATAGGGCGCACATGCACAGTCAGGTCAGTTTGCCCCAATGACACGATCCGAACAAGTGTTTAGATGGACGTGGTTCAGATTGCGGATTGACATAAACCACCCATCTTGTTTGGAATATACTTCCTTTTCAACTGAGCTGAATCAGATCAGAATCTTACTTGTACATATTTTATGTAAACGTGCCTAAGGAGAGTTATGATTTGAGATACTGAGGTACGATTCAATGCGTTTATTTATTTATTTATCTGTTTCTTTTACTCTGTTATTTTCCGGTTATGTTTGAAATACACTACTAAGCTAAAATAAAAAAAAAACGTGCAGGGTTTGGACTGTCTGTCTCCGTGACAAGAAAGAAAGAAAAAGAAAGAAAGAAAGAAAGAAAGAAAGAAAGAAAGAAAGAAAGAAAGAAAGAAAGAAAGAAAGAAAGATTTTGATTTTTTTTTAACTCATTTATTCACTCAGTAATAATCCAAATAAACGGTCATCTCAGATCAACACATTCATAAATAAAAGTTCATCATTATTTAAAATAAACAGAATACCTTCACAACCCCAAAGATTTTTGAAAACATCCATCTCATCCATTTTGAAATATTATTTATATTCTAACATCACCCTTGCTCTAACTATACTCTTGAAAAGCTTTACACAATTAGTATTTTGCTCATTATCAAGCTTAAATTTCCTGCTCAAAAACATTGCCAACTTTGCTTGACCAAAGAAAAAATTCCACAGCCTTCCTTTTTTGTTCCTTCTTTCGTTATATGAAAATCCAAAAATAAAAGACTGCTCTGTAAAACTTTGCCCAAATGATTTCCAAATGTCACTAAGTATGAATAAATCCATTATTCGAAAACATTGTACGAAAACAATGAAAAATGGTTTCTCTTAACGAACAAAAATGACATTTATCTGAAACAACAGGATTAATAATGGAAACAAAAGCATTAACTGCAACAATACCATGTAAAATTCTCCACTGTAAATCACCAGCATTTTTAGTCAATGGTGGCTTACAAAGTAACCCCCAAACTGGTTTCACATCAGGATCAACTTTGAAATAATCTCTCCAAGGAGTATCTTTTTTATCTTTTAACTTAACTTTGTTTAAAGCCTTACATCTTTTATATACTATTTTCTTATTCACAGAATCCAGTGGTGTCCATACATTTTTTTCCTTCTCTAAAAAAGGACCAGAGCATTCAAAGTCCTTTAGCTGTGGCTTAATGCACAATTTAAAGAAAAAGTCTGTTTCATCAGGTGTTAAAAATCCATTGAAACCATCCATTTATTAGTCTTTTTATCGTCTTCAAAAACACTTTTTTTGTTTTTGCAGCATCATGCCTACAATCCGGGAGAAAAGCGAATCTCCAGTCTTCTTGCCAAAGGAGAACAACATCTTCCATTTCAGCCCCAACAAGTTTCAAGCAAATGTCTTAGAGTTGTAACTCCCCTTTTCATCAACATTTCCCGAGATCTTTCCCATATCGTCCCAGGATAAACCCAAATGCGACCCCTTTGAGGATATTTTTCTAGTAATACCCCAATGCAAAGAAGTAGATGTCCCAAGTCTCTTTTTTTTTTTCCATCAGCCTCCAGGTTTTTTAAGACACTAACATAAAAAGGTGCCCAAACACTTTACACTATACCCCTTTGAGAAATCAAAAAAAAAACAAAGTTTTCCCAAAAAACCAAATGACCAACTTTTAAAAAAAAAAAACAATCTGTAACCCTCCCTCCAAAAAACATTTTGGTTTCCCCCATACAAAAAACTCTGAAAAAAACTTTAACCTGAATGCGTTTTCTAAATTTCTAAATAAAATCAAACCTTGCCCTCCTTTTTCCTTTGGCAAAAAAAAATACTCTGAGGGACCAAAGTGCAATCTGCCCCAAAAAAAAAAAAAATGTTAAATAATAGTCTGTAATTTTCACTAATGGGGTTCGGAGGAGGTTCCAAAACATTTTAAACGATGCCATAAAGATGAAAACCCAACAAGACTGTTAATAATAAGTGTACGAACTCTATAAGACATTCGTGGTAAAAGCCAATGCCCATTCTTCAACCTCCCCCCATAATTTTCAAAAAAACCCTTCCCAATTTTTCAAAACCTCCATGTGATCTCACAAGTAAACCCCAAAATATTTAAAAACCCTTTTTAAAACCCACTTTAAATCATCAGGTAATTTAGGTTTCCCTTTTTTTACCCAAATTACCTAAAAAACAAAGCTTTACTCTTACCCCAATTTTACTTCAGATGAAGAAATTCTACAAAAATTCAATAATTTTTCTTTAAAAAGTAAGAACATCTGACTTTTCCTTTAACACCCACAATAATCAGCTTTATGCGGGAAAGTTTAAAAAGGAAAAACAAATTCTTTTATTTTTTACCCCTTTGGGCAACATTTTTTCCCAACTGACATAAAAAAAAGGGGGCCAATACTTAAAGAATACAACTTTCCTACATTGCACAACCTTGTCGGATCCCTCTTTTTACTTTAAAAAGGAGCATTTAAACCACCATTGCCCTTTTCAACACACTTTCAATGTCCAATAGGGGGTTTAAAATCCATGGCAATAAAAAACCAGGGAAAAAACCAAAAACCCTTAAATTTAAATTCCCCGGAGATATTGGTGTCCACCGATAAAATGTCCTTTTTTGGTCAAAGAAATCAGACCAATTTATGTCTAATAAATTAGAGATTCCCAAAATAATTCGAATTAGTGATATTTATCTCTTAGATCTGCCAGGGATACAAAAAGACCGATCAACATGTATAACTTGATCAATACTTTTCTCAATCTGCAAGTAAAAACCTTGGAGAAGATCTTATAATAAACAGATAATTTAAACTGACAGGGTTCCCCAGTTCTTTTTTTCATAAAGATCCCCTTTTTTAAGGAAGAAGAGTGAGCACGGCTTTTACGAAGCTAAAGGGGTAGCTTTCCCTTTGAATACACTGTCTTTGAGGTTTCCCCAACCCAGATCTTCAGCCAACACAGCCCCAACATGATTTTAAAATTCCACAGGGAAGCCATAATCCCGGGTTTTACCATTGCCCCATCCCAAAACATTTGCTTCCTGCAATTTTGTGCAAGGTTAAAACATGCTCCAAAATATTTTAAAACTTGCTCTAAAAACCTTTGGCAAGTTATAAAAAAACCCTCTTCAGTCATAAAAGAGTAAATTTTTAAAATCACTGACATACGTTTTGAAAAAAAGCCCTACAGTTTTTTTCCGCAATTCAGTGGGTTCTGTCAACTTTTTTTCCATCTTCTGATTGAATCCCGGGTGAATGAGATGATTTTGCCCTATTTTTCTTCTCCAAAAACTAAAGAAGAATTTAGAGAGAGCATCCATTTTGGAGATATTCTGAAAACGTGAACGTACCAAGCTCCCTGTGCTTTTAAACCAAGCAGATCACCCAAAAGAGTTTTTTTTTTCTTTGAGTAACTGAAAAAACCGCCTCGTTTTTTTCCGGGTGGACCCTCATAAAAATTCTAAAGACCCCAAATATCAGCCCCTTCAAATTATTCAATAGTTTTAACCATTTCTCTTGTAACATTGTGTGTGTATTGAATAAAAAATTTGGGCCTGAATTTTCATTTTTAACCCATACCCACCACTGCTGCCCCAGATGTAAACTCAGATTTCCCTGGTTTTTCATTGCTTCCAAAAAAAAAAAAAAAAGTCCTTTTTTTAAAAAAACCACCATTTAATAGCATTTAAAAGAACAGTATTAAAAATGTTTTCAGTATGCCCCCCTTAGGTTTTCAATCTATTTTAAAATTTCCCTATACCCAAATAATGATAGAAAAAAAACCCAAACCGGGCCACAAAGTGCCCTGATCTAAAAATTTGTAAAAAGTTGACCATAACAGTAAAACCTATCTAATCTTGCTAAAAAAAAATAATTATCTTTACAAAAGGGTCCCTAAATATTGCCTTTTTTTCCATGTTTAGAAAGCCACACATCAACCAAATATTTTAAGTCTCAATAATACGTTTCAATATCCTCCTCGAATTTATATGTGGGGTTTCCCAATGATTCCTCCCCCCCCCCCGCCCCCCATTTTCCTCCTTCCTTTTTCATATCCAAAATCTCAAAGGGTAACTATTAAAACACCTCCCAAAAACAGGTAATCTTTTGACACACAAAAATTTAAAAAAGAAAAAAGGGGGGAAAATTTCCAAAATTAAAAAAAAAAACACATCGTTCAATTTGAAGTCACAGGAGCAATACACATTCAATAAAGTTAACTTTATAAATTTTTATATTTTAAACAATAACCTTTTAAAAAATCTTCCCCAGATACAATATCTTTCCCAAATTTCAATAGAAACTGGAAGCAAATGTCTAGAGAAAAGAATTGCTACTCCTGCACTCTGTGAAGTTTTATGACTCAAGAGCAAGATTCCCATCCCATTCTTTCTTCCAGTCAACTTCATTATCAACACTGCTATGAGTTTCTTGAGCAAAAGCTATGTCAATACCTTTAGATTTTAGGAGTTCGTAATACACAGCCCTTTTTTTCATATCCATATCCATATGCACCGTTAAGGTTCAAAGATGATATTTTAAAACTACTCAGCCACACAAAAAAAGAACCAGAGAAAAAAGAAAATACAGCAACTTATCAGCTTTTTTTTTACTTTCAGAAAAATCATTTAATTTGAGCTCTGATTTTCTGCATCAGTTTTCGAAGTCTATATATTTCAGTGTCTTTTAAGCCATCAGAAGTCCTTTGTCTCATTAACCATTTAACTGAATCAACGAAAAGTTTTCTATTTGGGAAAAAATCATCTATAGCCACATCCTGTTTTCCTTTGGTTACTTCCAAAAAACTTCTAATCTGTTCTAGACTGTATCCATTAGTTCTCTGGTCATCAGGAATAGAGGAGTCAGAAGACTATCACTATCAGAGTCAGTTAAAGCATCTGACTCACTCTCTTCTCCACCCTTTTCTTTTACCTGCATCTTTTTAGGTTTTGCCCCTTTAAATTCTTTAGGTTTTCTTTTGGTGTTTGGTGCTTTAAAAACACTTTCATCGTCCCTGATCAGGTTTCCTCCACTGTGAACTGATTCATCAACATCCATTCCCTGTTGAACTCCTCGTGTAGACGTTTGGCTCAATTCCTCACACACTTCAGCAGAAGTAGAGGCAACCTCAATGCTTTCCTGATTGCGAAGTTCTCTTTGTTCTCCTGCATTAACTGTTGAAAATCTTTTCCTTGCGCTGCCTGCTGAACCTCCTTCCCCTTCATTAACTGCTGAAGCTTAAGCCACATCTGATGTCCCTTCCCCTGCATTTTCATTAACCTGAACAAACTGCCTCTTTTTGAACCTTGTCAGGGCAATTATGGACTGAGTGCCCTTCCTGATTACATCCAAAACACCTCATGGTTTCTGTTGTTGCAAAAATAGTATAATCAAATCCATCAACCTTAAATTTCATTTGTATATTTAGCTCCTCATTATAATTTTTTAGAATCATAAACACTTGTCTTGTAAAAGAAACGTCTTTTAACTTCGCTAATTTGCAACCAGATGGGAGCATTTTCATTGCTGACATGATCTGACCATGACGTGACAATTCCTTCAGCAACACATCATCACTGATAAAAGGAGACAGATTAGACAGGATGATCTTTTTTGCTGGGTTCATTAGAGGGAAGACAGTAGTTTGCGTATTTTTCAATACAATTTCCCCCTCAACTATGCTATTCACATTGTCAATAGAGTCCAGAAACATAACCACCGCATTATTCATCCTAGACGCTGCCTTCACGCTTTCACAACCGACAAGTTCCCCAACAGCTAAACCACACTCCTCAACCAGAAAATCCACGCCTACCGATATTTTAATACCATGCCCACGGGAAACGCTCCTAATGCCTTTAGAACTGTAATTCCTTCCAGCCATCACACCCAGCTAAAAGCTCGGTGCTGCTGGAAAAAATATGAAAGAAACACCAGAGAAAAAAGACCGTGTTGAAAGATAGGAAAAGTGAATCACCACTGTAAAAAGTGAATTTTAAACCTTCAGAAAGCCTCACACTCGTTCTCCTCTCCACACATGCAGCAAACGCTCACGCATGTGCACGTGAAAGAAAGAAAGAAAGACCATGACTCTGTAGACGTTTGTAATTTCACTGATAAAATCTTAGGTGAATCCCTCATTATCATTGGTTATGCAAAACCATCTAATTTAATGCCTTTATCACTGTGCTTCAAGTTCCAGCATTCTGTCCTTGTTCATTGCAGGTTGGTGAACCATCACTGAATCTCACTTTCATCAGCACTACCACATCTACTAGCACCCACATTTTACAATACAGTGTATTTACCATAATATTATTTGTAGATTAATCCCACACTAAATAATAGATATAAAATCCTTAAATTTGAGTACATTTATTTTAAGCAGAAAATAATCCCAAATCAATAATTGCTTTTACAAAATCATGTAATGCATAAAATTTAACTGAAACACATTTTATTCATACTTTACTTTTTAAAATGTATCTCTGTTTAGGAATTTTCGCTAATTAGTCCATGACCTGAAGTGCATCTGAATAAATTTGAATATCTCCAAAAAGTTACTTTACTTAAGTAATTCAAATTACAAAGTAAAACTCTGACCTTCTAAATACATTACACAAAGACTATCATATTTTAATGGGTTATTTCTTCATGGTAATTGTTACAATTTTGGCTTTTAGCTATTGAAAACTAAAAAATTCTGTTTCTAAGTAAATTTCAATATTACTTAGAACAACTGAAAAAATGATTATCAATATGAAATGTTCTCCTACTAAATGTTATTTATCCTTGTAATATACAGTAAATTGACTTAACACTGACTCAGGGTACATACAGTATGATGGAAAACATAGGCAGACTTGAATGAGCACCTTTTTAAAATAGGAAAGACAATAGAACATGCTATTTAAGTAAAGCCAAGTCTAAACTACCAGATTTGTCTTAACCAAAATCTTTCAGTGTAAAGGAGTTATGAGGAAAAAAACTAGTGATTGATCAGTGGTCTACGGCAGCTCAGTATAACAGACTCACCGAACGTCAATTTATCTCTCTCACAACCAAAAGCAACCTATGACAAATATCCAGCAGAGTCTAATATTTTCTGGAAAAAGTCATGCAGACTACTGCTGCAAGAAACATCTAATTTTCATCGTGAATGAATCTGATGTCCAGTAATTGTTGGACTAATGGTTTGAGTTAATTTTACTGAGGCAACAAGTTGTGCAGCCTGGGATCTTTCTGCGATGGTCAACAGCTGCACAAATGGCGAAAAATGCGTTGCAAACTCCAAAACACAAAAAAACAAAAAACCTATGCAACAGAAGAACACTGCAAAAGAGAAATGCAAAAGAGAAATGCTGCAAATATGAAAACAACAACAAATGGCAAAACCAACAGCAAGTTAAAAGACCTGCAAACTCACTTCATAAAACGGAAGTGCACCAGGCTACTAGGGGGAGTCAACAACCAACTCTCAGTAAAGATATTAATGGGACTGCCCAGAACTTGGAGGGAGGAAAGAGAAGCTACATTTGCAATTTTAATCTGCAAAAATCTGAAGAAGAAATAAAAAAAAATTGTAAGTATTGTACTTTTGCAATGTAATGTATGAATTATTGTGGAAAACCTTGTGGCATTCTCTAATACATAGTGTAGATCCTTTTTTGCTAAAAAAAACTTTCACAGCAGAAACTAATATCTCATTAACCTGCTTTTGAATATCACTAACTCATAAAATTATAACAAAGCAACAACAAAGCAACATAGATTATTACAGATAGCACTGAAATTTAACGTTTTCTAATAAGGGTTAGAAAAATGCTTTGTAAAATGATTTAAAAAAACACCACAAACAAATTACACACAGTGGTTTTAAGGTTTAGGCAGCAAAGGTGACTTACAACAGTCACTCTGAATCAAGTTCAAAATCTTCCAAGCTTCGTCTCCGCTCCACCAAAGTCAAGGTAAACTTTTGTCTTTTCTAAGGTCATGGAGTGGAGCCAAGACTCACAACAAAGGATCTAAGCAGTTCTGAGCGATTGCTCTGTGACCTAATAACTGAAGAAGAGCCAGAGATCTTTTTATTGCTGGTTTATAATCACACACTGAAGCCCATCTGAAATGAGCTAGCATCAGCCTGACAGCCTTTTAAAAAAGTCCAAATCAAAACTGACTAAAACAAAACATATTTTTTTTAAATAACATGCACTTGGCTTTCATTAAGGTGAAAGGAATAAGTAGAAGCTCTGCAGAATAAAAAAGTTGAGTTTAAATAAATGAGCTCTTTGTCTCTCATGTCAAACAGCTTGACCGCAATAAACATGCCTGTGAAAGCATCTTCTATCACATGAATCCAAGTGGTTCAGCCAGACAATAAACCATGCACTATGCTCACTTTTCTGCCAGTAATAAACAAGTATGTTAAAGAGTGGCAAACATTAGGACTAGCATGTCGAGGTGAGAATAGAGAGAGGAATAAGGGCTTTGTGATGTAGACCCCAGCAGCATTAAAAACAGCATTTATTCCCAGTTCGCTGAGAGCTGCAGCCCGTTATCAATATGGATACGAAATGCAAGCGTATATGTGTTTGTGTGAAGATGTCCAGAGGAGTTTTCAGCGAGGCAGTAATGAATGTCTCTCTGGTGGATCAGCGCGTAAACACTGGAGAAGAGTGAACTCTGGCAACAGCCGTTCCCATTTGGCTCAATTAGGCCTGAAACTGAGACAATCAATGGTGCTGGCCTTTCTGCGAGGCGCTGGCACTCAGTAGAACGAAATGGGAATAATCAAAGTCCATAATTAGTTGGCCCTAGAGGGTGCAGGAGTGCGCTTTCACTCAGCTAGAACCAGGCGACGACGGGGTGACAATGAAGGCCCAGGCTCCACATAGATTAAAGATATACTCAGAGAAAAAAGGGGGAAGAGCCATGAGTTTTATACTATGTTGTTATCTCCTCCTTGCACTGAGAGAAATACTGTTTTGCAAGTAGTTCACAACTATCCGTGGTAACAAATGAAACTCAGATAAGTGATACACTCATCTGGCCAAAAACAAAAGCATGATTTATCAGGCCAGGGCACCCTTTTACATTGGTCCAGCTCTAAACCTAAGGTGACAATTGTTGGGGCATTTGGTGGTGGATATGGGTCAATATGGGCACCCTGACTGGTCAGTGGCTATGCAGCTCCCTATGCAACAAACTGCACAGTATGTACCGTGACACCCTTCCTTTAGAACCAGCACTCAATTGTTCAGCAGGTTGATCTTCTGTAGCTCATCTGACCTTCACTCTTGACACTGAAATGCTATGACCCAGTCAAACATGCTCAGATCTTTATGACTGCCTTTTATCCGCTTCTAACACATCAAGTCTTAGGGTAAAATACTAGCTGCCTAAACTATCTGTATATCCCACTTTCCTTCCTGTCATGTCAACTGTCAAAATATCTAGAAAACTAATAACTTAGCTTCAGACACAATCCTTCTGCAGAGACTGCTACTTGTCTGTTGTTGGAACAAGTTAAACAATCACTTGATAGAAGAAATATTGTTGGTGCAGTGTTCATCGATCTAAAAAAGGCCTTTCATACTGCGAACCACAATTTACTAACTTCAAAGCTTTCATCTTTTATTTTCTCAGAAGCATCACTGTCTTAGTTTGAGTCATACTTAAAAGATTGTGAACAATGCATTGTCATCAACAATAGTGAATCTTCTTTTAGCAATATCAATATTCCACTAAGAACTATTTTAGGCCCCATTCTATTTTGCTTGTATATTAATAGCCTTCCTGAAATATGTCCTGAAACCAGTTTACAGATGTATGTTAAGGAACCCATTGTTCATGTATGTGTCTGGAGAATGCTGTGCTACAGTCAGTAAAAAACTGAACAGCAGCTTACAGAAAATACCTGCTTGGCTTAATGACTCTTGACTAATCCTGAATACAAAGAAAGCAAAGTGCTGGTTGGTGTTGGTGTGTGGTAACCCTGCGTGTTACACCCCTGAACATAGGGGAGAAAGAAATACGGGAGTGATTACTTGTTGCTTCTCCCTTGCAGTAGTTTAATGCAATGAGGAGAGAGCGCGAAAGCCCCCTAGTGGAGAATGGAGCCACTACCAATCGATCCCAGAAAAGGCTTACTAGCTGATTACTGATGCAAACATCGCCATTTCCTTGAATGAAATTAATTAATTCAACATGAAACATAACTTTTAAGACTTTGTTTTACTGTATTTATTAATTAATTAATTAATTAATATTTATGTTAGCCTTTTTACTGTCAACTCACAGTATGAAATGAGGACAGCTATATAAAATCTTTTAGTACCACATTGGGGGGACAATAGCAGTCTTTCCAACCTATCACACTCTCCCCCACGCGAAAAATGTCATCCCGACATTAAAAGAAATTACTTTGCAGGCTATATGCCCTCATTGTCAGTAATTAATAGTTGAGTGACCCATATTCTTCAAGTCTGTGGCTTTAACACATGCTTCACCACAGTCCATGACTAAAGACTGGAGACTAAGAGTTTATAACCAGTCCATATGTGAGTCTCCACAAAAACAATTTATTGTTCATGGTTATAATCCATAAGGAACAAAAAAGAAAAGTATATGTCATTGTGTTGATGACAGTCCGAAACTAATCTTTAAGCCATCAATGGAACTTACATTTGCTGAAGTCCATACAAACCAATGGGCTGAGCATAATATGGCCTCAAAGCCTGGAGCCATGGGGCCAGACCTGGGTACACAGAAAGCAATGGCTGTGCTGGCTGCACACTGTAGCAGGATGGGGTACCCAGTTGGTCGTACGTCATCCGTCTTGGCGGGTGTCTTTCTCGCTCAGGCTGCTGGGGTATCGCCTCGGGTCCCTTGGGTGCAGCAGGTGGTGGAGGAGGGGCAGGTTCGTAATTGGCAGGCTCTGCCTGCTCATGAGTTGTCTCCACAGCAGCTGGGTCAGGCGCCCCTAGATGGTCTCCAGCAGGGGGCTCAGGTGGCGGCGCAACAGCAGAGGCTGGAGCTGGAGGCTGAGGTGTCACTGTGGCGGGCTCTGGTTTAGATGGCTGGGCACAGAAGGCTGAGCTAATACAGGTAATAGGTCATGATGACAGCCATAGTCATCACCAGTGACATCATCAGAGTCTGGTACAACTTGGATG
Source organism: Crenichthys baileyi (assembly GCA_036173005.1). Lineage (NCBI taxonomy): Eukaryota > Metazoa > Chordata > Actinopteri > Cyprinodontiformes > Goodeidae > Crenichthys > Crenichthys baileyi. The sequence continues at coordinate 632,895 of JAHHUM010000015.1, forward strand.
GATTCACCAGCATTTGTCTGTTTATGCTTTGTAGGATTGTCCTTTTTTGGCACTTGTTCAAAAGGTAAGTGGTCACATGACATGAGCAGGTTTCTGTGAAGCACTCTAGAGTGTCCTTTCCCTCTTTCTGGTCTCACTTCATAGATAGGGAGGTCAGGCCCCATTTGTCTGACTACTGTGTAAATGGTGTCTTCCTAATAGTCTCTTAGTTTCCTTGGACCCCCTCTTGGTGTCAGGTTTTTGACCAGGACTCTCTCGCCCACTTGTTACACAGAACTTCTGACTTTTGTGTCATAATGTCTTTTGCTCTTTTCAGCAGCTTTCTTTGCATTCTCAGTTGCTATAGCATATGCTTCTTCCATGCCCTTTCTCCATTTCTCAACATAGTCTCTGTGGTCACTGAAGCTTGTTTCTGAGTACAGTCCAAAAAACATATCTACTGGTAGCCTGGGTGACTGCCCAAACAGTAGATAAAATGGAGAGTAGCCAGTAACGTCACAACGTTTTGCTCAAAATATTGAAATGCACACAACATTATGGGTGACATACCAAAGTTCAAAAGAGGACAAATTGTTGGTGCACGTCTTGCTGGCGCATCTGTGACCAAGACAGCAAGTCTTTGTTATGTATCAAGAGCCACGGTATCCAGGGTAATGTCAGCATACCACCAAGAAGGACGAACCACATCCAACAGGATTAACTGTGGACGCAAGAGGAAGCTGTCTGAAAGGGATGTTCGGGTGCTAACCCAGATTGTATCCAAAAAACATAAAACCACGGCTGCCCAAAATCACGGCAGAATTAAATGTGCACCTCAACTCTCCTGTTTCCACCAGAACTGTCCGTCGGGAGCTCCACAGGGTCAATATATACGGCCGGGCTGCTATAGCCAAACCTTTGGTCACTCATGCCAATGCCAAACGTCGGTTTCAATGGTGCAAGGAGCGCAAATCTTGGCTGTGGACAATGTGAAAACATGTATTGTTCTCTGATGAGTCCACCTTTACCGTTTTCCCCACATCCGGGAGAGTTACGGTGTGGAGAAGCCCCAAAGAAGCGTACCACCCAGACTGTTGCATGCCCAGAGTGAAGCATGGGGGTGGATCAGTGATGGTTTGGGCTGGCATATCATGGCATTCCCTTGGCCCAATACTTGTGCTAGATGGGCGCCACACTGCCAAGGACTACCGAACCATTCTTGAGGACCATGTGCATCCAATGGTTCAAACATTGTATCCTGAAGGCGGTGCCGTGTGTCAGGATGACAATGCACCAATACACACAGCAAGACTGGTGAAAGATTGGTTTGATGAACATGAAAGTGAAGTTGAACATCTCCCATGGCCTGCACAGTCACCAGATCTAAATATTATTGAGCCACTTTGGGGTGTTTTGGAGGAGCGAGTCAGGAAACGTTTTCCTCCACCAGTATTACGTAGTGACCTGGCCACTATCCTGCAAGAAGAATGGCTTAAAATCCCTCTGACCACTGTGCAGGACTTGTATATGTCATTCCCAAGACCAATTGACGCTGTGTTGGCCGCAAAAGGAGGCCCTACACCATACTAATAAATTATTGTGGTCTAAAACCCGGTGTTTCAGTTTCATTGTCCAACCCCTGTATATGCATACATTAGCTTGTTGTTGGATTCCTTCCAGTTTGACTTTTGTATTTTAGTTAATGTCCTAAGCATTTGCAACAACGTCCTGTTCATGTGTTCAACTTGACCGTTGCCCATCGGGTGATAGAGTGTTGTCCTAGAACCAGACATGCCACAGAGTTTCTTGAGCTGACTGAACAACTGATTTTCAAATTCACCTCCTTGGTCATGGTGAATACGACAAGGAAAGCCGAACTTCAGGGCACAGTCATTAAAAATGAGGTTTGCAACGGTTTTGCCTGACTTTGAGGTGGTGGCGTAGGCTTGTGCAAAACATGTGAAGTGATCAGTTATCACTAAAATATATTCATAACCGCCCTTACTTTTTTCAAGATGGAGAAAGTCTATACAAATCAGCTCAAAGGGCTGCATAGTTACAATGTTTGTTAAGGGAGCTTTTGTGTCATTACAGTGCTTTTTTTGTTTGACACAGGAACAAACTTTTGTTACATAGTGCTCAATGTCCGCCTGCATGTGTGGCCAAAAGAAGCAATTATGTATCAAAGACACTGTGCGGTCAACACCTTGATGGCCCATGTTATTGTGCAGCTCTTCAAGTACTGTCTTTTTGTACTGGTCTGGCAGGATTAGCTGTTTACGGGTAGAAGTGACTCTGTACAAGTTACCATTGTTATCTAGGATTAACCTGCCCCACTCTCTGAACAAGCATTTTGTCTTTGGGTCAAATGTTTTTAACTCTTCGGGTAGTGGCTTTGAATCTCTCTGTTTACACTGTAAAACGGGACTTATAATAGGATCTGACTTTTGCGCTTCACTTAACTGTTCCCTTGGTATGGGTGTGAATGTTCCTTCTGCTGACTCACCTTCTACTGTGATTGACATAGCTTCAGCTGACAGTGTCCATGTAGCAGGTGTGTCTTTCTGTACCTCAATGGCCTGGATAGCAGCTGCAATAGTGCCTGGTGGCAACTCCTCAGAGCAGTCTCTCATTAAAGTCTCTACATCAAGTGGCATCCTTGATAAAGCACCCGCGTCACTGTTTTCTTTTCCTGGTTTGTACTTAATGGTGAAGTGGAAATCAGCAAGCTCTGCGACCCATCTTGATGTAGTTGCATTCAGTTTGGCTGTTGACAAAATGTATGTTAGCGGGTTGTCATCGCTATAAACAGTAAACGTTGGGGCATTGTACACTGCTCAAAAAAATAAAGGGAACACTCAAATAACACATCCTAGATCTGAATGAATGAAATATTCTCATTGAATACTTTGTTCTGTACAAAGTTGAATGTGCGGACAACAAAATCACACAAAAATCATCAATGGAAATCAAATTTATTGACCAATGGAGGCCTGGATTTGTAAGTAAAACAAAATTAAAGTGGAAAAACACACTACAGGCTGATCCAACGTTGATGTAATGTCCTAAAAACAAGTCAAAATGAGGCTCAGTATTGTGTGTGGCCTCCACGTGCCTGTATGACCTCCCTACAACGCCTGGGCATGCTCCTGATGAGACGGCAGATGGTCACCTGAGGGATCTCCTCCCAGACCTGGACTAAAGCATCCGGCAACTCCTGGACAGTCTGTGGTGCAACGTGACGTTGGTGGATGGAGCGAGACATGATGTCCCAGATGTGTTCAATCGGATTCAGGTCTGGGCAACGGGCGGGCCAGTCCATAGCTTCAATGTCTTCATCTTGCAGGAACTGCTGACACACTCCAGCCACATGAGGTCTAGCATTGTCCTGCATTAGGAGGAACCCAGGGCCAACCGCACCAGCATATGGTCTCACAAGGGGTCTGAGGATCTCATCTCGGTACCTAATGGCAGTCAGGCTACCTCTGGCGAACACATTGAGGGCCGTGCGGCCCTGCAAAGAAATTCCACCCTACACCATTACTGACCCACTGCCAAACCGGTCATGCTGAAGGATGTTGCAGGCAGCAGATCGCTCTCCACCGTGTCTCCAGACTCTGTCATGTCTGTCACATGTGCTCAGTGTGAACCTGCTTTCATCTGTGAAGAGCACAGGGCGCTAGTGTCGAATTTGCCAATCCTGGTGTTCTCTGGCAAATGCTGAGCATCCTGCACGGTGTTGGGCTGTGAGCACAACCCCCATTTGTGGACGTCGGGCCCTCATACCATCCTCATGGAGTCGGTTTCTAACCGTTAGTGCAGACACATCCACATTTGTGGCCTGCTGGATGTCATTTTGCAGGGCTCTGGCAGTGCTCCTCCTGTTCCTCCTTGCACAAAGGCGGAGGCAGCGGTCCTGCTGCTGGGTTGTTGCCCTCCTACGGCCTCCTCCACGTCTCCTGGTGTACTGGCCTGTCTGCCGGTAGCACCTCCAGGCTCTGGACACTATGCTGACAGATATAGCAAACCTTCTTGCCACAGCTCGCATTGATGTGCCAACCTGGATGAGCTGCACTACCTGAGCCACTTGTGTGGATTGTAGAGTCCGTCTCATGCTACCACGAGTGTGAAAGCACCACCAACATTCAAAAGTGACCAAAACATCAGCCAGGAAGCATAGGTACTGAGAAGTGGTCTGTGGTCCCCACCTGCAGAACCACTTCTTTATTGAGTGTGTCTTGCTAATCGCCAAAGATTTCCCCCTGTTGTTTATTCCATTTCCACAACAGCATGTGAAATTGATTGTTAATCAGTGTTGCTTCCTAAGTGGACAGTGTGATTTCACATAAGTTTGATTTACTTGGAGTTATATTGTGTTGTTTAAGTGTTCCCTTTATTTTTTTGAGCAGTGTATAAATAGTCTCGGAATTTGTTCGTGATGGCCCATTTCAAGGCTACAAATTCGAGTTTGCCTGCGTGGAAGTGGTAGTTTTTTTCAACTGCTGTTAGTGTACGGGAGCCATAAGCAATAACTCGCAGCTTACCAGCTTGACTTTGGTACAGCACTGCACCTAGTCCTTTGTGTGAAGAGTCTGTGTGCACGTCGAACGGTTGTGTAAAATCTGGAAAGCCAAGCACTGGTGGATGAAGCAAACAATCTATTAGCTCCTCAAGTGCGCTTTGATGATGGTCAGTCCACACAATTTGTTTCGAGGAGGGCACAACTTGACTGGCTTTCTTTGGTCTTGTCTTTGTCACTTTTGTTGTGTCTGAGTTCTCTGTGTTTTTGTCAGCTTTTAATAGTTCATACAGACAACTCGCTTCTCTGGAAAAGTCTTTTATGTATTGTCTGTAGTAGGAGAGAAGGCCTAACATTTTTCTGAGTTGACCAAAATTCTGTGGTCTTGTAGTTGCTTTAACTGCTTTAAAGTCTGCAGGATCAACTCTACTGCCCTCTGCTGACACTATTCTGCCCAAATAGCGCACCTCTGGTTTAAACCTGTTGCACTTACTTGGTTTGAGCTTTATGCCAAAGTCTTTTAATCTCTGGAGCACTTTCCTCACATCCTGCACATGATCTTTGAACGTTTTGCTGTAGAACAATGAGTCATCCAGATTGGGCATGCAGATGTTGTCACTCAGTCCCTCCAAGCACTCCTCCATACAGCGCTGGAATGCTGCAGGGGCATTCATGAGTCCAAAGGGGATGCGAATCCACTCATACAATCCCCAGGGGGTCACAAAAGCAGTGAGTGGACGACTTTCTTCTGACGTGAACCCCTGGTGGTATGCTTTACCCTGGTCTAGGAGCGAAAACCAGGAGTTTGCACCTAAACTGTCCATAATGTCCTGGACACGTGGGATGGTCTGGCGGTCAGGATGGGTTTTCCTATTCAAGTCTCTGTAATCTATACACAGTCTTAAAATGCCATCTTTTTTTCTAACGCACACAACTGGTGAGGAGTATGATGAGTCTGACTTTCTGACCCAGCCTTGTGCTATTAGATCATGAAGGTAGCTTCTCATCTCTTGGTAGAGTGGTCGTGGCACAGACAGGTATGTGTGTTTAACTGGCTCAATGTCTTTGAGTGAAATAGTCATTTTCAAATTTTCAATGCGGCCTATATCATTGTCTGTTTTCGAGAAAGACTGGCATTCCTCTCTGAGCATCTGCTTTACTAATACTCTCTACTCTTCACTAAGGTGGCTAAGATCTACAGGTGGGTCCCACTCTTCACTAGAGCTACACTGGGCTTGCATACTTGTCTGGTTAACAGTAGGTACAGATGTGGCTTTTTCAAACATCTGGGCAGGTAAAACAGCTGTAATAATCTGAACTGAGCCAACTACTGTACGGCCTGAAATGACAATTTCATGGTCAGTGGGATTAGAGATACTTAGTGTTATGACTGGTAAAGCAGCTTTCTTAACTTTAACCACAGCGTCAAAGAACTCAAGATTGTCTGGCCACTGGGGATATAAGTCTGGCTCAAACATCATTATCATGTCTTGCTTAAATGGCACCGCTGCTATGTGACTCTCAACCTGTATGTGACTTTGTTTAGGTACAGTAATAGAGTCTATCTTTGTAATTACTTTGTACTGTACTTAACTGTATCTGCAACTGTAACAGCCTGTATAAAAGTTTTCACCTTGTGTCTTTTGAGGCTAGGAAATGCTTTTCTCGCTGTACTGTACTGTTTAGCTTGGTCGGTCTTAGTAAGAATGTATTCAATGACATTGTAGCCTATAATGGGGAGTGTCAGCTTAAAACCTTTCATTACCAACATGGGGATGGTCAGTTTCTCCACTTGTTCAATCCCAGAAACAAGTTGGAAGGTTGTCTCAATCCACCCAAGATACAGCATGTTGGTCCCATTTACTGCAGTTAGAGTTTAGATGCGTCTATAATCTCTGCATCTCTCAGCTTTACGTGTGTCAAATAGTCCTCTTTTCATTTCTCATCAATGATAGATACCTGTGAGCCTGAATCCCACAGAACTTGATGTCTGTGGCCGCCCAGGAAACACTCCGCCAGACATTGCCTGCCCACCAGAGATGTGACTTTATGAGGGGTATTCACCTGAGCTGGAGGCAGGGGAATCTGGACAGTCTCATTTTCATTGTTTGGCTTTAACACAGTGCATTGTCTTTTATGTTTTCTCCAGTGTTGCTTCTGGCATGTTTTTGAACAATAAAGTGCCTTTTTGCATGCTGAACACTGTCTCAGGCTCTTACCTGACTGTTCTTTTTTTCAGTTGGAGCATTGTTGGGACTTGTGGGTGATGGACGTGATTAACACTCGTCCCTCGGTGGTAACCACTGCTGGTTTAATGTCTCTCTTTGGATGGTCTCATACCTCTGCTTTTACATCCTGCCTGAAAGTGTTCTCCACTCCCACAGAGGTAGCAGTGTGTGCAGCGCACGTTGACCCCAGCTTGCTGACAGACATGGCACCTCCTCTCACGGCAAACTGGAAAACTTGTGTAGTGCTGTACTGGACAGTGAGGGGGTGGTATTCTTTGGTGGGGGGCATGGAAACTATAGTACTGCTGCTGCTGGTCCCTGTAATACTGCATAACCGGTGGTGGGACATATGACTGAGAACCAGGCACTGGCTGCTGTACTGGCTGCTGTAGAGTCTCTTTAATCTGAGCTATCTGACTCAGCTATCACTGAGACCTTTCAGGGAGGCTACACTTGTCTTAAGCTCTGCTAACTCAGGACTAAAATACCATCTGAACTTTTAACTAACTTCCTTCACAGGATTCTTAGCAGGTAATACATCATCTGAATGTACTGCACTTACACTTGTAGCAGACTGTGATGCTAAGCATCTTTTCTTGTTCTTCCTTCTACTTCATTAGCACAAGCCATATTTAACCTCTCTAATAGGAGTTCATCAGGTGTCTCAGACTCTAACACATACGCCGGACTAAAGCTGGGTCATATTTAAGTCCTGACTCTGACTCTTGGGATGCAAATAAAACCTTCTGTTTTAGATCTAAAACTCTCATAAGAAAGCTTTGGGCAGTCTCTTTTGGGGTCTGTACCTCAGAGGGTAGTTGTTTGTAGAGTTTGGTGGCGCTCTTCTCTTGGAAATGGGAGCAGAGGATGCGGCGCAGAGTTGGAAGGGTGAGTTGAGCTTTTCCCTCCAAGTAGCTGCGTAGCTGTAGACCTGGTAAGATAGCTCTGATGACAGCATCTACAATGTCTAGCTCTGAGTGGCCTCTGCTCAGTCCATTTTCAATCTGGTGAGCAAGACTGGAAAATGTCCGTTTATCTTTTTGGCCGGGTTCGCCGATCTGGCCTGATATTTTGTAATCTTTCGGCCAGTAAGGGCTTGGTTGCTGGGGGACATTTGAAACAGATGAGTTAATAACAGAGTGATTAGCTTGGGAGTGGGGAGTAGCCACTGTGTTAACTACATTAGCTGCCTCTGTTACCAGTGAAGGTGTTTTATTTGGTTGGTCTTGGTGCCCTGAATTGCCCCTTTCATTTGCATCTTGTTTAGTCTCAACATTTGTCTCTTTCACTATCTCAGCAATATTAAGCAACAACAGTTCTGACATTCCTTCATCCTCGAGTACTGTTATATCTTCTCTTTCAGTATGTGTCTGGATGTATGTTAGCAGTGACAGACGTGTTTTCCCGCTAGCATTTATTTTGTCTGCAATGCCAAGGAAATCACAGATTGACACTAGCTGATCTTTAGACAGGGTGTGCATTTCACGCACAAGTTCTTCTTGTAGCTCTTCTACTGAAGACATTGTGGCAGTAGACAGGAGGAATTCTGCTGGTGCAGGTGAAGCTGAGCTGAATGGTCTTTGTAGCCCCTGATGATCCCTGGTTGGCCACAAGAAACGTACACTAAAACACAGCTACCAGTGCTCCTCAACAGCAACACTTCCCTTCCTGCAGTCTGCCTGAGTTGTAGTGGGGGGAATTGGCTGACTTGGACTATAATGTACAGGCTGTGGACATCGGACATTTAAGGCAGCAATCCCAGCGGTGCCTCCAAATATTACACCCCTGAACATAGGGGGGATAGAATCACGCGAGTAATTACTTGTTGCTTCTCTCTTGCAGTAGTTTAATGCAATGAGAGAGCGCGAAAGCCCCCTAGTGGAGAATGGAGCCACTACCAATCGATCCCAGAAAAGGCTTACTAGCTGATTACTGATGCACACATAGCCATTTCCTTGAATGAAATTACATTAATTCAACATGAAACATAACGTTTTAACACTTTGTTTTACTGTATTTACATTGTTGTTTAGGTTTATATCTATTAATATGAATTAATTTTTATGCAACCCTTTTTACTGTCAACTCTTATAGTATGAATTCAATGTATGAGCCCTGCTATATAAAATCTTTTAGTACCACATTTCCAACCTATCACACGCGCACTGAAATACATTAGTTGTAATTGTAGCGTGCACATTTAGTTAACTTTTGTATATGTAATTCTGTCAAACACCACCTAATATTTGTTGTGTTTTCTTGTTTTGACCGTGCTGTGGCGAGGGTTCTTGGGACTGAGAGCTGAAACTATTGAGGTCAACAAAAGATGGACTCTGGCTGGCAAAGTGTTGATTGGGTGATATCATGCAGAGCTGCCCCATGGGTGAAGACCATGGAGTCAATTATTCTTGTACAAGTTTTTTGCTTTGTGGTTTGCTTATTTGGTTAATTGTTTGTTTAGTTATTAGTTATTTAAGTTGATTCTTAAAATAACTGGATGTTTAGTTATTTTTTGTTAAAGTAGTAAGTAGATGTTCCCCTTTCATACTCCCATGTTTGTCAGTCTGGTCTGATCAGCCTGTATTTAAGCCCCCTTTGTTTGTTGTGTGTTAGGTCAGTTTATTTTTGTTTGAATAGTTAGTTTGAGGTTGTTTTATGTTATGGCTTGAGTTTAGTTTCTTCATTTGACCTCTTTTATGGGCCCTGTATTCATTGTTTTTGGTTTTGTTACTTTGGGGAAATAAAACCCACTTTTAAAAAAAAATTACTACTGTGTCCTCATGCCTAACCAGTTCGGTTCCTGACAATGTTGCTTGTATTATCCTCTATTTTCTATGTCCTATAAACTGTAGTTTTATAGATATTCTGTTCAAAAAAGCCCTTCTAGGGACAAGAGCTTCAAATTAGCCTACACTACAAGCACCATGATGCAATCATGGGACTGCTGTTCTTTTTAGTTTGCTTTCATTCCTGTGTATTTGTCCCTATCAAATAAACCTAATAAATAAATAAACTGCTATGACAAGAGATAATCAGTGTTTTTCACCCTACATGTCAGAAGTCATATTGTTATGCATGAGTAGTGCATGCCCTGGATGTAGAGCTTGATGAATGGTGAATAACAGAGTGAAGCTCTATACCTAAAAGTGTTCAGGCAAAGAAAAAACTGAGATACTTATATTGCTTAGTGGAAAGATTTGCTATTTTAATTTGTTTCTATTACTATATGTGTTACTGATTTGATAAGATAAAAACATAGAGAATGGCAAACAAATTCGTTGTAATGTAGCTATGTTGATTTTTTTAGGTTGAATACAGTGAGAGACCTCCAACATTCCAAAAACTAACATTTTTAAAAGTCATTCTTGTTCATATTTCCAACTCTGAAACCAAAATTTTGACTTTAATGAGTTTGTTATCAACTAGGTAAATTGTTATTTAGGTTGGTGCAGAACTTGGGATTATGATCAATCACTGTCATTAAAACTTTTTGAATCACTCAGAGACACAACATAACTCTGGCTCAAACAGCGGGCAGCCGCTGGACTGGGATATAGCAGCCAGAAAGAGTGGGAAAGGGATGTTTGCTGAGGCCAGGGTCACTCTGCTTCAGTTTTTTTTCCACAAAGTAGAAACCCTAATGATGATGAAGATTGTCTCTAAGTAAAATGGCTGCCAAGTTATAGTTGGACGGGGCTGAGCTGTGTATCCGTCTGTGTTTGTTGTCTGTATTTGTATCTCATGGGTGCATGGTTGTATGGAGCCTGGCCCTACATCAGATGACAGATTGGCACATATAATTATTTCAATCTTTCTTTACTTACTCACATCCACACCAGAAAAAAAGGTTTCCATGTTACAACCAGAAATTTCAATGTATCGTATTAGATTAGGCCAACACAAAGTAGCAAACAATTGTGAAGTGGAAGGAAAATGAGTGCTTGAAGTGAGTCCCTTTTACTCTCTTACATAAAATCTACAACAGTACTAGACTACAGTCCCCTCAAGACAGTTAACTCCAGTGGGACTGCTAGATTGTAATGTCTTGGTGGCATTAATTGAGTATCCACATTGGTTATCCGTTTTGACTATTTGAGTCACTCATACTTTCACAGAAATCCTCTAGATTTGGATCTGGAGATCAATTTGAGCCTCTTTTCAAGCTGTTTGTCTTACAGGCTAACTGCACAAAAATCATCCAGATAGCAGTTAGCCTGCAAAGGAAAGACATAGAGGATTCCAGAGTGACCGAATGAGTCATGTTTCTGTCTACCCTTATGTGCCTGTAACATACCTATCATGAGTAAAGCAGACTTTAATAATCTAATTTTCTCTGAAAACCCACCTGAGTCTTTCTAATCACATTCTCTGCTCTCCCAGAGAAATCCCTGGCTGCAGCACTGAGGTTGAAACCTCAATATTAATCCAATTGTAGAATACACCACCTTGAACCTTAACTGGCAGTTAGTGGTATGTTAATGCATTGGAAACAAGAAAAGAACCTAAAACTTGACAAATTTAATATAGATAATTTCAAGTAAATCAACCATAAACTAATCATGTCGCCATGTTTAAGATTATTCTGGTATAGCTGTTTGCCGTTTTGGGAACCAAGATATAAGGGCAGATGAGCACCTGAGGGCTGTTTGCAGATGGACAACTTATAATCAGGTCTTAAGTCTGTAGATGAGTCAAGGGTTTAGAATGAATGGTATCATCAGGCTCTAGTGCCCTATGTTGTTTTTATGAAGAGGATGTTAAAAATGAATACATGTTTTTCAGTCCCTTCTGTACGCTTCAGTTGATAGAAATATGTGAGGGCAAATAGTTTCACAGCAGTTGTCACCATTTGTTTTTAGATATAGTTATATTATTTTCAATGTGCCAGTGTTTGGTGATGTTTGCCTTTCAACATCTGTAAAGAACACATTTTAGGTAATCGTTCGGATTTAAAATGTTCTTCCTCAGGTATTATGTTAAGATTTCTGTTTGTGCTGAAAGCACTTCAATTTGCAGTTGTAACCTTGCACTTTTCTTGTAAAGCTGTTCTGCGGATGAGGAGTTCTGAACATGTTTCTATTTAGTCATTATGAGAATTTCAGGCAAAAATTTCGTGAACATCCGTCACTTTTTTATTCTTTAGTGTACAGCAAAAAAACGAGTCCGCAGAGGGTCATCAGAAGGTGGTGCTGTCATCTATATGACACATGGCAGTATTAAGCAGAGTGGCAGCTGCTAATTGGTAACAAGGCTCCAAAAACACAAGCAGATGTGGTAGATGTAGCTAAATACGAGAGACAAACGAACGGAAGTTGTGAAAAAAACTTCAGGGTTTTCTTTAAATATGTCACATGTGTCTATCTAGCCTCTCTAAAGCACAGTAATAAACAAACCTTATGAGAGTCTGTAGATTGACTTTGAAATACGAGCTATTTTTTAATTCCAAACCAGGGGTATCTAAGTAATACAAGCTGAAAATGAAATGCAAACCTTATAGAATTTTGTCTACTTCACCATCACATGGCTGTAATGTGAGAAAATGTGAAAAGTTTAAGGGATAAAAAAATACTTTTGGTTGATCTTGGTTAATCACTGATGGATTTGTCAGTGAAGAGGGCCATAAACTCACATGTTGTACTATGAAAAGAATTTGGCAGGTTCAGCATATTTGACAACCCTCTTTACAGTTGATACCTAGACTCTGTTTTCTACGTTTCTTTATTTCCTTCAGCCAGCAGTAGCACGTCTTTCTCTCAGCTGTGTCAGGCTGAGCCCTCTTCATTTGCACAGTGTTCTTTTCTTGAGAAGTCACTAGAGAGTGTTGACTTGAAGCGCGTTTGTTGTTTCTTTGTGACTTCTTTATCTGAGGAAATATAAATCATATAATACACACATATAATTAAGCTCATAGTTTTAAATTTATGCACTGGGGCCACATTCCTGTCATCCATAAAAGACGAAGTGAAAGGAGTTAAAGAACAGAAGTATTCCAGTGTTTAAACTGTAAGTCTGTGAGAAAGATATACAGTTAGACCAGATGATTTGATACTCTGTATAAACAGACACAAAGCCTTTTTTTTCCCTCCAACATTAAAACAGACTAAGCCTTTCCTGTTTTAGGTCAATTCCAATTACCAAAATAATTTCTATTAGCTAAATCCCACAATAACAAGCGAGTGAAGATATTTTTTTCTTTCTTCAAATCAGATGTTTACATCTATTACCTTAGAGTTACTTTTCAAACCGTCTGAATTGGTTTGGATGTTTTGGAAATCCTTGTTATAATTTTCTCACAATAATTTGCTGGAATTTTGGCCGATTCCCTTTGACAGAATTCGTGTAACTGACTCAGGTGTATAAACCACCTTGCTCACAGACTCCTTTTCAGCTCTGCCCACAAACTTTAAACGGGACTGAGATCAGGTCTTGGTGATGGCCACTCTAAAATATTAACTATGTTGTCTTTAAGCCACTTTGTAACTAACATGGGTCACTCCCTATTTCTGGCCAAGCTTCCTGGCTGATGTCTTAAGATGTCAATTCATTATTCCCACATAATATTGTTTCCTCATAATGCCATCAGGCCTGCAAGGTTCCATCTTTTCCCTCCAAATGTAAATATGTTCATTACAAACACTTCAGTTTTAGTATCATTAGACCACAGAACATATTTCCCTGACTGGATTTGCAAACTGTAAACTAGCTTTTAAGTAATGGCTTCTTTCTCTCTGATTGACCTTTCAGCTACTCTCTTCAGCTTCTTTACAAGGTACTCGTACTCGTCGTCTTCCGCTTATCCGGGACTGGGTCGTGGGGGCAGCAGACTAAGCAGAGACACCCAGACATCCCTCTCCCGAGACACCTCCTCCAGCTCCTCCGGGGAGAGCCCAAGGCGTTCCCAGGCCAGGCGAGAGACATAGTCCCTCCAGCGTGTCCTGGGCCGTCCCCTGGGCCTCCTCCCGGTGGGACGTGCCTGGAACACCTCCCGAGGAAGATATAGATGCCCGAGCCACCTCAACAGGCTCCTCTCGATGTTGAGGAGCAGCGGTTCTACTCCGAGCCCCTCCCGGAGGGCCGAGCTCCTCACCCTATCTCTAAGGGAGTGCCCGGCCACCATACGGAGGAAGCTCATTTCAGCCGCTTGTATACGGGATCTCGTTCTTTCGGTCATGACCCAAAGTTCATGGCCGTAGGTGAGGGTAGGAATGTAGACCGACCGGTAAATCGAGAGCTTCGCTTTTCGGCTCAGCTCTTTCTTCACTACAACGGACCGGCACAGCGCCCCCATTACTGCGGCAGCGGCACCGATCCGTCTGTCGATCTCCCGCTCCATTCTTCCCTCACTCGTGAACAAGACCCCGAGATACTTGAACTCCTACACTTGAGGCAGGAACTCTCCTCCAACCTGAAGAGGACAAGCCACCCTTACAAGGTCTTAAGCTTTTTTCCAGAGTTTGTATGCTCATTTCACACTAAGACAGGTTTATCTTTGGGAATTTAAACAAAGTAATAAAAAGAATGTTCTCATTGTTCTGGCATTTAGCAAATAGAACTAATTTTGGCAATGCTAAATGACCTAAAAGTGACAAAGATCAGTCTGATTATTCTGACCTCATGTAAACAAAGTTGTATTTTTAAACAAATTATGTATCTGGTTCCAACTGTATCCCTCTGAGTACAGAGCTACTAACAGCACACAACTGCTCTTCACCAGGTGAAAAACACTGCCTTCATGAGCCAGTCATACAAATGCCTACTTTCAGTAGTAAGATTATGTTGAACTACAGGCATACTTTCTGCTGGGGAAAGTCAAGCAGAGAAATAAGGCAAAGTCAACGTGAGTTTACCCTGACTCTGTCTCCTGTGTGTCTGAGACGGAGCTTTAGAATAGAGCCAGACAGATAGAGCATGTTGTTTTCAACACTATCAGGTTCCTTTGTCTCCCCATTGACATGAAGGGCATTCACCTTGTTTATCTTTCAGTTCAATATTTACTCCTTGTCAGATGCATTTGGGGGCTTTTCATCATCACTGTTCTCCAAGCACAATATTTTCCTCCACGGAGTTCATCTACACTGTAAATGTTTGATGAACAATGCCATATAGAATCGTGATGGGGGTGGCTACCTGCATCTCATGTGGAGTTTTTCTTTCACCCTTTTCTTTATTTCACTCTCCATTTATGCTTATAGCTGTTCTCTAACATTATACATTCTCCCCAGGCATTCCTGTTGTTTCAGGGATTCCCTTTTTGTTCCCTGAAGGTACATTCGGGCTAGGTTGAATTAGGCAGGAAAAACTAGGTCACTGACTTTGATCAGCTTATTGTAGAGCTGGTGTGAAGGTTACCTGAAGCTGGGGTATTCTTACAGCGTCTTCAGCCAGCCTGACATTTTCTTTTTTCCTGTTTATTTTTTTCTTCCTTTCTTTGCTATGTAAAATATCTTTCCAATGGGTATTTTAAACAAATTCATTCAGTTACTGCGAGTCATATCAGCACTGTACTTCTTCCCGAAGACAGTTTTCATTTGCCTTTATATTTAGCTTCACTTTTTTGTATTTCTCTTTCCAGCAGCTTTTTTCAGTAGTACATACTGTTAATATGTTAATGATGTGATGTTTTTTATTGCAAAAGCAAAGCCACTCTTTAATATTTCATTTATTTAGGGTTTTTTTATTTAGGGTTCTCCTGCTGTAAGCTGCATCCCCACATCAATCTTGAGTCTTTTTCAGCCTTTCACAGGTTTTCTTTCAGAATGTCTTGAATTTATAGGAATGTTTAAACTCTTCTGAAGACTAAGTTTGTATCTTCACAATCACACCTGATGTATTTTTCCCAAAAATACTCGTAACCACTAGCTTTGCAACATTTTAAACACATCATGACATATCTGTTGCTTGTTTGTTGTTTATTTTACTTTACGTTTTCTAATAAATCACGTAAAATTTGTGCCTGTCACCAAAGCTATTGAATGTGTAACTAAAAAAAGCGTCTAGTAGTGAGAATGTTCTACAGCTTAAATGTTTAATGATAATTTAGATAACAATGTGTGTTGTTTCTGTATACCAGTTTAGCAAAAATATGATAATAGTTCTTCATATTTACAATTTTTTCTCAGTGTTTAACTCTCAAATAAGCTAAAAATGCCTGGAAATTCTTCATCCCGATATTGATGTTATTACAGCTGAAAAAAAGGACCAAATTCATACAGAATCAAATAAACCTATATTTAACTTTATGCTGAGTTTATGCTGTTTGGCATTTTTGCATAATTCACAAACTAATTGTGGATCTCTTTGTTGCGGCACTAGTGGCCTTAATTTTTTTGTTATTTTTTCTAAAGTAGGCAGATAGAAAATGGGGTGGAGAGAGGGAGAAGACATGCAGCACAGGAATCCAGGGTCGGGACTTGAACCCGGGACAGCTGCATCACGGACTGAAGCCTCTGTATTTGGTTTGCATGCTCCACGCGCTATGCCATGCGCTACGTCCAATCTCATGAATTTTTAACCCTAAGTCTAAGCTTAAACCACTAATATATAGTTAGGTCTAATGCAGCATAGAGCATTGATGAAACTCTGACTCGTGTTTAGGTCTACATGTGGCCTCAACACTGAAATGAAGTCTATTGCTTAGTAGGTTTTATAGAAAGAGCAGACCAATTTTATTAATATTTACATACACCTTTGCATCTTGTATCCACAAGTCAACAAAGTTTTGGTGCACTTTGATGGGCTTCGAGATGGAGGTCTTTTTGCAATGTTTGGATTCCACGTGTCCATCAACATCCTAGTCAAATTTTGGAATGCATGTAATGTCCACTTGCTCAAAAAGATTTAAAAATCAATAACATACATGACTCCAAGTGATCAAACATGTCCTGAACTCTTGCTAAAGTCCTATTTAAAGCCCCAGATGTAGAAGTAGCTTTACAGTGCTTATTTTTTTAGTCACAGTCTTACTTTTAGCCTGGGCTTTGGAGTGTACACCACTTATGATCTCCACAGCAGAAAATCAAAGCTGATCACTTTTCTTATAAATTGTCTAGTGGTGGATGATGTAGTAAGTTTGTGCAGTCTGGTTTACCTGGTTTTGTTTGTTAGCTCTTCAAGCCCATCTATCACAGATGCTGCCTTATGGTTCTTGTGCTGCAGTCAGAATCTGTAAGGGCCTTCATTTGGGTGGGAAAACTGCCTGTGTCTTCAATGACAGAATGTTGGAACCTTCGGCTCAGTGCAGAGGAATCTTATTTGGGTCTACCACATTACTTTTTTTTACCAACCCTATGATGATCTATAAAAAATGTAAAATCACTGTCTTACTGCATCAAACTTTCGAAACAATGGCACATTGCAAGAGACCTTGCTGCTGAGCTCAGCATTCCTGCCATGTTCACCCACAGAAAGTCTTTTTGCCTTTGCCATCAGGGGGCCAAAGGAGTGTGAATGTCTGATAGAAATTGATTTGAATGCCAGATTAATGCACATATTTAGATTTCCCAGGGCTAATACTCACTTCACCTTCAGATTAACTGATTAACAGAGTAGCTTTAAAGGAAGTTTTCAATATTTCAACTACTGCTTTTCTTCTCTTGCTCAGATTTCTTTTTTTTCAAGTTTCTTTTTTACATGGAGGTTTACAAACCACCTGATTATGATCCACCAGCATAACATAGAAACACATATAATTTTCTTCACAGTCTTAAGAATTTGCACAGAAGTTTAGATTCATTGATAGTAATAAAAAACTTGCAGGTTCAGGGGTCTTAGTTAAGTTAATACATACACAGTAGAGGGTGACACGGGAGTGGATTTTCTCTCCTGTCCCATCCCGCTCCCACAGAAAAATTTCATGTCCAATCCCAATCCCAGGCCAGCATAACAAAAGAAATCCTGTCCCATCCCACTCCTGGTAAATTTGAAACATAAAAGTAATGTCATTGTTCAAAGGAAACAATCACTTAATAAATGAGTAAAATACAACCATGTACATTTTGTTTATTCAGCTAAGATAGGCATGGTCTGTTTCCTTGTTTGATATTTTATTATTTCTTCATTGTTATTCTTTATACTTTAACTGGCCTTTACTACAGCTAAAAACAGGGACCTAACTGGTCCTTCAAACAAAGAAATTGCCAAAAGACTAAATGAAGAAAACAAAAATGGGAGTGGCACAGGAGTGGGAGTCGTTCTAAATGGGAGCGGGATGGGAGCGGGAGTCAATTTACCAGGAGTGGGATGGGACAGGATTTTTTTTTTATGCTGGCCTGGGATTGGGATGGGACAAGACATTTTCCTGTGGGAGCAGGATGGGGCAGGAGAGAAAATCCACTCCCGTGTCACCCTCTAATACACAGTACACACACATACCCACACACACACAAACACACACACACACATACATGTATATATATATATATATATATATATATATATATATATATATATACATGTATGTGTGTGTGTATGTTCCCTATTAAACATTCTTACCCTTATTTCATTCAATTAATCCTTATCATTCTCACCCTAAGTATAATGAATTGGCGTGAGGCATTAGGTCAATTTCTCTTTCTCTCTCTCTTTTTTTATTTATTTATTTATTTTTTTCTTCTAACTTATTTAGTGTGGTCACCTACAACTTTCTCCTGGCAACCCTTCCAAACTCAGCCTTCCAAGGCCATACCTGTTCAGTCTGTTTCTAATTGTTCTGTTGTGAACTCCAGGGTTTACCATATTAACTGAGCCCTGTGGAGTTTGCAACATAGCTCTTGGGTTTTGAAGTTCCTCCAAGCCTTGAACTGTTGGAACTCGGAGTGAAGAACTTGCTGGGATTTCCACTCCTGAGAAAACATGTAAGGGTTTGTTTTCCACTTGAAAATGACCCTGTTCACTGTAAACGGATGGAGTCCAAATTATCTGGAAATGACCTAACGCTCACATGGTAAGCAAAAATGTTTCTTTAAGAGCTTTTCTGATGTCTTTCCAAATGGCGCATTAAGTTAGATATCTTTGTTATTGTTACATAAAAAGATACTATGATCTAACAGGTCAGGAGCTGTTTTTAATTTATTGAAATAGAAAGCAGTCATCACATATTTTCATACTTTAATAATGTGGCATTTGTCTAAAGAAAAAGTATTATATTATACACTGCTCAAAAAAATAAAGGGAACACTTAAACAACACAATATAACTCCAAGTAAATCAAACTTCTGTGAAATCAAACTGTCCACTTAGGAAGCAAAACTGATTGACAATCAATTTCACTGCTGTTGTGCAAATGGAATAGACAACAGGGCGAAATCTTTGGAGATTAGCAAGACACACTCAATAAAGGAGTGGTTCTGCAGGTGGGGACCACAGACCACTTCTCAGTACCTATGCTTTCTGGCTGATGTTTTGGTCACTTTTGAATGTTGGTGGTGCTTTCACACTCGTGGTAGCATGAGACGGACTCTACAACCCACACAAGTGGCTCAGGTAGTGCAGCTCATCCAGGATGGCACATCAATGCGAGCTGTGGCAAGAAGGTTTGCTGTGTCTGTCAGCGTAGTGTCCAGAGCCTGGAGGCGCTACCAGGAGATAGGCCAGTACACCAGGAGACGTGGAGGAGGCCGTAGGAGGGCAACAACCCAGCAGCAGGACCGCTGCCTCCGCCTTTGTGTAAGGAGGAACAGGGGGAGCACTGCCAGAGCCCTGCAAAATGACCTCCAGCAGGCCACAAATGTGCATGTGTCTGCACAAACGGTTAGAAACCGACTCCATGAGGATGGTATGAGGGCCCGACGTCCACAAATGGGAGTTGTGCTCACAGCCCAACACTGTGCAGGACGCTTGGCATTTGCCACTGGCACCCTGTGCTCTTCACAGATGAAAGCAGGTTCACACTGAGCACATGTGACAGATGTGACAGAGTCTGGAGACACCGTGGAGAGCGATCTGCTGCCTGCAACATCCTTCAGCATGACCGCTTTGGCAGTGGGTCAGTTATGGTGTGGGGTGGCATTTCTTTGGAGGGCCGCACGGCCCTCCATGTGCTCGCCAGAGGTAGCCTGACTGCCATTAGGTACTGAGATGAGATCCTCAGACCCCTTGTGAGACCATATGCTGGTGCGGTTGGCCCTAGGTTCCTCCTAATGCAGGACAATGCTAGACCTCATGTGGCTGGAGTGTGTCAGCAGTTCCTGCAAGATAAAGACATTGAAGTTATGGACTGGCCCGCCCGTTCCCCAGACCTGAATCCGATTGAGCACATCTGGGACATCGTGTCTCGCTCCATCCACCAACGTCACGTTGCACCACAGACTGTCCAGGAGTTGGCAGATGCTTTAGTCCAGGTCTGGGAGGAGATCCCTCAGGAGACCATCAGCCGTCTCATCAGGAGCATGCCCAGGCGTTGTAGGGAGATCATACAGGCACGTGGAGGCCACACACAATACTGAGCCTCATTTTGACTTGTTTCAAGGACATTACATCAAAGTTGGATCAGCCTGTAGTGTTTTTTTCCACTTTTTGTGTGTGACTACAAATCCAGGCCTCCATTGGTTAATAAATTTGATTTCCATTGAGGATTTTTGTGTGATTTTGTTGTCCGCACATTCAACTTTGTACAGAACAAAGCATTCAATGAGAATATTTAATTCATTCAGATCTAGGATGTGTTATTTGAGTGTTCCCTTTATTTTTTTGAGCAGTGTATATTTCCTGACTCTTTACTCTCAGTTATTCATACTACTTTATTGTTTTAATTAGTCATCAGATCTCCCGTTTTTAAATATCTATTTTCAGAGTTCCAGAGTACTACCACCAGGCATCACCAACAGCCTTGAGGTTAGGTAAAGCATTATATCTGGGATCTGTTGGTAGTAAATTTGGTTTCTCATACAGGACTCGGTTGAGATACATGACTGCAAGAAAATAACCTTTAAATTGCTCTCAGTGTACCTTACATGGTGTAATGGATATCTGCCTTCAAAGTTAAATGACTAAAAAGAATGTTAATTAGCAGTACCCCAGCATTAAGTGTACAATGTATTATTCCATGCCATGCAACCACTCTCTATGCACTGATACAGATTCGCTGTTGTTTTACAAAACACCTGTAGTATAATGTGTCACATGTTTTGTAGTACAATTTTCACTATTCTGTGAAATGATACCAATATGGCACACTAATATGGTCTACAAAATACTGTAAGAGTTTTCACAGTTAAAAGCTTAACAGCAAATATAAATGAGCTTGTTACCAAGAAACAATGCAAAGCATTCTCCTAAAACAAACTGGCATACATATTTTTTCTGTAAGAACAGTTTTCATGACTTTCTACCTTACACTGAAAAATACCAGAGTAACTTGGCAATGCAAATCCCTGTCTAGTCATAATCTTTTGAGTATATTGCAATGTACAAAATGGAATATGCTAAATGTAGGTGAGTTTATAAGTAGGTTTGTATTTTTTATTTGTTTTTAGCACTTTTGTCCAAGTAGTGTAATCAGAGCTCTGAGCCTGGGAGGTTCTTAAATTGGCAATAACATCAGTTCTGTTCAGTCTTCATTTTTGGTGCAAAGTAATTAGAAAGTCATCAAAAAGTTTACTTTCATTCATCCCATGCATGTGGTAGATTGTAAATGTACATGAGAAAATATGTTCAATAAAATAATAAAAGAATAGAACATAAAATTCTGAAGGCATTTAAATACAAGGAAATGAAAAAAATAAACATAAAAGTGAAAAATGCATTTTTAGACAGTCAATGGCATGAAAGGAACTGCAATGGGGCCCAGATTGCTCTATCATGTTTCTAATAAGGTTAAAAGGGATATGAAAAACAAAAAAATTAATTCCCCGAAAATACACAACCTGACCAAAAAGTAGAATTTAAAAAGGTTCAGCTACCAATTGTATGTCGCAATTTAAAAGATGTTGAAGATATCAGGTGGATGTTAAAAACGGAAACAGTAGAGGTTTTTAGATCAGTCCAACTACAGACTAACTCTTGCGGTTCTGTGTCAGCATAAACCCACGAGACACATAAAGCCATGTCTCCTTCTATTATCAACACAGAGCGGAAGGAGAACCAAGAGCAGCCACTCCACAATCATGCTGCACACAATTAGCCAGCTGCAGGGGGACCGTATGGCTGTCATGTCTCCTGTTGTTCTGAGGTGAAGACAAGGGCTGTTTGTGAAGGCAGAGTGCCCAGTAAACAGAGGAGCCCCCACCACCAACCTTCTACACACTCACTGAACCACACACAAATACACTCCTCAACTAGCCAAAATGTCAGTCTGTAAAGCTTCAGTAAGCTGTCACTGTCTCACATATTTACTTTTACCGCTAACTGAAAGAAGGATGGCTTGATTGTAAAGTTAACTGCAGAACGTTTACTCATTAACTCCAAGTTTAACATCAATAACAAAAAACTGTTATGAAATACATTTGTTTTAACCTCCAACAAATCTATTGTCTATACCCACTTAATCCTGTTGCTAGGTTGCTAGGGGCTGGTACCCATCTCCAGCAGGATTCACACTGGACAGGGCTCCAGTCCATTATAGAGTAACACACACAAAGGACAGACAACCATGCAGTGTGCATGGATACTCCAGCTTCCTCCAACAGTCCAAAAACATCCATGTCTGAGTATTTCAGGCTCTGCTGGTCAACTGGGATTTTTCTCCATTTTCTGACTGCAGACGGGGGACAGCAGCAGAAGACTGCTGTGATACTTCTGACCTAAGAACAGGAAACCGAGGTTCCAATTCACACAGGTCCATCAACGTTAGACAATAACAGATTGAAAAGACGTTTCGTGATCTGTTGAGTTTCCATTTTAACTGCAACATTCAGATGGTGGTTTGAAAATGTTGCCTAAGCAACATGAAAGCTTGGATCCATCCAAAGGTCTTAGGTTGTTTTGGATGGTGTAATTGAGGATATTTTCGTGGCATACTTTTGGCCCACTGAGTACAACGTGAGCATTGTTTAGATGCCACAAAGCTGAGATCCGTTCAAACTGGTTTCTTGAACATGACAAAGTGTTCACTGTGCTCCAGTGGCCTCCACAGTCACTTGATCTCGAGAAAGAATTGATGTGCATCATGGATGCCCAGCTGACAAATCTGCAGAAACTGTACGTATGATGCTGTCATGTGAATATGGACCAGTCTTTGAGGAATGTTTCAAGCACCTACAGTGGGGCCAAAAAGTATTTAGTCAGCCACTGGTTGTGCAAGTTCCCATACTTAGAAAGATGAGAGAGGTCTGTAATTTCCATAGGTACACTTCAACTATGAGAGACAAAATGAGAAAACAAAATCCAGTAAATCACATTGTAGGATTAAAAAAAAATGTATTTGTAAATTATGGTGGAAGTATTTGGTCGGCCACAAACAAGCAAGAGGTCTGGCCATAACAGACCTGTAACTTATCTTTAAGAAGCTCTTCTGTCCTCCACCTGTATTAATAGCACCTGTTTGAGCTCGTTATCTGTATAAAAGACACCTGTCCACAGCCCCAAACAGTCAGACTCCAAACTCAACCACGGCCAAAACCAAAGACCTGTCAAAGGACACCGGGAAGAAAATTGTAGAGCTGCACCAGGCTTGGAAGTGTGAATCTACAATAGGCAAGCAGGTTGGTGTGAATAAATCAACTGTGGGAGCAACTGTAAGAAAATGGAAGACATATAAGACCATTTAAGCCAGTACATGTCGAGGCCCATCTAAAGGTTGCCAGACAGCATCTGGATGATCCAGAAGAGGATTGGGAGAATATCATGTGGTCAGATGAAACCAAAATAGAACTTTTTGTCACAAACTCAACTCGTCGTGGTTGGAGGAAGAAGAATGCTGAGTTGCATCCCAAGAACACCATACCTACTGTGAAGCATGGGGATGGAAACATCATGCTTTGGGCTGTTTTTCTTCAAAGCGGACAAGCCGACTGATCCGTGTTAAGGGAAGAATGAACGGGGCCATGTATTATGAGATTTTAAGCTAAAACCTCCTTCCATCAGTGAGAGCATTAAAGATGCAACGTGGCGGAGTCTTCCACCATGACAATGATCCCAAACACACCGCTCGGGCAACGAAAGAGTGGCTCCGTAAAAAGCATTTCAAGGTCCTGGAGTGGCCTAACCAGTCTCCAGACCTAAACCCCATAGAAAATCTGTGGAGGAAGTTGAAAGTCCATGTTGCCCAGCGACAGCCCGAAAACATCACTGCTCTAGAGGAGATCTGCATGGGGGATTGGGCCAAAATACCAGCTAGTGTGTACAAACCTGGTGAAGACCCACAGGAAACATTTGATCTCTGTCATTGCCAACAAAGGTTATGCTACAAAGTATTGAGCTGAACTTTTGTTATTGACCAAATACTTTATTTCCACCATAATTTACAAATAAATTCTTTAAAAATCCTACAATGTGATTTCCTGGATTTTTTTTATACCTGTGATGAAAATTACAGACCTCTCATCTTTCTAAGTAGGAGAACTTGCACAATCGGTTGCTGACTATGTACGTTTTGGCCCCACTGTATGCCACAAAGAATTAGGCAGTTCTGAAGCCAAACATGGGACCAAGCAGGTGCTAGCAAGGTGTAAATAATAAAGTCGTCAGTGGGTGTGCATTTAGTATAAACTTTATTGCCAATTTAAATAGTTTCTCAATAAAAGTCTTAGTAGACATCATGAGGTTGTTTATTCTTAGTCCTATTATCTGTTCAATCACTTGAATGCAGCAGGGCTATAAAATAACCTAGTGGTGCAGTTGTTAGCACTGTTACCTTACAGCAAGAAGCTGCTGGGTTCAAAACCAGAGTTTTTTTCTGTAGATTTTGCATGTTTTCTGCTTTAAAAGGGTTCTTTCTGGGTACTCTGGCCTTCTCCCACAGTCCAAAAACATGCATGTTAGACTGGTCACTGTCTTAGGTGTGGGTGTGCTTGTATGGTTATTTGTCTTCTGTAACTGGCTGGATAAACAAAATGAAAACATAATTCTGATCCAAACATTTGAATAAAATTGTGAGTTTTTCAGTGTGCAGAATTAAAACAACATAAAACTTGGATTTCAATACATGCCCACAAAGATAAAAACTTCCAACAAAAGACCTGTACTTAAAATAGAGAGTCTACACTTGAGTAACCTCTGACAGCAAAAATGAAAAGTCTGAGTCAACCAACCCAAACGTTGAGTTAAATCCCTCAAAAATCTCTTGAAAAACCTAAAGACAGATTGTAACAGAAGCCTTCTATCCAACTTGAGGAAATTAGAATTTTAAGATGGGCAAAATCTCATGTCGTGATATGGATATCTATGAGAAGTCTGATCTAAAAATCACAGAAAATTGTCTATAAAAAATCCGCTTGAGGCCAGAATAATTTAGCACTTTTCTTTTCATTAATTCAAATAAATAGAACATATTTTATTTTAAAAGAATAATAAACATAGCTAAAGCACTGCAACAGGACATAAAAAGTTGCATTATATGGTCTCTTGGCAAAGGGTATTCCATACAATTAGAACAGCTGCAGAAATGTTCATCCAGGCTCTGCTCAAACTAGAACAGCTATGTGACTTTCATTGTTGTCCTTATGCATATTTGTCTGGGCACAG
This sequence comes from Crenichthys baileyi, assembly GCA_036173005.1. Taxonomy (NCBI): domain Eukaryota; kingdom Metazoa; phylum Chordata; class Actinopteri; order Cyprinodontiformes; family Goodeidae; genus Crenichthys; species Crenichthys baileyi. Next base: position 658,239 of record JAHHUM010000015.1, read on the forward strand.
AATTTGTAATGTTTTTCTCTAAATGTTGCCAAAGTGGGTCTAGACAGAGCCAAATATAAATTTCTAACCCCCTCCCACTTATTTTCTCTCCCATGTGTTAGTTGAGATGTCAGTGCAGTCTCCACAGTAACTGAGCTGAGGCTATATGTGCTGTGACAGCCAGTCAGGGTCACAGCCTCTCATTTCAGTAAATGGGCCCGATTTATTTGCAGGTTTGGGGAGCTGTGGGGTTGCAGAGTGAGGGTGCTATTGACAGGATCATTTGCATGTCTGCCAAGTTGCTTACAGAGGAGTGGCTGAATGAGAGTTCCCATAGAATAGATGGGATATGATGGCTTCTGCAATCCTCCAAACTCAGCTTCCAGGCTGAGAGGTCACAGGTGATGGCAAAATGATCAACAATATCGTGGATGGACGAGGTCTGAAGTGATGCTTATAAATCCAAGCTTTCCTCTACATCTTTCTCCTTGTAACTCATTAACAGCTTTGGTTGATAAGAGGCAACAATTATCAGCATAAACAACGTGTTTTACTTTAATCAGTTTACTTGTGATTGTAATCGTTATTAAAGAGAGGTCTTAGACAAATTAGTCAATTAGAATAAAGAAAAATTTATGTGTGTTTATAGCACAGAGCCAAAACTGTTCAGGAGGTAAGAAACAGTATATTTTAATTTGATAACAAAAAGCCAGTGCCATAAACCAGAAACCACCATTTAGTTTAATGTTCAAAACTGTCAGGTTAGATGATTGTGATTCTAAATAAATAAAATTTAAAAAGGAGTTCCAAAAATTACCTTTGTTTTTCGCTCAAGGTAAATCTAAATTTGATACTGCTCCTAACTCTCTCTTACAAAACACTAATAGTTTCAGTCATGTCACTTTTGTTTCTGCATGATAGTGCGCAAAATGATCCGAATTATTCCTTGATGGATTCAACAACACATGTAAACATTGAAATTAAAAAACAATTTTCATACTGCAGAACTGTCCATACTCATGGATCATTAGAAGTCTGTAGAACAGATACAGTACAGTAACTTGTTCTTGTTTTTTTAATGCTACCAGAGTAAACAAGAACATTAGGCACTATGTTGTGTTAATCTATCACATAACATATCAATAAAATACAATGAAAAAGTGTGGAAAAATTGAAATGTGAATATTTTTGCAGGTCACTGTAGATGTACTATTGAAGATTTACTGTAGAGAAAATAGTGGCTTTATTTATGTATTAGATTTTTCTTCATTTAATTTTGAAAACAAAGCAACGTGATGTGAAATCTCCTTTTACCTCCTTTCAATAGATGGATAAATGTAATATTCGTTATCTATGTGCTAAGTTTATTTTTTAAATTTTTTAATACACGTTTAATATCTCAGGTAAAGCACCGTACTGAGATCTACCACTGTTGTTCTCACTTCAGCTTTATTTGGCTGAGTTTTAAACCAATTTTATGCATTCCAGACAAGCATTACCCACTATGAGACCTTTGGTCCAGCTAAGTGAAGAGTCTTCTAGAATGACATGCTGAGTTTTAACATTGATATCAGCTTTCCCCACAGTCGAAATGCCATTTAGCCATGCTATAGCGGAAAGAATGAAGCACAGACATACAATTTAAAGATGAACAAGGGATGCACTTTCTGCTAACACTGGCTTGTATGACTGGATGTTTGCTGGCTCTAGGCTTTGTGTCCTGACGTTATAGACAGAGATAGATCCAATTTTCGATAAGACTGCACAGTTAGAATCTAAAACCTTGTTTTATGCAGTTGAATTAAAATTGTTTTAGATCTTTTTTTTCTGACTGACTGCATCAGGCTATTTAAAGTAAAAGCAACTTGTTGAATGAATGAATAAATGAATGAATGAAGTTAAGGGAAAACACTTTGGGCCTGATCTTCAGAGATTCTGAATAAGCACTGCTAAATATATTGCAAAAAAGAATTGCAATAAGGGGGTGTATTGCACACAATCTACAAAGATTGTGTGCACAATGGATAACAGGTGCAAAAGAGGTGCAGACCGCTCTATTTAAATGAGGAGATTGCATGTGCTGCTGGCTGGCTGTTACTGCCCCCAGCGGAACTAGAGGAAAAGCGAACAGATCCTCCCTGCTGTGGCACTTCAAACATGCAGGGGTTGTTGCGCTGCAACATTATGAATGATTCAGTTGCTGATTTTTCCTTCGGTTCCATTCTGCTCCTGCTTTTCTGGACTGTTACAGTTTGTTAACGGGCCAAAGGTGTGCACACGGTGCAGCTGGTCAGTGCTGTGTTTAGACTGACAACACCACAGAAGCGTGCACAGCTTATAAACTGTGTTGCTCAACATAACTCGCAGCGGTTGCATCTTAGAAATTGGCCAATCAATATTAACAACAAAAAAGACAAACTGTCTGTCAAGATATTTATTAAAGGTTTGCCTCCCTTGAACTTTTAATACTTTTCTAAGAGTCGTGTTCATTTTTTATTTTGCGTATGTTTTTGACAAGTTTGGAGTTTATCATAAATAGCCACAACATTTAAGCCTGAACGTAATATTAGTGAAATAAAAATAGTTTGTGGTAAGAGTTGGCTATCTGTATGTTCACAGTTATATGACGTTAAAAACAGAACATCACATAACTGTCCTGCAAAGAGTTTAAATAAACATTTATGTACATAAAAATGTATTATTTTCCAATGATTCTACTGAATTCATTTGGTTTGTTTTGCCAATATTTTAATAATAAACGTTTGACTGAAATAGTTTTTTGATGACATGATTTTTTACTTTATAAATCCTCCCCTGCCATATGTTCACTCCACAGCTTTAATTGCTCTGCAATGACACAATGTTACTGTCAATAATGCAATTTGCTTTGCTAAGTGACAAGGTTAAAGCATACACTTGTCTTTGTCACCACATGGAATAGGCTCTTAATGGTGATTTTTCAATTGCTAAAGTGATTTTAGCATCCGGTTTGCAAATAAAGGATTTAATCCACCTTATAATGTCTTTATTTCTTTCATATTAATTATATTGTCAACATCACAGCACTGTGAGTCCTTTGCATGATGTGCAACTACAGTTAGACAGGCTGAGCGTGCTTCTCCGACGGATGATCAGTTATGTGTGCACCTCTGCATGATCAGGTTTGTGCATCAGCAGCAAAGGATCTGGCTGACAGCAATGGTGAGCTGGAATGATCGAGATGCAAGAAAATTGTGTTGCAAGGAGTTTTATCATAGGAGAAATGTCATGGCTTCTGTTTGGGATTTGCTCCAAATCAGACCTTAGATAATCCTACATAGAATCTTCTATTCTGACCTGTTTTTATTATTTTTATTTTTGACAATCTAAATCTGTTGGCACATGTACTCTCTCTCTGTCATCTGTCATTCTATCTATGACTCCTGGTCAAAGTGAGAGCAGACATTTTTTCCTGCCAGTTAGCACCTGCATTTCAAGCGTGCTAAATATAGATGAGAAAACAGCACCCTCAGTCTGTTTCAGGTTTGATGAATTGCGTTGCAGGTGGTAAAGGATAACATTTGCATTGCCTCCTCCCATGAATTTACGTGTGTGGGTTATTGTCATATGTTTTGCGTATTCATGAAAGCAAACAAAATGTTTGTGCCCAATGCTCCACTGATTTTACACACGCAATCTGATTAGCACCTCGTTTGTAAATCAGCTTTGCGCACGCAACCTAGTTTGTTTGTGTATTTCTAGACTCAAACCTGTTGAAGATCAGGCCCTTTGTATTTAAATTACTTTCTTGACAACCATTTCTCCCATCATATGAGAATATGGTGCATAGTCAGTTAATTTGCTGTCCACAACAGGGCTTTCTGAACGCTGTTATTCCACATTATCAAATCCAGCTGTAGCTAGATGAGTTCGCGATAAGAGGAAAAAAAAACGTAACAAAAGTGCAACAAGCTGCTAACTCATTCCTTGGCTTTAATGAAGTTCACATAATTTGAGGACAAGCAATGTTTAATCCCAAACCTATATTTGTGAAGTTGGTTCAGACTTTTCAAACTTTGTTACACTACAACCATACACTTCTCTGTATGTTGCTGGAATGTTATGTGCCAGACCAAAGCAATGTAGCTTATTATTGTAAAGGGAAAGAAAAATAGATCTAAAAATAGATAATTAAAAAGTCTGGTGTGCACTTGTATTCACCCTCCTGAGAACCCCTATTTTCTGCTGTTAAAACTGAGAGTTTTGGGGGTAAGTAAAGTTTTATGTCTTTGTTTTGCACCACTAGACACTGAAATGTTTGCACATTCTGTTTTTGAAAAATAGCAAAAGCTTGATCATGTTCAATGGAGAGCGTATGTGAACAGCAAACAGCAAATGTCAGCAAAGTCTTGGCACAGATTCTTAAACGAATTTAGGCCATGCTAGCCAAGTCCAGACCGAGCCCTGGCTGTATAGAGTTGTCATCTTCTAAACCCCTAAAGTTTTATTGAGACTATTTAAAGTGGTAGATACAGATTTGATCACATGTTATAATCATATATGATCAGAAGAAACATTGTTGATAAAATTAGAGATAAAAGTAAACCCAGTAACCTTCATAGAGAAATGAACATCGGCAACCACTTTAACACTGAAAATGTATTTGGACTATTTCATGATTGTCCTGCATTTAGTTTTATCTTACAATCCAACCAGCTTCAGTCACTGCTGATGAATCCCCACAGCATGATGTTGTCATCGCTGTGATGGTGTTTTCAGAGTAATCTCAGCCACATATGCGAACTTTTAACTTTTTAAAAGTTACATTTTAAATTTCATCTGACCAGAGCTCCTTGCTCAATGTGTTTTTCCTCTAGACTGCTGGTGGAGAAATGGAAATCGCTGCTTTCAGCCTTGCATTTCCAAGATGTAACTTCTCAGGAAAAATAAATAAATAAATCAGGCTTTTAAACATAAATTTGTCAAAGTTAGATGCTCTTTTTGAGCATCTAACTTTTCACTTGAAATGTAATAATGAAACCCAAGACAGACGTGTGAATGGTGATCAATGAAATTCAGCAACTAAATAGGATTTCAAATTTTAAAATAATGTCTTTTTTCTCACCACTCTTACATAGGACCAGATTTCTGAAGTGGTTACAGATTTTCCCACTGGAGTTGTGTATTGCTGCAGCTACTCCAGGGTTCACTTGGGCCCCATGTCAATGGTCATTTCATAGTAGTTGTTGCAGTTGTACCATACTTTTTCCATTTTTGCATGACTGATTGGAAAGGTCTGTGAGGTGTTCAAAGCTCGGAATGTTGATTTATAACATAACTCTCCTATAAGCTTCTTGACAACCAGTCTGGTATAATACTTAATCTTTATGAGAGCCTAACTGCAGACCTTCACAGAATAGTTGCATCTATGCTGAGATTAAATTAAACACAGATGAACTCTACTGACTATTTATGTGAATTCTGAAGGCAGTCGGTTGGACTTTATTTTATTCAGGGGTATAAGAGTAAATGGGGGCTCAATCCAGACACATTCCACATTTTTCATTTATATATATATTTAAGTTTGTGGTTGGAGTTTGTGTATTTGATTTCATTTCTGGAAATAATGTAGATGCATATGGCCAGAAGGATTATTTTAATGGTTGATAAATCTTATCATGAACTTGCTGGAGGACGCTGTTGGTCAGGGTGCAGTTGGAGAGCTGGTAAACCTCAAAGAAACTATGACATTCAGTGTATTACAAATAGAACTATAGCAGACATTGGATTGATGTCTTTTCAAATGTACTTTTTGTTTTGTCCTAAAACCATGAGAAGTTTTTTTTTTAACCCAATCTATGCTCCCCTCCAAAACGTCTGAGAAAAGCTTGGAATAGCGAACAGCTTCAAATGAAACATCGATTTATGACTTTGGGTCACATTTAATGCCCCATTTGAAATTTACGTTTTCTCGAAAACCTCAGAATTAAACAATACAAAACACATAATTTTCTTTTATTGAAAAAAAAGTACAAATAATTGCTTGTGAAATCAATAAAAAGAAATGCATCATGAGGTAATGACCATGACTTGCACTGATCGCCGTTAGCATACATTAGCAATCATATTGTGAAAATTTTTTCTAATAATACATTCATCGGATCTAAAGCTTGGTACAGAACATCATGAAACAACATCTAACTTACAGGCATATGCTCCTTGTAGCCCTATACAGATAATTTTCCCCACTGTAACTCGCGCTGCAACTCCACTCACTACTTAGCTAGAAAGACGTGTACAAACCGAAACTTCCTGTTACAAGGTACGAAACTGTAGTACTGCTCAACCCCACTAGAGGTCATCGTTGTGCTGCTTATTTTAATTGTCCTTAAGGGGCAGCACACTCCCTGCCTGGTATAATATATTATACCACTACACATCATCTCTCCGAAACAATAAGACCACTTCAGTTATAGGTCTTAAGTACACTTTAGATGAACCTTGTTTAGACGCCTTAACTTCGACCTTAGGCACTTTATTATCCTGACTAGGTATAGCTTTAACAACAAGTCCAATAGGCCACTTCGTCCTTTTGGTCTGGGAGTCTTTGAGTAGTACATCTCCAACCTGCAGATTGTCCTTTTCAGTGTGCCACTTTCTCCGGGGTTGTAGTGTTGTTAGGTAGTCCATCCTCCACCTTTTCCAGGAAACATCAGCAAGTCTTTGTACTCTTTTCCAGTGTCTGTTTGGAAGGTCATGCATGTCAAAGTCACCTGCAGGAGCAGAGAGCGTATCCATTTTCTGAGTCAGCAGCATAGATGGGGAGAGCACCACTGGTGATTCTGGGTCTGAGGATATTGGGACTAAGGGCCTTGAATTCATAATAGCAGTAACCTCTGCCATTAGAGTGGTGAGCATTTCATGTGTCAAAGGATGTTTTTGTCTGGAGAAGAAGAGCATCCAATATACGCTTTGCGATGCCGATCATCCTCTCCCACACACCACCCACATGAGAAGATTGAGAAGGATTAAATGTCCAAGTGCATTTGTTGTCTTGTAGGTAGCTTTGTATGTCCGGATCATCTGCGTTAAAGTTGAGCTCTTTACAAGCGCCTATAAAGTTCGTTCCTCTGTCTGACCTGAGCATTTTGATAGGACCTCGTAGTGCAGTGAAACGTCTTAGTGCATTTATAAAGCTTGCAGTTGTCATAGATTCTATAATTTCAATGTGAACTGCTCTAGTGCTGAGACAGGAGAAGATAGTAGCCCACCTTTTACTTTCAGCATGACCTCCTCTAGTTCTACGAGAAGTCACAGTCCATGGGCGAAAAACATTGGAGTTTGGTTGGAGTTTGTGTATTTGATTTCATTTCTGGAAATAATGTAGATGCATATGGCCAGAAGGATTATTTTAATGGTTGATAAATCTTATCATGAACTTGCTGGAGGACGCTGTTGGTCAGGGTGCAGTTGGAGAGCTGGTAAACCTCAAAGAAACTATGACATTCAGTGTATTACAAATAGAACTATAGCAGACATTGGATTGATGTCTTTTCAAATGTACTTTTTGTTTTGTCCTAAAACCATGAGAAGTCTTTTCATTAACACAATCTATGCTGCCCTCCCTAAACGTCTGAGTAAAGCTTGGCAGATAGCGAACAGCTTCAAATGAAGACATCGATTTATGACTTTGGGTCACATTTAATGTCCATTTGAATATTACGTTTTCTCTGTAAAACTGCAGAATTAAACAAATACAAAACACAATAAGTTTCTGTATTTGAAACATAAAGTACAAATAATTGCTTGTGAAATCATATCAAAGAAATGCATCATGAGGTAATGACCATGACTTGCACTGATCGCCGTTAGCATACATTAGCAATCATATTGTGACGAATTTTCATAATAATACATTCATCGGATCTAAAGCTTGGTACAGAACATCATGAAACAACATCTAACTTACAGGCATATGCTCCTTGTAGCCCTATAGCAGATAATTTCCACTGTAACTCGCGCTGCAACTCCACTCACTACTTAGCTAGAAAGACGTGTACAAACCGAAACTTTATTTTAATTGTCCTTAAGGGACAGCACACAATCATCAACAAAATTTAAACTAACGCCGCTGGAAACAGGCACCAGCTGCCCGTGACCCTGTGTGGAATAAGCGGGTATAGACAATGGATGGTTGGATGGATTCAAACTAACAGCTCTCAGCTAAATATGTATTTTGTCTAAGAATGCAACACGTCCAATCTTGGTGTTTTCAGTTTTTTATTTCTTATAACAGAAAATATTAACTAATTACTTTTCATATAATCAGATCACTTTCTAGTAGAAATTATATATTCTTTAATGGTGCCAGAAATGTGGCTTCTGGAGTGGACCCAAGTGCATGATTTGTGATGTTTTAATATTAAAAGAAAAACATTCAAAATGAGCCAAAAAACATGAGCAGACATGACATGAATAACGGACATGGACTGGTTTGCCTTGGCATGAACAGTCAATCATGGACAGGATTGATAAAGCATACAGTATACTCCCGCAAGGAGTAAACAGAACGAAAGGGTAAATATAGAGCAGAACACAGGTGTGACTGAGGCATGGAGTGGTAACAAAAACATGAATGAGCTAGATCCAAAGGCATAATCTATCCAAAGAAAAATCTTGCAAATGTAGCAGAACTAAAACGTACCTTAGACAGAAATACAAAGAGAATAATAACCACTATCAAAAGAATAAACTAAAGCATCACCTGGAAAACAATCATGACTAGAGAAAAAACCCCAAACAAAACACACACTTTCAAATATGAGAAATGCATTTATTTTTTGAAAATCTTGAACCATTCACTTTTGAAAAATAGTTAGAAATCGGGAATCATGGAGCAATGTCCTAGAAGCCAAATCTGTTGCCTTTGTCTTGATTGTAGTAGTTTTTTTTTCAGAATCAAAATTAACTTTAGCTGTCCTTTTCCTGACCCTAGACCTACAAGTCCTTGAAAGAGAGAAGGTCAGCCACGATGATCCTCCCTGCAGATCGAATTGTTAGTTGCAGTTTGGACCTGTCCTGCTTTGTAGATGTGCCAATCCACACAGTGATGGACGAGTAGAAAACAGACTAAAAGATGGCAGTGTAGAAGATGACCCACAGCTCCTGTGGAAGGTTGTACTTCTCAAGTTGTTGGGAGAAGTACAGTCTCTGCTGGATCTTCTTCAGAACAGTGTCTATGTGTGAGGACCACCTCAGGTCTTGAGAAAGGTTGGTTCCTAGGAACCAGAAGTGATCCATAGTAGACACAGTATTTTGAGGTTGGTGAGGGGAGGCAATTTAGGGGGATGAAGTGAAGACCCAAGTTAACTGCATCATCTGCTGACCTGTTTGCCTGGTAAGCAAACTGTAGGGGGTCCAGCAGGGGGCCTGTGATGTCCTTAAGGGGCTTCAACATAAGTTGCTCAAAGGATTTCATAACCATAGATGTCAGAGCAATAGGCCTGTGGTCCTTTAATACTGTGATGGTGCGTTTCTTGATAATGGTGGAGCATTTAAAGCAGGAGGGAACTTCACACAGCTCCAGAGACTTGTTAAAGATATGAGTATAGATGGTGGTTAGTTGGTCAGTGCAGATTTTCAGGTAAACAGGGGAGACACCATCAGGACCCGTAGCTTTCTTCCTATTCAGATGCTGGAAGACTGTATTACCTTCTTCTTCTGTGATCTTTAGTGCAGGCAGGGGGAAAGAGGAGGGGGTTGTTGAGTTCTTGGAAGGAGATGCAGGTCAACCTTTAGTGTGAGAGTGAGGTGTGAAATGCTGGTAATCAAACCTACAAAGAAATAGTTCAGATCTTCAGCCAGGCGAGATGTCATCACAGCATTAGGGGTAGGGCTCTTATAATTGATAAAAGTCTTCAAAGTTCTCCATACTTAAGTAGTGTTGATAGCTCTGAAGATGTCTTTTTTATTTTCTTACTATAGGATCTTTTTGCCAGTTGTATCGTTTAGGTTGTATCATAGATTTATTGTCACCATGTTTACATGCAAATGGTGTTTCTCATTTGAACTATAAAGACAGATTTTCTCAGTTCCAAGTGAAAAATAAATCAAAAATCAACCACAATACCCTCTTAACGTCAGAGTTTGACGATGACCGTTCACTTTCCAGCCCAGACCAAGTAGATGAGAAGCTTTATAACTGGTGAACAATTGCAAAAATCAGTACTCATGGTACCAGAGTCTAGAAAGGCACCTGGAAATGGAAGGCGTATCTGAACATGAAGAAGCAATCTGAGCAAAGAACAGGCTGGTGGACTTTCAAATTTGAATCCTGTCTTGACTAATCTACTGGATTCTTTCTCATGTTCAGCTGTCCTACCCACCTGACAGTATTCCAACTTGCAAAGTTGGAGGTCCAAGGGAAACCCCAAGTTCAGTAAATAATATGGCAGCAGTAAAATGTTGAACATGCTGAAATAATTGAGCATTTCCACTTTCAATGGGTCTATCAGTTGGACACATAGCTTTGTGCAGCATCTATTTGTGAAGATGTTCTGTTACTGTGTGACTGCAAAAAATGCAGAGAAACTCATTGTGATTTGCAGTGAGGAAGAGACTGGATAAACTGATCAGGAAGACAATCTCTGGATGCCCCCTTGACCCAGTGCAGGTGGTAGGAGAAATAAGGGTGACGTCAAACTAAAATCACTAGACAATGTCTCTTACCCTGTGCATGACACTGTGACTGATAGGGTAAGTTAACTTACTGACTGATGTACCCTAAATGCCGGAAGAAGCGCAATTGAAGTTTTACAAACGTTAATGTCACATATTACATATTCATTTTTTAGGTTCAATTATGGCTGCTGGCTGCTTGAAATTCAATGATTGGTTTGTTCTTAACATCGCATTGTACTTTTTCTCAGAAAATTCACGTCTTTCTCTTTTTGGTCTATACTCACTTCCAAGTGGAACTGCAATACCATTTTTTTTACCCAGTATCTGACTGGTTTTATGTATTTCAGTTGTTCAGACAGACAACTTACTTCTTTTTTTTTGTACTCACTTTTAAAAGTTTACATCTTTATTAGCCAGTACAGTGTAAGTTTCACTTGGGCATGGGCTCCAATCTCATCACGATGAATACATCACTACCTGATAATTTTCTGCATGTCAGGAAGTAAGAACAGGGTTTCTGACCTTGGATCTCAAACTGATTGTATGTGATAGACCAACACAAAGTTCATCAACATCTACAACAGCTCTTTGAAGAAACCTGTATAATATGAGCTGCAACAACATTTAATTTCCCCTTTGGGATTAATAAAGTATTTTTAAATTTGAATTGAATGTCATTTAACTGCCACCTCCAAATTAAAATACATTGCAGTTGGAGGTTGTAACATTTTTGGTTGTGCCAAACTTGTGAAAGCGTAATTTTTTTACATGTGCAGTTTTATAATGGGATTTCTTTTTCCTAAAACTGATTATATACAACCTTGCTGTAGAAACTCTCAGCTTCTTACTGACTAACATAGAGAGGATTGTTCTATTCCATTCCACATCATCACTGACAACAGGGACAACAAAACCTGCAATTTCTATATTGGAATTATGAGATCTGTTTTTGATGCTTGCACTTTGCAACAAGGCCTAAAGATAACTAAATTCATTAAAGATGCAATTGCAAAGGTGCACGTTTGCAGTTACAAAGACGTAAAGGAATACATCTTTGTTTTAACTGCAGAGTTTAATGCAGTCTCAGGACCACACAAGGATGAAAACCCACAAAGAGGTACAGTATCGACTGGCTGTCTGTTGCTACATTGTTACATTGGTTTGCAACTGCAGCCACTTGAGTTCTGATGAAAAGAGAGCTAGCATAAATACAAGGGACACTCATAGTGCTTCCACAAAGCTCTTCAAGAGCTCCTTCAACACATGGAGAGCTAAACTGTGTACAGCTGAAAGGTCAAGTGCTGCAGAGAACACAGGATGGAAACTGTTTCCACCATCAACCTCTCTGTGTGTGTCCAATCTTTTACACACCTCAGCACACACACCTAGAGGGTTTACAGCTATGTAATTGTTAATTAATAGAGATCAAATCCTTCACTACTTCTCTTGATTTTTGGAGGCTGATCTGAAATAATAAGCCAGCGTCTATCTGCTGGGACTGACAGCGAACAGTCGATATTTTTGTACTTGAGTTGTAAATTGATGGAAGCTTGCAAACACTTCTGTGGTGGTCCACCAGAGCAAAATGGAATGAGAAAAGAGAAAATGAAAAGACATAAAGACAAAGAAAAAAAGGGGATGTTAAGATGCTCCTATTAATACCTCAGACTCTCAACCACAGGAGGGTAATACACGAAAAATATATCAGTGCGTAAAACCTTTACAATCCCTATTTCTGCCTTAATTTCAGCTTTATCTTCTTTTGTCTACTGTATTACAAGGTTGTCCTTGTTATCTTTCACCTTTCTATGGTCATACATATATAACTTCAGTTTCCGTAAAAAAAAAGTAACCTGCTTTTTTAAACAACCATATCTTTTAAAGGGTTGTTTTTCTTACCTGCCTTAACTGTCAGCATCTTGACAGTTTAGAAAAACAGGGAGGACTTGTGACCAGAGAGCAGGAAATGGGTGAGTTGGGTCTTTACACTGCATTGTAAAAAGATGATCTATGGTAGTGATTTTACCTGTCATTGGTTGTCATTTTCTGAAACAACTCACAGAACAAACATACAAAACAAAGTCAACAAGTTTAGTTGTTTAAAAAAGATCTGTAACTGGCAAAGTGTAAATTAAAAGGAATAGTTCAAGATTTTTGAAGTAAGGTTTTGTTAAAAGCTTTTAAGCAGTTACTATTTTCCCTGCAGTTGATAACTCTTTTGCCATCTACATTTTTGTATAAATACAGTGTTGGTCCCAAGGATGAAGCTATCGACTAGTCTCAGAGGAGCCAAGACCAAAGCAGACCTCTACTATATTAAAACAACTGTAGGCAAATAGAGCTTTATGAAATGTTAAACTGTTGTCACACATGGACTAGGTGGCAATTTATGTCATGTGTTAGTTATGAAGGACTCGATTGCAGCGCAGAACAGAAATCTGGTTTACCACTAATAGGAAAAATATAATAATAATATAATAATAAATAATATAATAATAAAAAAACAGGTTCACAAAAAGGTGACATAGGTAGGACAACAAAGCAACAGGAAGCATGACGTCAGCAGAAGGAATCAGTAAAAAGTAATGACAACCAGAGAGTTCGGGGGGAAAGTAAGGAGAAAGGATGGAGACACAGGTGAGAGAGATCAAGGTAATTGGCAGGCACAGGTGGGATGAATGAGCTTAATTGCCAGGTGGCCGTGCAGAGGGAAGGCTGAGCAACTTGACATAAACAGAATACTAAATAAAGATGGAAAAGACAAAAGTAAATTTAAAGGAAATAAACTAGATTACACATGGAATAAATTAAGAAACTAAACACAAGGGATATCTAAGAAGGCAACTACTAACTAATGATAAAGAACACTGACTATAGCAGAATCAGGAAATGAACAATATTCAAATCACAAATAAGAACCAAACCCGAACACTCAAGGATTATGACAATTTACAAAAAAGCTGATGATCATTTCCATGTAAGTATGAGGCAGTGCACCACCAGTGAACTTCCAAATAATAAGAAGGTAGCATGATTTTTTTCTGCTCAAAGGAACTGTTTAAAATATAAAAGAAAACTGTGCTAAAATTCTAGTTATTGAAAGGATTTATGTAAACGCTAATTTGTTTATTAGGCCGCTACATACTTGGTGCATCTCTCAAGTCTCCATTGATCAAACCCTGTCACACTAATGAATACCAGTGGCATAGGAAACTCAATGCCATATGAAAGTAGTGCTCCTACATCGCCTTCACACACATTTCAGACTGTAGCATACATAATTCAGTCACAGCTAAATCAGGTTGCCACACACTTTTTGCACGTCCTGTAAACTGTACATGTACAATACACCAGTGCAACAGAATCAATGCAATTATGACTCAAATGTTACAGTCATTACCAGAGGTAGCTTGTAAACTAGGTACATTTACACAGTTACATTTCCGTTATGAAGAAATTTTACTTATAGGAGTAGTTTTACTGCACTGTATTGTTCAATTTTAGTCGAGTTACTTAATAATGAAGTATCGCCACTCTTTCTTGAGTACAATTTTTGGCTACTTCACCCACCTGTAGTTACTTTGATGAACGAAGCACAAGACTGTTTTAACCAAAAATGCACCAGACACACACCTAGAGCCTTTATTTGTTTGTACACAAGCTTAAATTGTTATTTTCTGTCCGCTAAACCTACTGTGGCTTTTTGAGATCAAGTAAACGGTAAACAGTATATATTGTCACTGGAAGTACTTTACCCTGTTCTTAAATAGATGACGTACTGGAAGTATTGTTTTCATACGTTGGATGGTGAAAATACATTATTTGAAAAAGTGTTTCTTTTGACCGATTTTTTTTTTGTAATTATGTAATTTATTTGTTGGCAAATAAAAACCTCACACTTTGGTGGCACTGATAGAACATTAAAATTCAATGGTCAGATTAACCATTAAATAAATAAATAAAAACCGTGACATGACAGAAAAGTAATACAGCAAATACAGCAGAACACTGTGTATTCCACTTTACTGATCTCAGTGTACACATACTATTCAGAATGGGAAGGCATCAAAGAGTGGAATGTAGAGAGAAATGATGTACTTTAAAGACATGACAGGCTTGATGATGCACAAAACACACTTCAATTTAGACTAATGAAAAAGGAGTTTTTCAAAACAGCAGCATACATTTATGTCACATTTCATAAAAAACTGCTATAATCACCAGACCTTGGGCATCTGATCTTTTGACTAAAGCCAGTTGGTTCCCAATCCTAGCTGTATGTTTAAAAATTATATGTGGCCATGTGAACTCACCAGATCCACGTGTATAATGCCAGTGACAAAAGTGATCCGTTAAGGGGGAGTCGATGGTTGCATGATTATTACAGAACGATGATCTGAGACAGTCTGTTGTTGAGAATAACCCAACAAAATGGATCAAACACCACATGAAAAGCCTCTGAAGACATGTTCAAACCCCTATATAATGCATTCATTTGACTAAAGGCTTTTAAAGCCCACTTATCCTTGAAAATGAGAAATAGGCTGGGGATTAAAGTCACATCTAAAGAATCACATGTGTTGAGACCTTTTTCATGCATATTTGAAATATGCATTTTTTTGAAGTGAAGCGGGAGATTTAAGGCGTGTTGTCCTGGTTTTCAACAAACGATGCAGCTGGATGCACAAAGGATGAAACAGAAATTATCAATGCTAAGTAACACAGCACAATGATGCTTGCATATCTCACAAAACACAATTGAAGCACATGTGTACGCATAAATACTTAGTCATTGTTCATGCATGTATGCACAATAGAAGGCACTCAACCCACTGTCTTCCAGTATGTACACGCTGACTTTTTTTTCCATTTTTACCAAAGCTATTGTTTCTCATTTAACCCAAGTTGTCTAATAAATAAACCCATGCTGTACTCTTAGCAGCACATTATTAGAATTGAAAGAGGCTTAGACTGCTACGGCTTTCACTTCAAAGTTCAAGTATGGGTGGTGTCCAGGAGCCTGGGTTTTTCTCTTTCAGGAACCAGGAACCAAAGCGATAGACTGCCATCTTGTGAGAGAAAGAAGGACAGATGAGCAGGCAGCAGAAGTAGCAGAACCATAGAAGATTTGCTGGCCTAATGACCACTTCAAATACCCTGGGGTGATCAGTTGAACTCATTTTTAACTCAATGCATAATCTACGCATAACATAGTCTGTCACATGTGGTCAGACTGACTCAAACTAAATTTATACATGTGTAGTGAGTCCTGCAGTTGGACACAGTGCAGCTTAATAGTGAGTCAGAAATAAGGTACGGGTACACTTTCCACTGGAAGAGAGGGTTTAAGGCAGGATAAAAAGCCCACTCTGAACTCTCTTGGAGTGCATTAGCATGCTAATAGTTCACTCCCTTTGTAAACCCTCTCATGTCTAAGAATGTCACTGCTAATCTGTGTGATTGCTAATAGTGGCACTGTGGTGATAAACAGTGTGCCATGTTTTTCCTTGTATCTGTCTGCATTGAGTGACTGGATGAAATGCTAAACAGTTTTTATTGTTCCCTTTTGTAGCTTTCTGATTAAATTTTAGGTTGCCCTTTCATTTCTTTTTTATACTCTATACCCCCTAAACCTGAATGTAGTTTGTGTAACATGCTCTAATGCATATCCCTTCTCACCATTTTCTTTCCATTGTTTATTTCTCAGATGTTAATTTTGTTGAATATTATTTCTCTGTCTGATAAGGAAATGCCTGCCTGTGGGTAATCTTGAAGCAATACATCTCAGTACTGAATCAAATTAAGGTTTAGTTTGTCTCGCACCTGAGAATAATAATGCAAAGTGTTGGTACACTAAAAACCTAAATTAAAACAAGCTAATGAAAGGGGCACATACTTATTATTCTGGACAATGCCAGTGCACATCATTATTGTTAATGTGTGAAGCTATAATGCCAGGGGCCCTTTTCTAAAAGCACAGTCACGCTAATATAGAACACAATACAGATAATTTAGTAGTATTGCTTATAAGATCAAATTTTACATAAAACATATTTTCTGACCAGATGAACACATGTTTTACTTCCTGTCTTTTCTAAATAAATTTGTCTAAGGTGTCTTTTTATATATTAATTTAAATAAAAAGAAATGGACAGACATTTAGTTTTGCAATAGCTATGTTTAGATTCTCCTTTCTGATGTTTTTATTTGTTTCTAAATATAATTTACCTTAAAAATGTATCAAAAACCTGGCGACCCCTATTTTTTACTTCGGAAATCTGGGGTTTTTTTTTATTTCTACACAGCTGGTTTTACAAAGAAGCTTTTTTTTAAAGTTAGATGTTTTTATGTTATTGCTTTTCGGTTTTATCCTTATTTTTTTTTACTGTTTTTTTACAAGTTTTTAAAAAAAACCTTATTTCGAGTTTCAAAGTGAACCGGGGTTTTGGAATTTTCACTTTTTTTTTTCACAGGTAGTAACTGTAACCATTTGCTCCATTTACACAGGTGGCTCATTTCTGTGACACTGCCTCCAAACTATGTTTCCTGTTTCTTGTAAATAACCTCCTAAATCAACAGGATGAACTGCTATGATTCTTTTTTATTTGTTGCTGTTTTAAGATGATAGAAGTCTGCTTTTTAGATGTGCTCTTGGACTAGCCCTTAGCTTCACCCTCCAGTATGACCTAATTTGAATTTATAGCAAATGAGGTAAGACATTAAATGCTTATAACCTTTTAAAAGAACCTTACATAAAAACATGAAGTCTCTGTTTAAATCTCTACTAACTATATGAATGGACAAAAAGATAACATTAGTTTGATAGACATTTTAGAAGATCTTCACTGCTTCTGAATCCTTCATCATTCTTGGAAGCCTCTCAATGCCTTCTCCATAAGAGACACAACAGTGTTTTACTGATCAACACATTTTTGTGTGTCTCTCATGTTTTTGAAGTCATTCCTTTATTGTGTCACCATGGAGCTAGAATCAATTGGTTCTGATTCTGAAAATCCAAGGAATTTTTCTTTAAGCATGCCCCTTTGGGCTGACGCTGGCCTGAAAAGTAATCCCTTGCCTCATTATGGAGTACATGATATTATTGCAGTCTCAGAGATGATGGTAAAAGTAGTATCATCAGGGCTGCTTTGAATGATGTCCTTTTGGAATGATGTTGAGAGTTAGCATCCATATGATAGCAGCTGCTAGTTAGCCGTAAACTATGAAACTTCTCATGAAGCTGCGTACACTCAAATAAATTCTCTTTGTTGTCACTGTATGGCTCTTGATTGCGACCTTAAAAACCAATACTCTATTTCCCAAGGAAAGCTGTCACTGCTGTTCTTCATCTGAAACTCTGTAAGATCCACCACATCACTGATACAGCTTGTAGAAGCTCTGTGACGTCCCTGTGGACCTCGGGAGCTTTAAAGTGATTCCAACACATCACTGATGTTAGAATTTTTATACTCCTCCCAGAAATCTAAGCTCTAAGCTCTCTTTCAGTTTCTGTAATCTATGGCATGAATGTACCCTTTTGATCCACTGACAGTTTTGGTTACTATTAAACTTGCGAATGAAATTGACTGCAGCACAGGTTGTTATAAATTGTTAGATTAATTTACATGTCTAAACCAAACTTGATTGCTCTGATATTTTCCAGAGGTTGGGCTGGCCCAAAACCAGAGAAGTCTCATGTCTCTTAGTCCAGTATCTTAAGTCACCATACCGGTCCGTTCTTTTGGGATATTTCCTATGGCTTCTTGAAATATTCATCACCCTTTATATGTAATAACCTCTCAGTCTCTTTAGATTTTTTAATCTAAGCTTTCCCAGGTACAGTAATTTTCATTTGTATAAAAAAAAATTTGGGAGACTGAAATACAATGCATTGTATAAGTGGGTTAATTAGCTTGTGGTAGAAAACCCAAAACATTTGACCCAGTTTAAAAGGCAATTCTACCAAATATAACCAAATTTAAGGAAATGTATGTAAATGTCTGTATTTGAATAAAGTTCAGGAGCTATTGTTTGATCATGCCCTGGTTTTATTCTGTATTGTTGTGAAGGATTTTAGTGCATGAAGACCATTTAACAACAAAAGTCATTGTATTTATCCAAGGATCCCTGCAAACAGATGGCCTTATACCACCACTTTAGTGTGTAAACACTATTTTAAAGAACCAGCATATACAATCCTAATCAGTTGATCTCTCATCAGCGCCCGCAGCTGGAAAACGGATGTTAAACAATTTTCAGAGCAAGATATTTCATCACCACCTGGTGATATTAAAAGACAAAAAGTGGTAAAAACCTGAGTCAGGAATAACGTTTATGGATACGGTGGAAAATAATCAGCTTTAAGCAGCACATTTGGATCTCTCTAAACTTTGTGAGGGATGATTTCAAATAATCTACAGTAAGATAAGAGACAGTCAGCTTGTGTATTCTGGTGGTAATCTGACATTTTATTATCGCTGAGGAGAGGTATTTTTTTGTTGTTTTTTGTCTGATACCTTCGATCAAAAACTAAACTAAACTCTGGAGTTTTAAACATGTTTTGAGTGGCTCCTGTTCCCCATGATTCCCTCTCTAGCAGTTCTTTCCTCTTGGCCAGCAGCAAACTGGTGATGGGATGGCACTGGCTTTTCAGGGGTCGGGCCAGAGTTTGGGCGGTGGAAATACAAAGAGCTGGTGTTTAGTGAGCTCTGGCACCAATTAAGTACTGGACTGGTTTGTTGGAAAAGACTACTTTAAAAGCGTGCATTTAGCAATGGCCATGAAAACACACCAATCATCATGTGATTGTAGGTACGTACATTCAATTGGCTTGATTGTACATTTGCATGTCTACCATTCAAGCAGTTGACAGGCAGAACTCAAATCTTTGTGTAAAAACTATCCCTGTGTTAATGTCAGATATTTTGCTAAAATCAACAAGTCAAAATATATTCCTGCAGGATATAGTCCAGCCACACAGAACATCCTTAAAAGCTGAATCTCCTAGCAACAAAATTCACTTTTGACTGATAAGTGAATTGACGTATGATTACTGTTTGCTATCTGTAACTTGCTGTCTATCCCTCAGCCTGATATTGCCCATGGTCTGCTGCTATATCAGGGTGCAGAAACCGTCAAGCTAATTCCCGCTATCAACACCTTATTATCAGATGTGCTGCATGCTCCCTGGAGGAGATGAGAACTTCTCCAGTTGTGCCTAATGTCTGTGAGAAGAGGCTGTCTACATGGCCAGACAGCTTTAACAGAGACAGGTAGCATTTAACACCCTGCCCACACCAACATCATGTCCCCTGCTGCTTATGGCAACAGTACACTGCCACATAATGAGCCGAAGAGTGAGGACTGGACTAGAAATGAAAAGTCCTTCAACCCAGCATAGTATTGTGGGAAAAAAACACACAGTATTTCCCTTTTTATAGATTTCTTCTGTTTTTGCCACCCTTTCAGTTTACCAAAAGAAAAAGATAACCATAGTAAACACAAAATATAGTTTTCAAACGGATGAGTTTATTTATTAAATTAACTATTTGGGCCAACTGTGGTTGGCATTTGTACTAAGTGACAATGAGTGTTTCACAACACTCTGTACAAATAGATAGATAGAACAACAAAACTGATCTGTTCCCAAACTTAAGCCACCTTAACTTCAATGTATTGTTAAATACGTGACAGATGAGCACAGACAAAACCCATGTGAGCATGTTAACAGTACAACCTTACACAGGAGCTCCTTGTCATCTTCTACACTGCCATTATTCAGTTGGTCCTCTGTTCGTCCATCACTCTGTGGTTTGGCTTGTCCACAAAACACGACAGGTCTAGACTGCAATGAACAATTAGGGCTGCAGAGAAGATCGTCAGGGCACACCTTCCATCCCCCTAGGACGTGTATAGGTCTAGGGTCAGGAAAAGAGCAGCTAACTTCTCTGCAGACCCCACACATCATGGACACAAACTGTTTAGACTTTTACCTTTAGGTCAGTGCTCCAGAGCACTGTTTGCAAAAACCAGCCACCACACCATTTCTTTCCCCTAGCTGTCTGTCTGATGAACACAATGAACACCTTACAGCCTGAGTAGTCAGCTACTCTGCTGTGAAACAAATAAGCATTGTTGCACTGCTACAACCTGCCTTTTTTTTTCTTTGCAAAAAATGGCTGTACATACATTTATATACTGCTCCTTTTATCCTTACTTTTTTTACTTCCTCTAAAGATTACATATTTATACCTAATGTCTACATGCTGATTCAGATTCTTTTGAGTCTGAGCATAGCAACAGAATAGGCCTGTAACACTAGGCTGTAAGGGATCCCTGATGGCCCTTGTTTTTACAACGTTCATCTTGTTATCTGTAATTGTCGATGTATGGGAATCTGTGTCACAGCCTTGTCCCTTAAAGCCTGAACACAAGTTGATGATTGCCTTTGGAGGTGTCGTGATAGAGCTGACACATATGCGTTTGTCTGGGTAGAGGTGGGAAAATATGGAGTCTTCACAGCACCTGAAGGGATGTCTGGAAAAGGTGAGGAGGCGGCCGTATGTGTGTGGTGGGAAATGATTATGAAAATGTTCACTACGTCATGCTCTCTTCAGCGTGACGGATAGACCTGCTGCTGATGAGGTGCAGGGGCAGAAATGAAGATAGCGGTGAGGCATGAAAGTGGCGGGGATGCGGTTTAGAGACATATGCTTATGAACTCGCACAAATGTATTCGCAAAGATAGCTGCACACATACATAAACAAATTCTTGAGAGTGTTGTTAGAGGGTGGGAACACAAGATAGGTAATAAAAAGGATATTGATTTGAGAGTTTCCTTGTCTCACCTAGCCTGCATTTTAATACCATTATTGTACGGCACGGTGAAATCCAGTTTGTATTAATCTCATTAATAACAGGTTTGAATGAGTCAGTAAAATGACCAATATTACTCTAATTAAGCTCGTAATCTGCTTCTATGGGCTGCCTGTAAACTTGTCTTAAAATGTTTCACTCGACACATCCTGTGTCACATCATGCCAAATCACCCTGGAAAGAACTAAAAACACAGCAGGGCCTTTTTCCAGTTTCAGAAGAAGAAGAAAAAGTGTCCTTCATTAAAGTCTCTCTGGGCTCGATATGCGATAGTTTGTGACTTTATTGCTTGGGATGCCTTGCTTCAAAGGCAAGACTTTAATGGTCAGTTTCAGTTGTTGCTAAAAAAAACAACTTTCTAGGGTGAATAAAAAACAAGCAGAACATTTTTTATATACCGCAGGAACATTTTCCCCTTTAATTGCTGAGCTGAAGTTCAGTCGATGCGGGAAAAAGTACAATGGTTTCAGCAACTAACAAAGTTACAAGTGACTGATCTTTTTTGTAAAGATAAAAATCACTATCCCTTTCATAAGACAAAAATCCTAAAAATGTTTAGATGTTTTTCTGACTCCTTTTCTTTTCACTATATTGTGATGCTGCATATAACGTTTTTAAATCTTATCACACCATAAGCTCAAGGTGTATGTGAGTCAATACTTTTCAGAACCTACTTTCACTATTGTTTCAGCAGCAAGGCTTTTTGGGTATGTCCCCACCAGGTGTGAACATCAAGAGACTGAAGTTTTTCAAACTTAATTTTCATGGCTGGACTAAGATCCTCAATTGGATTTAGGTCTGGACTTTGACTGGACCATTTTAAAACATGAGTATGTTTTGATCTAAACTATTCCATTGTTGCTTGTTGTTTAAAGTTGTTGTCCAATGTTTAGCTTGTATTTAGCCCCATTGTGTGCCTACATCCAGTTCCATCAGTTTTTCAATGATTTTGAGTGTTAGTTTTCGTCCCCACATCAGTTGGCCAAAAGATTTAATTTTGGTCTCATCTGACCACAGCATCTAGTTCCACTTGTTAGCAATGTCCCCTGCATGTCTAGTAGCAAACTGTAAATTGACTTCTAATGGTTTCTTTCAACAATGTTACTCTTCTTTCACTCTTCAATAAACGCCAGATGATAACAGTTTCTGTGTCAACCGTTTTTTTTTCCAAATGAGTTGAGGGTCTCTGCAGATCCTATGGACCTCACAGTTGCTACTCTAATTAATTCTCTTAACCCCTAACCAGGTCTTCAGTTTAATTGGTGGGTTTATGGTTGTGTCATAATGTGGGTTTCTGTTGGACCAATATGCGGGGAAGAACTCGTGAAGCTCGAAGTTTGCAGGTAAGACGACACTTTATTGCTCATGGCTGGACACGGACAGGGTACCAGGCGAGCACACAAACACAAACAACACATAAGGAACCAGCGGGGAACAAAGGAAACAAACGGGTTTAAATACAAAACTGGACAGCAAGGGGAACCAATGACACACGTGACCAGACAATCAGGGGAAAACACAGAACAGGTGTGGGCTTGGGTGCAGGGAGACAGAAAACAAAGGACTAGACCAGGTAAAATAACAAAACAAAAACTCAAGAACTCAAAACACTAGCAGGTATGACAGATTGTGCTATACTCTTTCTATTTTCACATGATAGATTTAGTGTCTTAAGGCTTGGAACATTGTTTTATAAGTTGGTCCTGCTTTAAAATACTAAGTGCACTGCTGCAGGCGGTTAAAGCATGTGTTGTGTTGAGACAGGTGAGAAGACTTATTGACCCAATGATCTTCTGAATAAATTATTTGCTTACTAGACTTACTAGATTCAAAATGTTCCGCCAGGGGGGGGAAGACGTAGGATGTGGGATCTGGGAGAGCTGTACAGAGGTCGACTAGAGGAACGAGCTTGGTCCAGGTAAGTAAATCCTCTTGGTTCTTGTCGAAGAATTCCTAAGATCTTGACTTGGTCCGTTCCTTGGTGGGGGGGCGAGGAGCTCCAGGGAAACAGTTGACTAGTCTGTCGGACGGTGGACAGGGTTCGCAGATGCTCGGTGTCGGTAGGTGAAAGCCAGGAAGCCGCTAGCTTGGTTGCTATCCAGAGAGGTTCACAGAAGGGCTTGGTCAGAAAAATCACTCAGAACCCGAAGTCGAACAGGAATGGTCTCAAAGTCGAAGCTTGGCCTGTGAAGGAGGATGCACGAAAGTCAGACTTAAAACTAGAGACTTAGTACTTGGTCTTGGCATGAGCTTTACCACGAAGGGCCAACACTCCAGCGATGAGGTGCTGCCGGCTCTCCGTTTAAATACACCATCCATCATCAGAAGATGTGGAAGACCTATCACTAACACCCGCGATCTCCAGCGCCATCTATGGACCAAGCACAGTAAGCAGCAGGCAAACAACACAATGCTCTCCCAGATCCCAACAATTCCGAGCTTCTCTGATGTACTTTACAGAAATTAACAAATTTTGATCAAGTTACCTATTTTTATAAATTAGCTCAGACTAATTAAATGCATTTTATATACCCATTTAATTTTTCCAAGAGTTGTGTTGCAGAGCTAAACTCCACATAGTAAGCTTAATCTCAGCAAACAATGCCTAAGATAATACAATATAATGAAGTATATTTGTTTAGACTTAAAACAGTAAATACTGTATTTCTATCAGAAGAATAAAAGAACAAAAGCCATGATCTTAAACTGGCCTGAATGTGTGCCTATTGATTATTAGAGATCCATTTGGATCAGCAACTCAACAATATGAAATGCTTTCAAGCTTAACTAGCTTTGTTGTGATTGTTTTTTCTCCCGTTAAATAAAAATAAGCAGAAAGAAGACTTAATTGAGGAGGTTCACACTGACCGCTGGGCTATTAAACATAACCTAGTTACTTACATTAGAACTCCTTCGTAGTAGTTAGGTATTCAGTTTTTTTGTGTCCAAAAATGCAGATTTTGATAACTTGCACTGCGCAGGACGTGACAACAAAGTCATCACTTTCCTTTGTCACAAATATTTTTCTATACCCTAAAAGTTACACCCTGTCTGGATTTTCTGTGGGTCACAGTCAGACCAAGATCTAAAAATTTCTCCAAAACCCTCCAAAACCTTTCAGTTCCTATGAATCTGATCAGGGATTTCAAAATTGTTCCTATACAAAATGATACCTTCAAAAGATTCCCTTCCAAGCTCCTGAAGATAAATTTAACTGGTAAGGGTGTGTTGGTGGACTTCATGCGGATGTGTCTACAAACAGCTGGAAAAGCATTTTGGATCCACATGGAGTGTGGCAGGAAAGTTAAAATTTTTACTGACAGAGGAATCACCATGTCAGGACTTTGTTTGATTTCAGAAATTGTTGGTACTGCTAAAAATATAAATAATTCTAAATCTCTCAGGTTTTGTTTGCTTTGTTTACCACCCACCTTGCCATATGTCCTGACTTGACCCTAGCCACATTCAGATGCTCAAAATCATTGTGCAAGTTAAAAAGAAATTTTATTCCAAATTTTGGACCTTTATAATTGTGGAACCACTTTCATCTCACGTGGCCCAACCTCCAACTGTAAAAAAAGCAGAGGCACCGGAAGATCACCTAGTTGGTCTGGCCTGAGAAACACTAAGGATAGGGGTCTTTAAATGAGAGCTGTGACAATCAGTCTAATACGGGGTGAAATCTCTGATAAATACAGTATTTTCTGAACATGCTCAGCTTAGTGCTGCAGAGCCATAGGCCTCTGGTTCCACAATCTTAGTTGCATGCTTTGGATGTCAGCATTTTCACTTTTGTGATGTGTGTGGCAAAATGATCCATAAAGGGAGGCTTAAGGTTGGAGGTTGTATTTAAGAGGGATGATATGAAAGGGACTAATGATATTTATAGCATTTGTGCATGTGGTAGTAGTTTAGTAGACAATTATGATTTTTTTAGTCTAGCATAATTTATTTAGATTATTGTTCTGACTATATTATATTCTATTGTATTTTTAAACGAATAGTTTGTCATTAATTGTGTACATGCAGTTTGATAGCTGCTGGTTAGAAACCTTTAAATTAAACCTAATAACAACACCAGCTCCTCCACTTCCCAGCATTTGTAATACTCTTCAAAATAATGGGCTTTAATTTATCCCAGGTCTCCTCCATACATGCTCTCTGAGAGAATAATCAAAAGCAGAGCCATTTACCCAAAATAATGACTCATGTTTAGTGCACACTGATGGTCCACGATAATGGAGATTTTAAGATCAAGGGTAACAGCATAAAATCCTCAAACACTTTTCTTTCTGTTCCTTTGCGACTCCGTATCATTCTTCTGTCTGAAGAAGCAGATATTCCAAGCTTTTCCTTTCTGTAGGATTTGTGGTTGGCCCTTCAGTAGAAGAGTAAATGCAACAAAGGTGCCTCCGAAAGACCAAAGCAGAGTTGTCAAAAGTAAAAAGTCAAAAGCTTGGATTTTAATCCACTTGAAATGTTGTGTTAGAGGAATCTGAAAAGGGCAGAGCATGCAAGAAAGCTTTCAAACATCTTGCAGCTTACAGGAGTTTAAAGGGAAAAAAACAACTGAACATTTAAGAAAGCGCACAGCAGAGTCTGGACTTTTTGGTAAAAAGATCTGTGTTTACTAGACACAGCAATACTACCTCCTGAGACCAAAGTTATACTGTTTATTTCACATGGCACAAAAAGTAAGAACATTTGTGATTGGTTGACCGCTTAAGGACGACACCAGCCCACCCTGCAAGGATAAGTTGATAAAGACAATGATGGAAAGATGGATGGATGATGGATGTTTGAAGAAACAAGACATATAGGTAATTTAACAATTTATTCTTATTCATTAAACAAACTGAGTGCTCATATTGTGTGGGGAACCAGAAACACCCACAACAGACTGGCATGTTGTCCTCATGCTGGTCACTAGTTTGGTCACCAACTGCTATGGGATGGCATTTGTTGCAGGTCAGGACTGCAAGTACGCCATTCCATCCTCACCACTCCCAAACTCTGGAGGTAGTTCCTGATTAAACCTGCTTCCTGATCAAGATGTCATCTTGATATCTGTCTGGAGTGAGACTGGTAGATTGATGGATGTGTCTGTATTGCTGCCTTGATAACTCTTGACCTGAGTTAACAACAGCATTAACATGTATTTATAATACACCCAAAATTACATTTCTTGAAAATCTTCTCTTTGTATTTATAGTTGTCATTTATCTCTACATAGCTGTTTCTTTAAACCATGCTCTTCTTCCCACAGCCCATCATTAATTGTGCTGTGGAACATCTGGCACTAACCTTTCCATTACTCTACATTCACAACCAAAGTTTTGATAGGCCAAGGGTTTCAAGTTTCAAGGACTCCGAAGTTGAAAGAAACATTGTTCATGTCTTCTGCTGTACATTTCTGTAGTTAATGCTGTCTTTACTGTTTTGCAGGCCCTTGTATTTTAAGACCTTTATCTTAAAGTCTTTGCTTGACGGTAGCATGCAGATGTGCATACACCCACTTACTGCCACTGCTGACCAAGGCACTCGTACACACTTGGTTGTCCTTTTTACTCTGAATAATCCACTTGCCTTAAAGCTGTTTATGTTTCAGAAAACTGCTCTTTCTGATGCAATATTATTATTCCTTTAGCACACTGTTGCTAATATAAGGAAAGGATTTCAAGTGCTTCTGTGCCTCTTTTACAACAATCAGTCACCAAATTTAATTGATTTCGAGTGATTTCAGATGGACTCTTTCACATGTTCACATGTGCTTTATATTTGACTACAGCCATAAAATAAACATTTTCAGATAGGAATAGCTCTTTGGTGTAAATTTACTTGCATCTGATGACTCCTCACTTGAAACCCAATTTGAATTACTACATCAAAAGCTTAACACCCAAAGTTGACAGAACAGAACGTTGTTACCTGCTAAAACTTTTGTCCATGGCTCCACAAGCCTACATTACTACAGCTTTGATTCTCTTTCAGAGTGGACGCATATCTAAGCATCTGGAAGTGATGCTTCTGCATTTTAGACATCAAGCTCACAGCATCAGCCTGAAACAGCAGTCCCAACACTTAAACTTACAGTTTATCCATAATGAACAGCATTATTTGGCCATGGTGGTTTTAGCATAGGATGCTAAAAGCCCCCTCTGCATGTTTTATTGTTATTGCAGGTAATATATCAACACAAATGTGTGCATAATTGCCAAGTGGAAGTAAAAGGAAACTTGGTTGTCAAATTATTTCACAAATAAAACATCTGAAAAGTGTGGTGTGCACTTGTATTCAGCCACCTAATCCAGTACTTGAATGCAAGTCTTTTGGGGTGTCTCTCTACAGGCTTTGAACATATACAGACCGAAATTTGTACCAATTGTTCTTGGCAAAAAAACTCAAACTCTGTCAGACTGGATCAAGAGCGTCTTTGAACAATGACATTTAAGTCTTGTCACAGATTCAGAATGAGATTTATGTCTGGAATTTGACTGGACCATGATAACACATGAATATGCTTTGATCTTAACTATATTAAGGGTTGTTGTCCTGCTAGAAGATAAACCTATGACCCAGTCTCAATTGTTTTGCAGCCTCAAACTGGTATTTTCAGCCTCAGACCTGTACTTAGCTCCATTAATCCAGAGCTCCCCTGCCCAAAATGATCTCCACAGTATGATGCTGCCACTATCATGGATTATAGTGGGGTTGATGTCTTCAATTTGGTCGCAACTCACCAGAACACCTTCTTTCACGTGTCTTTTGTGTCACCGACATGGCTTGCATCAAACTGCACATGGCGCTCTCTATGACTTGCTTTTAACAATGGCTTTCTTGACAATCGACTTGGTGGATTTGTGGAGTGCACAACTAATAGTTGTCCTGGCAACACATTCTGAGTTGGGCATCTCTGGGGCTCCTCCCTGCTACGTATCAAGGAACTAGATCTGTAAACAGAAAGATATGCAGAAAGATATAAAATAATGTTCATTTACTCACAAAAAAGTGTAAAATTGCAATAAAACTGTTGTTGTTTTGTTCCAGAGGATTGTCTGAGAAGAGCACAGATCAGATTATTAAGGTTCCAGGGGCTTAGGAGCAATGACTGGTTGTGGAGAGGAAGGTTGGTTTTCCAGGTAAGTTATTCAGCTGGGAGAAGTTGTAGCTTGAGGCTTTCAGTTTCACTCAGGAGGAGGCTCAAGTAGATACTCTTGTAAGTTGTCACAGCAATGGCTGACCATCATACGGAGAATGGCTGTCGCCTAGCTTCTCTTATCCTGCAGCATGAATGAGCTGGATGAGAGTCAGGTGTTCCAGCATCAACTAGAGCAGCCCTGCCCATGCAGGGTGGGTCTACAGCACAGAGAGATGAGAATGGAAAACAAGAAACCCCATACAAACAACCCAGAATCAAGACAATATAAACTTTTGCATAGCACTTTATTTGTTGCTGGTAACAAACTTGTTTCATATGTGTATATTAATGCAAAGCTTTTAACCTGCAGAAGCCAGTTTGTTGCCTTGGGCAACCAGTTTTCTCCATCTAAAATAATCATGCTTGATACTTGTTGACATCTAACCCATGCAGCCTTTAGGGTAAATTATGCGACCGATGCGATACAGTCACTTCTGCTTTGTTTCTCCTTGGCATAAAAAAAGCTTCACGGGTCTTTTGAATAAAGCTCTCTTTTGAGTTATGCTGCGTTCATCTGGCATTAAGACAGAGCAATATACATGCACTAAAGTGTTGTTAACATTTCAGTTTGGGTGGGCTGCGTTTGATGAAAAAGCTTCGCTGTCAGAAACATTAAGATGTACACGCATAACAAGCTCCTCTAGTGGCAACCGTGAATTAGTCTTGGCAGGAATACAGAAAAAAAACAAGCACTGGGAGGGTGGAAGGGAAGCTGCCAGGGCTCAATGATTTGTTTTAATGCTTAAATGTTTGAGGTGCTGTAACAGCAGGCCTCCAAATAAGGAATCTCTATGAGTCAGAGAGAACATTTGCGCTGCATCTTCTGGCCCTCACACAGGTGCTTCTTGTTCAGTTCATGAATAGAGAGCAGCTCATTTTTGATGTGGCTCTGTCTTCTTAAAGGCCTCTCAAATCCACCACTTCACTTTTCTCCCTGGTGAATAAGAATCTATTTCGCTCCTTCTCTCCTCTTATCTTTCTCCATGACATCATCCTCCCCTTCACACACTCTGATCTAAAAGTTGAAATAGAGAGTGTGTGTTTGGGTGTGCTCATGCACACTCCTGTGTTACAACCTCTCTCCCGCTGTGACAAAGTGGTGTGATAGGCCATGTCACATACTGGACAAGGAGAGGATGGGAGCTCGCTTGTGCACGATAAAGCATGTCAAGCTCCTGGGCGACATTTGAAGCCATCTGCCACCTCCTGTGTGGCACATACACATTTACACACAAACATAGGAGGAGACAGAAATGCACACACACAAACCTATCATCTGAACTTTTATTTTATTTTTGTTTTTGCTTAGCTTCATCATATTGAAGGTTTTAGAAAGTTGTCTTCATAAAGTCTCACAGCTGACACTGACTAGTCCAAAGCCAGAAGCAGAAGGAACGGGCAGAAACTATTTTTTTTCTCACTGTCTGGCATTAAATTGATTGAAAACTGCGGACGGCCAGGAGGTCATCCTGAGGAGGCACGGAGTTCAGGCAGACAGCCCAGACAAAGTCCTGGAGATCTGAGGTGCAGGAGGCTTGGAGGTTGACAGCGGCTGACAAGGAGCCTTCGAGGTCGGTGGAGACTTGAACCCTTGGTGGAGCCCTGAAAACCTGTGGTGGAACCCTCTATGAGGCCCTGAAGATGTGCGGTGGAATGGGAGTGTAAGGAATATTAAACTGACAATATTATTTAATATTAATATTTTAATATTTTAGCAAATAAGATTTTGGTCTGTTAAGGGTTGTCCTGTGAATACCAGCCCAGTAAGGTGGTGGTATTAGGACAAAGTTGAAAGGTGTGAGCCAAGCTCTGACATTATTGAACAGCAAAACTCTGCACATACATGGAATGAATTCACACAATTTCTTAAAATACAAGAATTTATTAACAAAAATAAGTCAACTCAAAGTCAAACATATTTCAATCAACAAACTCTTTACTATGCTAAAACAATCCAACTAAACTACCAAGCAGAATTAAAGAATAAGGAAGACCAATGGGCTATGTACAATATAAACAAGTTGATTAAAGATGGTTTAAATCATGACCAAAAGAGTGATGCCACATTACCATGCAATGTTTATGTTAGAGAACCAAGGATTATCTTGAAGAATCTGGAAATGAAGTTAAGTTAGTCTTGGAACTAACTTAGGCAATAATCAGCATACCTTTAGACAACCATTCACAATGCAAGAGCAGATAAAATATTATTTTAATAAAATAAGTTTTTAAAGAATGATCTGGTGAATAAAACCAACCTTCTGGATGAATTAATTTCTCAACG
The DNA here is from genome assembly GCA_036173005.1 of Crenichthys baileyi. Classification (NCBI taxonomy): domain Eukaryota; kingdom Metazoa; phylum Chordata; class Actinopteri; order Cyprinodontiformes; family Goodeidae; genus Crenichthys; species Crenichthys baileyi. The sequence goes on from JAHHUM010000015.1 coordinate 689,235, forward strand.
GTGTCTATATTAGTTGCCTTTTTTCATTAAAATAATATTTAAAGAAATATTATAAAGGGGATATTTGGAAAGAGCCAAATCTTTCTGCAGAAATGGGGCTTAATGGTGTTTACTTAGTTTTCAAATTTAGTAAAATGATGTTTAGTGACTATTATTCACTAGCTTGAAAACTAACAACCTTCCTTTTTAAATTTTCTTTAGCAGCAAGCACGTGTTTTTCCCGGTTAGCAGTTGAGCTAAAAAAAAAATGATAGCTTAGCACCAAGAAAAAAAACAACAACCTTTAAAATACCAGGGTTAATATAAGGGGTTTAAAAATGCTTAAGCACGGACGGCCCGGGGGTTATGATCAACCTTTTTTTTAAAAATCACCCTTTAAAAAAAGTTTGTCTAACTTTTAAAAAAAACGAAAACAAAAAACTGAGCCCCCGTGTGCTGCAGATAGCCTGCTAGCACTAAGATAGTGGATTTTTTCACACAAACAAACTCAAAAAATGAAAAACATTAGATCATTTCATCCTAACTGTTAGTCTGCCCAAACCAAACCTCATGAACCGTGGTGAGGAAACGTTGTCCAAGGGGCGAAGTTTGAAGAAAAGTCCACAGTCAACAAGCGGTTAGCTTTCAGCTAACCTCGGTAGCTTTGGGGGGGTTGAAGGTGCATTTGCTCTGTGAACAAAATGGTTAGATCCGGAGCTGTAGCTGGGTGGCCCGTCCTGTCCGCTGACCACACCGGTTAACACGGTGATGTGGTCTCTGCTGTCTTCCTTCCAGACTGGGAGACCCCGTCTTTGCAGGGGCTTCTCTCGAACTCCGTGTGCTTCTGCAGGGCTCGGAGAGAGAGTCAAGCAATGCTTGTACTGTGGAGCCATAAAGCTCTGCTTTGACTAGATCGAAAAGTGTTATTATTGTTTCTACCATTACAAGATGAATTTTGTGAAGGATTGTTCCTGCAAGCGCCTGTCTGGAGAGCAGAGTGCATTAGAGGAAACTTCTTGGGGAGAAGGAGATCTAATGGGCTTGTTATTGCAGGAAATCTTGTGATATTCTGACCATTGCTAGCTGGGAAAGTTTTTACATCCCTAAAGTGTTGCCAGGTCAACTTGACTGGGTCTGCATCCAGATAAGTGATGAAATTGTTATTGTGAATTGTCACGTACGCCCCTGTAATGGTTACCAAATGTTGGCTGAATTGGCTGTCAATTCCCGGAAAAGTAGAGGAAAAAGCAATGTTGTGGATGCCAGATGTATTATGTAAATGAATGATTTCAATTCGTCAAAAGGACCCACATACACACCAATGCTTTGTATCTGTATAAAAAGCTGCTCCACAAGGACTGGGGCGAAAGCCTTTTTGAAAAGCTTTGTAACACCAAGGAATGGTGATGAAAAATGAGTTTGTGCGAGTTTGAAGAATAAAGGGTTCTCCCGTGAAGAGCTGGGAGGAGGGAATTTCGCAGAGTTCTTTGTTTTATTATCTTCGCTCAGTGATAAAGACCGCCCGCTCCTAAAGTACCTTAATTACCCCTGTTCATGAATGAATACCGGATACACAAACAGTATTTCATTCGTACTTAACTTTGCATATGATCGGTGATCGTATGACACTCTTGGATCCAGTTTAAAGAGTTTATGTCTTTTTGCCAGCAAAAGACATCAGCGCGCTTTGTCCCCCTCCTATCCCGATGAACACCGGCGTGGAAGAGGTCGGACCATTGGAAAGGGGGTGCTTTTATGCAGCCAGTGGCATCATGGGAAGTCCGCTGTTACCCCGTTTCCTGGCTGTGCTGGAAGTAGGTTAATGCAATTTATTTTGAAAGTTCCAGAAGAGTTTGTACCGGAGTTTAATGTTGAAATCCATGGCTGTGCGTCCCAACAGGAGGATCATGAGAGACACATTGCAAGTACATTCTAACTACCAAAACCCTGGGAATTTCCATCCATCAGGTAGACCTTTTCTGTGTCACAGTGATGATGTTTTGGTGCTAAATGTGCACATTAACTCCTGAACTAAAGCAAAAGAGCTTATGAAGATACTGGCTGAAGCTGGTAAGAGAGTGTCATTAGCCACAGTGAAGCAGGTCCTGTACCCACATGACCTGACCCCCACTCTGCTTCAAGTTACCCTGCATGAGAGTTGGGAAAGACCTGGAACGGGGGCTGAAATAGGTGGTAGGTGAGGATATGAAGTTTGTAGGCTTATAGCCACAACACATAAATTCTTGTTACTTTTTGTTTGTCACAGAGAGAAGCTAGAGCAAAAATAAATAAGTTTAAAAAGAAACACTGCAAGCATCTGGCTTTCCCCTCCCTCTCGCCTTCGTCTCCCACTTTCTTTCTCTCTCTTATTGTCCCTAGCTGTCATCCTTGTTGTCTGTTTTCATCTGCAAAGTTTTTAAAGGGCCCTTGAATGTCTGTCAGCAAGGAGCCCACACATGCACATGTGTGGTGGACAGTTTCAGCACAGCTTTATTTGCCCCAATTACACAAACAGGTATAGTGCAATGACCGACGTTCACAGTGCATTCACAGACTTAATGAATTAGGACTAAGCATGGACATAAACTGCGCTCTCACTTTCAGTCTACCTCATTTGTAAAGATTTGTCCGATGGCTGCAGTTTGCTTCTAATGGAAGCAACCTGAAAGCAGCACTGGGAGGATTCAGAGGTAATCTCACAAGCCTGCTTTGCTAAACTCCTGTAAAAGCTGTGGGTTACTGTGAGCAAAGGTTCCATCCATCTTGTTGCTGACCAGTTGTAAGGTCATAAAACTGTGACGCAAGCAGTGATAAAACTTACAGGAGGATGGCTTTATCAATGTATTTTATTTAAAGGGAGTGAACTACTCTCTTTGAAAACAGATAGAAAAAAGGTTTAAATGTGCAACAGCCAAGAAAGGCTAAACTGGAAAAGGAATCAGGAACTCAAATGTTGAGTGTTTATATGCACAGAGCTAGTAGAGCAAACTGCTTTTTTTACAAAGTTCAACTACTTGGTTATTTTGTTATGGGAGTAGGTTTATGTCTGCAGCTTGTGGAAGCCCACTGCCTGAAGGCAGGTAATGATAGATGAAGTTACTTTGCTCATTTGCACAGAAAATTCAAAAATTTCCCACCTACATACACGATTTAGACCCATTTTGAATCACCTTTCACGACAGACTTAAATGATCATGCAGTTGGCTGCCTCACTTATAGTGTCATTAAAAAGTATATGCCCCTCTACAGTTTTCTTCTGTTTTGGCTTTTTGTTGTACTGAGTCAGATCATTAAACATACTTTGGTTTCAGACAACAACTAGAGTAAAAAATAAATAAGGCAGTTTTCAACTGAGGATTCCATTTACTAAAGGAAAACAGCTATCCATACCAACCTGGTTCTATTTTTAAAAAGTAATCGCCCACTAAACCCAGTAACTGGTTGTTGCCAGTTGTCATCTATGGTTTGTGGTACCTGACAATAAGTATTGCATCACTACAGGAAGAGCTTGTTTAAGTTCATGCATTTCCAAAGCATTTTCAATAGATTTGAGTCCAGACTTTGACTAGACACCAAAATCCTTTATTTAGATTTTTTGAGTCATTCAGAGGTAGGCTTGCTGCTGTACTTTGGATCATTGTCCTGCTGCGTAACCCAATGGAATTTAAGCTTAAGGACACAAACCGATGGCTAGACATTCTGCTTCAGGGTTTTCAGCTACAGAGCTAAATTCATATTTACACCAATAACAGCAAGTTCTCGAGGTCCTGAAGCAGCAACGCAGCCCCCTCACCACCACCCTACCACTGCCATGTTTGACTAATAGTATGATGTATTTTTATCTGAAATGCTAGGGTTATATTTAACAAGAGATGTTATCTGGAGACTTTCCAAAATGTTCAGTTTTTATTCATGAAGATGTCATTTATGTCCTCTAAGCTATATTGAATTTTGTTATTTTGAGCAGTCTGGCTGTCCTGTAATTACCTTTCTCCATCAGGTAACATTGAAGACAATTTTTTTCTCTCAGTTTGAAGGCTCTCACTGTAACGCATCAAAAGATCATACAATAGCAGCTTTGTGAATCACAAATGCCCATGCCTGCTGCAGTGCAGATATAAGGAAAACACTGCATTAAATAGCCCTAAGCAAGGCTGGCTTTATGTCCGCCGGACATGTCCGCGCGGAGCTCAATTTTTACGACCAGGACGCGGTGTCACACAATAACCGTGTGTGCTTAACATTAGAGCGCTGCAAACATTTCGTGGCTTCTGGCCTGATGTAACTTTAAAAAAAACGGCCAGAGAGGGGGGCCTTTCGGTGCAATATCTGCTGAAAAATGCTTGCATTTTCCTTCCTTCAGCATCCATGCATGACTTCGTAACACATTGCCTGTACTCATAAAATCCATGATTTCTTAGTCTTGTCCAGCTGTTGACTGTTTGTCAGGTTTAATGAAGAGAGAAAGAGTGAGAGATATACAAACAAACAGGCAAATTAGACCATCTCACTTATTTCACTTAATTTTTTTGATGTTAAAGTCTGAAGAAGAAAAGAAAAAGCATGGCCACAACCATTTTTTCTGAATGTCTAGTAGCCTAACTCTCACAACAAAGTGTTAATAGGAACAAAACATACAGTATTTTATAATTACAGCATGCTGGCCACAACTCTTTTCTGTGAAGGTAAAAGTCACTTTTAGTCAATGAGCTTTTTCATGCAAGCATTTCTGTTACAACAGTTGAGGAATCATGTTACTGGGTGGCCCAATTTTTTGGAACACCTAGGACGTAAATCAACAACTTTCCAAAATATGATGGTCTGGTATTGTATGAATACTGATGAAGCAGTAAATCTTGGGTTTAAAGTACACTTTGTTATTTATTAAATCCTGTAATAAAGGTACTCAGAAAGCACAGACTGACAACAAAGAAGAGCAAGCAGTTAAGGAGCCAGAGGGAACAGCACAACCTTGACATAAACATGTAGATAAGCAATGTGCATGCAAATCATTCAATTTGCAGCAACCTAGGATGTTTAATATTGACATTACAGGCAGTGACATCAGGAGTCAATGTATTTCACATGTGTTGGACAAAATCTGTTGTCGTGAAAGACTGACTGACTGACTTTAGCTAAAAAAAAAACGACTCAAACTGCATACTGGCAAAAACTGATGCTCTGGTGATTCACCACAGCAGGCACATTGACTGAGGCTTTTTCCTTTTTACAACCATAGAAATTTTAGGGAAAATCTTGCAGACTGACTGCAGCTGATTATTGTTCTCTTTCTCAAGTGCTGAGCAATTCTACATCTCCTTGCCATCTCCTTTTCCTCATCCTCCTCTGTCTTTTTAGAGTCTGACTCTCATAATAAGAGCGTAACACATGACTTTTTTTCCATCCGTTGTTGAACGGATATCTTTGTGAGATTGTTCTGATGGAATGCTATGACAGCAACAATTAGAAAGTGTGGCACCGGTAACTACCAAGATTTAACATGTCGAGCTCACCTAATGTAACATGTTCAAGTTTAGTACAATTTTGAAAAAGCAGTGTGTTCCTGGGCTTTAGTTGCCATAGTAAGAGTTAGTTGCCATAGTAAGAGTTAGTCAAAACAGTGAATGAAGGTTACCACACAGAGGATTCCTCATAGATGCACCACACAGCAGTACCAGCACTTGATAGAATTCGATGGGTTTGCATTTTGAAGTTGCCAGGTGGTTGTATCAGGCCGTAGCTCTGCATGTGGACTTACAGATGTCACAATGGTCTAATGCTGTAGCCAACAGGCACACCAGGGTACCCATGCAAGTAGTAAAGGTGTTAGATCATCCAAGACAGATGATTGGGGAGAATCGTCATGTTATGTGCCTTGATTTACTAATTGTTCTGCCTGATAAACTTCGGCAAGTGTCTGTATCTATTTCTCCCCTTGCAATGCTTCCACCATTTACGCCAGCTGGTGCCTGCTTGGAATATGCGAGCTCACCGCAAATGTATGTACAGGGGTTGGACAATGAAACTAAAACACCTGTCATTTTAGTGTGGGAGGTTTCATGGCTAAATTGGACCAGCGTGGTAGCCAGTCTTCATTGATTGCACATTGCACCAGTAAGAGCAGAGTGTGAAGGTTCAATTAGCAGGGTAAGAGCACAGTTTTGCTCAAAATATTGAAATGCACACAACATTATGGGTGACATACCAGAGTTCAAAAGAGGACAAATTCTTGGTGCACGTCTTGCTGGCGCATCTGTGACCAAGACAGCAAGTCTTTATGATGTATCAAGAGCCACGGTATCCAGGGTAATGTCAGCACACCACCAAGAAGGACGAACCACATCCAACAGGATTAACTGTGGATGCAAGAGGAAGCTGTCTGAAAGGGATGTTCGGGTGCTAACCCGGATTGTACCCAAAAAACATAAAACCACGGCTGCCCAAATCACGGCAGAATTAAATGTGGACCTCAACTCTCCTGTTTCCACCAGAACTGTCCGTCGGGAGCTCCACAGGGTCAATATACACGGCCGGGCTGCTATAGCCAAACCTTTGGTCACTCATGCCAATGCCCAACGTCAGTTTCAATGGTGCAAGGAGCGCAAATCTTGGGCTGTGGACAATGTGAAACATGTATTGTTCTCTGATGAGTCCACCTTTACTGTTTTCCCCACATCCAGGAGAGTTACGGTGTGGAGAAGCCCCAAAGAAGCGTACCACCCAGACTGTTGCATGCCCAGAGTGAAGCATGGGGGTGGATCAGTGATGGTTTGGGCTGCCATATAATGGCATTCCCTTGGCCCAATACTTGTGCTAGATGGGCACGTCACTGCCAAGGACTACCGAACCATTCTTGAGGACCATGTGCATCCAATGGTTCAAACATTGTATCCTGAAGGCGGTGCCGTGTATCAGGATGACAATGCACCAATACACACAGCAAGACTGGTGAAAGATTGGTTTGATGAACATGAAAGTGAAGTTGAACATCTCCCATGGCCTGAACAGTCACCAGATCTAAATATCATTGAGCCACTTTAGGGTGTTTTGGAGGAGCGAGTCAGGAAACGTTTTCCTCCACCAGGATCACGTAGTGACCTGGCCACTATCCTGCAAGAAGAATGGCTTAAAATCCCTCTGACCACTGTGCAGGACTTGTATATGCCATTCCCAAGACGATTTGATCCTGTATTGGCCGCAAAAGGAGGCCCTACACCATACTAATAAATTATTGTGGTCTAAAACCAGGTGTTTCAGTTTCATTGTCCAACCCCTGTATGTGTGCCAGGTTACATCCAAATTGGAGTATGACTTCCAACTTTTTCACCAGTCATTGTATTTCACTCTGAAGTTAAAAGTGTAATCAAGTGTTCCTAAAAATGACACTAGAATCAACATGATTCTAGTATCGACCCCAACATGGTAAAATAAATATATAAGCTAACATCCGCCCTTACGTGTTCACAAAATCAGAGACAAAATCTATTTCTGTCTGAGGTCTTTAATACCAGCTTACTTCTGCTGTCTTGACAGCCTTTTTCATAGCATTGTTTCCTTTGTCGCTCCAACTAATCCACTTCAAACAAAAACGCCCTCCAAGCACTGTCATTACTCTGCTTGTCATGCATTGCTTCAGAATCCGTTTTATTCCTCAGTGTCGCTCATTTGTACCATTCATCGCCTTGCACAATCGGACACTTCAATCCATTAGGCTGTTTGCAAGTATAAAAGTTTCTGTTTGCTTTAGTGAAGGGGCTGCCATAAATTGAATATATTTGTCTCCATCAAAAGGCAAATGGTGTTTACAAAATTGTCAACTAAATCTTTGTGGAGAGAAATTGTCTGAACATGCTAATCAATGCTCCTTATTGACTCTGCAAAGAGAAGGGGACAGCGTTTGATGCCACTGGAGACGGTGGATGTTGGCAGAAATAGAAGATGTGATCAGATAACTGCAACCTTGGTTGTATTTATTTAAAGGCAGACTTTCAATTAGAAAGATACACGCATTGCACTGGGAGATTGTGTGTGTGCATATTTTTTATAACTCTATTTTCTACGTGTGTTCCTGCATCATTTCGACTTTAAACAGCCTTTTGCTTTTTGCCAGCAGCGTAGCTCAGTGAAACAGTGGTATCCAATTCACTCCCCCTGTAGTTTCAGCTTTCATGCGATTTTTCCATTTAATCTTTGCCTCGCTTTCATTTTCCATCAATCTCCCCTTCCCTTCCCAGCCCATGTGTCTCTCCAGAGGGTTTGTGACAGCTGTAAAACCTTGTATCAAGGTGTTGACCCACAGACTGTTGCCCTTTTCTTCCACCTCTCCTCCCCTTCATCCATTTTTCCATGACTCTCCTCTTCAGCACAGTGTTGAACGATGCCCTCAGCCCTCCTCCTCAGCTCCATCGGTGGGCACCCTCTGCCATCTCTACAGAGCTATCGGCAGACGATGCTGTGGAGCTGATAACAGTCTCTTTTATCTGTCGCTTAGCAGCACAAAGGCGCCTGGGCATTGATCAAATGCCAGCAGACTGACGGCTGCTCAACAGGCTGCTTTTTACACCCACGACACTGCCTATGAGACAAAAAGAAGAAGGGAAGAGTATTCAACACTAGCTCAAAATACAAGGACTAAGCTGACAGTCTGTATTTATGGTAATATACGGAAGGAAAAAATAGCACAAAATGAATAGGCTTCGTCAGTTGTCAGTACACTATGAGGAGTGACTGAAATACACTGAGTGCCTGAAATGATGGTTAAGCTGATGAAAGCTGCCCCAGTGAAAGCAACATGGTAAAGCCCATCCAGAAATGCATAAAGCAAACAACAGATTATTTAACAAGTAATGGGTCCAGTGACCCGAGCGATCCTTTATATTTTGAGTCTAGACTGAAATTTACTGTCTCATTAATAATGTTGCCACATCACTCTACAAATTTCTATGTATTTTATTGGGATTTTATGGAATGCAAACAAAAAGTAGCACATAAATTGTGAGATTGGGCCTTGAAAAATTATGCCCTGGACTAAAGGTTCATTGCTCTGTACATTTATATGTGCCCACAAGTGGAGTGATCAAATAATTCTTAGAAGTCTGTCTATTTCCTTTTAAATGGTCCAACATATACAAATCCTCTCCATCAAAGCCAACCAGCTTATTCTAGTGCAATTGTTTGGTGACATTTACTGGTCTGGATAATAAAAATTCAAAGAAATGATGCTGAACAATTTATTGATCTAACAATCAGAGGCCTCAGTAGAGAATGGAAGAACACAAAGCCTGGCACATCCTCCTCTTGCTGGTCGCCAGCTTTGTTACACAGTGCTGTGGGATGGCATCCCATCCTTCAAGTTCGGGGGATGTTGGGCATTGGAGGATATAGTTCACTTCTATTCTGTGGAGTCTGGTTGCAGAATGCCATATTGATATCTCTCTGGATTGAACTTGCCTCTGGTAGTGACTGGTCTGGTTATTCCAGCAAAACACATGGTGTCCCACACCCTTCTTACTTCTTCACCCAAAAGCTGTTGCCCTATTGGTCCAGATCAGTCAAATGGTGCATGCTTGATGCAAATACGAGCTGATCACTGTCAGCATCTAGGATCTCCATAGTGATGTGTAGAAGCTGACACAGGTCAGGAGTAGAATGGACATTCTGACAGAGAGGATTTGACAAGTTTTTCATTGGCACCACCCACATAATCAACTCTCTTGCTCAACCTAAAAATGCACTTTTAACACAAATGCGTCACCACTTAAAGGAATATAAACAGTCTTTCTGACTGGATAGGATTTATGATCTAAAAAAGGACTTTACAACATAAAAAAAACCTGACCAAACACAAGTTTCCTTACTTCCTGCCAAGTTTATACAAAGAATATAATTAATGAACCAAAACTAAAACAAAGAGGTCTTTATCTACAAGTTTGCTTATGATATTGATAAAATCTTCCCATCTCCAGCACACTTCAGAAGTTCAATAAAACTATCACTTTTAGGTTATTGAAGTTTACCCTGACATTTCGATAACTTACTGTTATCTTTTCAAGATAATCCATTACACAACTATGATGAGCGGCTGCTGCCTGTGTATTCATGTGTGTTACATTTTGTGAACACATTATTAAATTCGTGTTAGACAAAAGCACATTAGTCCTCAGGGAGTCATACAAAACTGTGAACTTTTGTGCAATCACATGTCACTTCTAGGAACAAAGGCGGAGTTGCAGGAAGATCCCCACAGCAGTGTCAGCTAAGAATAGAAGTACATAATGACATTTTAATTTTGTGCTGCTAACAAATCCACTGCTTTCCCTTCCCCTCGTTTTTGTCTCGGGTGTCAAACCTTCAACAGTTCTTCCTTCAGATTGAAATAGTGGGCGTCAAGCAGGAAGTGAGAGTGAGGTTGCCATTATTCTCAGACACCACAAAGGCCACCTTTTGATTGTCTTGATGATGATACTCAAAAAGATTTTTGTCAGCATTTAATCATGGTGGAAGAGCAATGCTTAATTTGGCTCATTCCTGGTGAATATCGTTTGAACAAACGCAGGTGCTTTAGTTATTTCCTGACAGTTTCTTCTTAAATTCTACATAATCACAAGAATCTGGCAGTAAAGAGATTACTTTCCTAAACTCCTGTGAGAGCGTTTATTCTAGGGATAATGCGTTTAGTGTGTTAGTTTCTCACCAGACATTGATCTAGGCCAAAAAGTACAGTTTTGACATCATGAAACCGAACCACCATCCTATACATGTTTGTTGTCATGGCTGATCTAAACTGAAAATGGGAATTTTAAGGGCTTTCTTACAACCTTGTCTTTCTTTTTGACAATATTTTGTAAAGCTGAGATTTTTTGGAATAATTGACGGATAGGTGACCTGCCAACAGATCTCTACAGCTCCTCCAAGGTTACCATGGATCTCTTCACTCAGTCAGTTTAGGAAGGCCAGGTGTTAATAGGTTTGCATTTGTGACATGCTCTTTCCATTTTAAGATAATGGATTAAACATTACTCTGTTAGGTGTTAAACTTCTCCACAACTTAACACCTGACCTGCCTGGTGTGTTCATAGGTCTACATGATGCTATTTGTTCCCTAATTTAAACTAACCCTCTGATGCATTTGCCATCTCCTGTATTTATACTGAGTTTAAGCTATGCATATCACCTTTACTAATTAGGGGAATTCTTGAGCTAATTAGATGCACTTGATTTTATTTAAGGGTAACAGAGTAAACAATGTTGCATGCCATGTTTTGCAGATATTTATTTGGAAAATAAAAAAAGGAAAATATTTTTAGTTTTTCTTCCACTTTACAAATGTGGTCTACTTTGTGTTTGTCTGTCAATTGAAACCCTAATAAACTATAATGAAGCTTGAAAAAAATCAAGAGGTATGGGTTAACATTTTAAGGCTTGAATCTTAAAATGCTCCAAGCCCAGTTCTAAGAGAGTGAAACTGAATCAAATTGACTTTTTCAAAGCACCTCACATAACTTATTTCCTCGCAATCACAGTGGTGACAAATGTTACAAGTGGAAGCCTTGTTTTCTATTCAGAAAAGAAAACAAGAATTAGGAGATATTGTACTTGTTTTTTCTATCATGATTTATCTGACTTTAGGATTTTCCTCCTAATTTTCACCTGATTCTATGAATTTGCATGTGTACTCTTTTTCCTCGTAAAGTGCTTGCTCAGTGTTTGTCAGCGCTGTGTTCACAACTTATGGTCTCGGGTGGCCAAATAAATCCAAGTTATTGTCTTTGTGGTTGGCATTCGCATTAGTTTATTCCCACAAACCCTCCCTACCTTCATCATACATTTGAATGGAGCCAAGTTAGCATCACAGAGCATGTCTGCAAGAAAAAGCTGGGTTATCACGCAGGAACATTAGAAAGCTTAACTCAATCCCTCTTACATGACCACTTCATACCATGGTTTTGTGCAGTACATGAACTGAATTGCCTGGACTTTATTTGCTTCTTCTAATTTTGCTATGTTAGCATGTTTGAGAGCTTTTTGGGCTGCAACAACTGCATGTGCAGGCAATTACCAATAGCAATGAGTTAGAGTAAGGACTTTAAAATTAAACTGATTTCTAAGCTATTTTGCCTGGATCAAATAAAAAAAACTGGCTAAGAGTTCAAGCTGTTTCTTTCTCTCTCTCTTTCTGCGTGGATTTCAGATGATCATAATGGGGACTTTTACTTTAGCTGCTGCCCTCATATTGTAAAAATCACAGTAATGATTATTATGGCTGCAAACACTCAAATACTGAGCATAGAAGTTATGGGCTTCTCATACAAATGGTAACATGAAAAAAACAAAAACTGAGATTTTAAGGCAATTAGAGGTTCTCCCATGGGTACGTTTTAATATGAAATTTGAAGGAACACAAATGAGTTTGCACAGGATTAATAACTGCTGGAAATGGACTTAAAGGCTGCATTAAACATTAACGGGACTGTATTATGCTGTGGGTTTTGTTCGTGTTCTCTTTAGTGAGTTACATTTTTCTTTTTTTTTCTGCACATAAAATAAGAGAAAAATTACAGTGTATCAAACCGGAATAAGGGATTTTGAAAGGATTTGGGAAATTCATTATTGTGTGTTTGTCTTGTCATTTGTAGGCAACTCACCTGGCAATTAGTAATTGTCAGTCAGTCATTCTCTACCGCTTATTCCATAGTGGGTCGCGGGGAAGCTGGTGCCTATCTCCAGCAGTCTATGGGCGAGAAGTGGGGTACACCCTGGACAGGTCGCCAGTCCATCACAGGGCAACACACAAACAACCACGCACACACTCATTCATACACCTAAGGGCAATGTAGAGTGACCAATTAACCTAACACGCATGTCTTTGGACTGTGGGAGGAAGCCAGAGTACGCGGTGAGAACCCACGCATGCACGGGGAGAACATGCATTCTCCATGCAGAAAGACCCCTGGCCGGCAATTGAACCCAGGACGTTCTTGCTGCAAGGCAACAGTGCTACCAACTGCGCCACCGTGCAGCCCATTTGTAATGGTATTAATTCATTTTATTTTCCCTACTGCCCCCCCTGCTACATTATTCTTACTCTTGAGCCCTTCCACCTTTTGACACATTATATTTAAATCTCATTGTATTTTCTTGGGTTCTTGTGACAGACCAACACAAAGTAATGCATAACTGTGAAGTAGAAGGATATTGTCATGAAATGTGGTTGAGATCGACCCAAAAACAAAGCAGATGGTGGCAGGTCTATACTGAAGATGACAAAGATACAATACATAAAGAGCAGAACACAAGAAAGAACTAAAAAATTCAACATAAAGGAATACACTGGTACCAAACACTATTAACGACAATAATCAACAACCCAAAGTAATCCAAATACTAAACAAAATGACACCAAAAGACAACGACCCACAGATTATGATAGAAATAGATACATAAATTAGAATCAATAGATCTCCTAACATGTGCTACTAGTCATGCATTCCACAAATTTGGCCTTTATAAAACAGTGCAAGAGTCCTCTGGATGCCACAAGCCATCCAGAGGACACAGTAGAAGATGGTACTCAAATAGCACCTAAATTAAACTGTTTGACCTACATGAAGAACCGTATGTGTCGCGAAAACATGTCATCCCTAGTGTAAAACCTGGTGGCAGCATCATGCTGTTGGGGTGCATTTTTATTAGGGACAGGGAAGCTTAAAGGGAAAATAGATGGAGCAATGTACAGGACAATTCTAGAAGGAAACCTGTAAAAAGATGCAAAATACTTCAGACTGGGGCAGAGGTTCCCTTTCTAGAAGAACCCAGACCCTAAATATGCAGCCAGACTGACAATAGAATGGCTTTAATGAAAACATATTTATTAGTTTCAATGACCCAGTCATTTCCAAAATTACTGTGCACAGATGCTCTTCATCTAGTCTAACAGGATTTGATATCATGCAAAGAAAAATAGGCAACACTTTCATTCTCTAGATATAAAAACGTTTCTACAAAGCATTGACTCATTTATGCCCTAGTAGAGACTATGGATTGGTGTCCCCCCAAATCGCAAAGATTAATGGAGAACAACTATATGTATTCGTAAGGTTTAATTATGCGTTTTCCTGCTTTAATACAAATACATCACAAAAAATGTGAATATTGTCAAAAACATCAATTTTTTGTCATTCCTTTGAGAAAGGGAAACATATATATTATATAGAGTAAAACATTTCCAAATTTTGAGAATTATGACTTACAGATATTGAAAACCCAAATTGTCTGAAAATTTGATTATTGCATAATAATAATTTCAAAAAGGTTACTTGAGGGAATGTGAGGCTTCTGAAAATGTACACTGCTCAAAAAAATAAAGGGAACACTTAAACAACACAATATAACTCCAAGTAAATCAAACTTCTGTAAAATCAAACTGTCCACTTAGGAAGCAACACTGATTGACAATCAATTTCACATGCTGCTGTTCAAATGGAATAGGCAACAGGGGGAAATCTTTGGCGATTAGCAAGACACACTCAATAAAGGAGTGGTTCTGCAGGTGGGGACCACAGACCACTTCTCAGTACCTATGCTTTCTGGCTGATGTTTTGGTCACTTTTGAATGTTGGTGGTGCTTTCACACTCGTGGTAGCATGAGACGGACTCTACAACCCACACAAGTGGCTCAGGTTGTGCAGCTCATCCAGGATGGCACATCAATGCGAGCTGTGGCACTCCATAGATTCTCTGTGGGCTTCAATACAGGCCAGTTTGCTGGTCAGTCAAGCAAAATAACACCATGGGTTTAGACCCAGCTTGTGGTTACAGTGTGGGCAGGTGCCAAGACCTGAAATCAACATCTCCATAAAGCTTGTCAGCAGAAGGAAGCATGAAGTTCTCTAAAATGGTTGTGTTGACTGTGGACTTCAGAAAACACAGTGGACAAACACCAGCAGACAACATGGCACCCCTAATCATCACTTACTGTGGAAACTTCACACTGGACCTCAAGTAACGTTAATTCTGTGCCTCTCCATTCTTCCTCCAGACTCTGGGACCTTGATTTCCAAATGAAACACAAAATTTACTTTTATTTCAAAAGAGGACTTTGGACCACTGAGCAACAGTCCAGTTCTTTTTGTCCTTAGTCTTGGTGAGACACTTTTGACGTCTCTGTTTTAGGAGTGGCTTGACATGAGAAATATAACATTTGTACCCCATGTGTACCACACATTTTCCTTCCACATAACTTTCTATGAATATGCTTGGATACAGCACTTTGTGAACAACTGCTTCTGTAGTAAGGACCTTTTGTGCCTTACCTTCCTTGTGGAGGGTGTGATTGTCTTCTAAACATCTGTCAAGTCAGCAGTCTTTCCCATGATTGTTTAGCCTATTGACCCAGACTGAGAGACCATTTAGAGGGTCAGGAAATCCTTGCAGGTCTTTGAGTTAAATAGCTGATTAATGTGTGACATTATGAGGTTCCAATAGTTAAAAACGTAAGTATTAATGGTAGCAGTCTGCATTCCCTGTATAGACTAATATATTTTATTGTCATCAAATATACTTTATTGTACAACTTTTACCAAAACAATAGAAGTGTATAGGATAGCTTTTAATAAAAGATACTGTTCTCGTACTCGTCAACCTCAGCTTTATCTGGAACCAGGTCGCAGGGGCAGCAGACTTAGTAGAGACCCCCCAACTTCCCTCTCCCCCGACACTTCCTCCAGCTCCTGCTGGGGGAGCCCAAGGCGTTCCCAGGCCACCCGTGAGACAGAGTCCATCCAGCGTGTCCTGGGCCGTGTCCTGTGGTGGGACATGCCTGGAACACCTCCCGGGGGAGGTATCCGATACAGATGCCCGAGCCACTTCACCTGACTGCTCTCAATGTGGAGGAGCAGCGACTCCACTTCGAGCCCCTCCCAGATGGCCGAGCTCCTCACCTCATCTCTAGAGTGCCCGGCCACCCTGTGGAGGAAGCTCATTTCAGCCGCTTGTATCTGGGATCCGTTCTTTCGGTCATGACCCAAAGTTCATGCCCATAGATGAGGATAGGAACGTAGGCCAATTTGTAAATTGAGAGTTTTACTTTTCGGCTCAGCTCTCTTTTCAAAGGCACAGCATCCTAATTACTGCGGCAGCCGCACCAATCCGTCTGTTGATCTCCCTTCCCAATCTCCCCTCACTCGTGAACAAGACCCAAAGATACTTGAACACCTTTATTTGAGGCAGGAGCTAAACTCAAAACTGAAGAGGGCAAACCACCCTTTTCTGGTCGAGAACTATGGCCTCAGACTTGGAGGACCTGATCCTCATCCAAGCTATTTCACCCTCAGCTGCCAACCTCCCCAGTACATGTTGTGGGTCTTGGCTAGAGAGGGCCAGTAGGACCACGTCATCTGCAAAAAGAAAAGACGAAATCCACTGGTCCCCAAACCAGCCCCCCTTTGGCCCATGGCTGCGCCTAGAAATCCTGTTAATCAAAGTTTTGAACAGGGCAAAGGGCAGCCCTGCCGGAGTCCAACATGCACCGGGAACAGGTCCGACTTAGTGCCGGCAATGCAAACCAAACTCCTGCTCCACTTCTACAGAGAGCAGATGGCTCCTAATAAAAGGCTCCCTGGTAAAGCCTATGCTTTACCAGGGAGACTTTTATTAGGAGCCATCAGGCTGAAGAGTGTGATCCCCCTGTAGTTGGAACACACCCTCCAGTCCCCCTTCTTGTGAAGGGTAACCACCATCCCGGTCTGCCAGTCCAGAGGCACTGTCCCAGGACACCACGCAATGTTGAAGAGGCGTGTCAGCCATGACGACCCCACAATATCCAGAGACTAGGGGTACTCAAGGCAGATCACATCCACCTCCGAAGCCTTGCCACCATAGAGCTTGTTGAACACGTCAGTGACTCCACCTGGGTGATGAATGAGTTTAACTCTGGGTTCCCAGTCTCTGCTTCCACCAGGGAAGACGTGATGGCAGGATTAAAGAGATGTTCAATGTACTCCTTCCACTGCCCAATAATGTCCCCCGTCGAGGTCAGCAGCCCCCACCCCCACTGTAAAAAGTGTTGGCGAGGCAGTGCTTACCTCTCCTGAGGCACGGGACAGTTTGCCAGAATCGGTTCAAGGCAGACCAGTAGTCCTTCTCTATGGCCTCACCAAACTCCTCCCAGACCCGGGTTTTTGCCTCTGACACAGCCCGGGCCACGGCACGCTTGGCCTCACAGTACCCATTAGCTGCCTCAAGTCCTGGTGGGTACAACAAGCCAACTACAGCCAAAAAGACTCCTTCTTCAGCTTGACGGGGGCAGCATTGAGTTGGAGAACACAGTCCACTCAGACTCTATGTCTCCAACCTCCCTCAGAATCCGGTCAAAGTTCTCTCGGAGGTGGAAGTTGAATACATCCCTGGCCGAGGGCTCCACCAGACATTCCCAGCAGACCCTCACTATACACTTGTGACCGCCAAGTCTGTCCAGCTTCCTCCTGTTCCAGCGGATCCAAATCCCCACCAGGTGATGATGGGAGGACAGCTTAGCCCCTCTCTT
This sequence comes from Crenichthys baileyi, assembly GCA_036173005.1. Classification (NCBI taxonomy): domain Eukaryota; kingdom Metazoa; phylum Chordata; class Actinopteri; order Cyprinodontiformes; family Goodeidae; genus Crenichthys; species Crenichthys baileyi. The sequence goes on from JAHHUM010000015.1 coordinate 706,756, forward strand.
TACCAGAGTGTCCAAGACATGCAACCGAAGGTCTGAAGACTACAAATCGACTATAAAGTTGATCATCGACCTCCTGCCTAGGGTGTCCTAGTGCTAAAACATACTATTGGTACTCCTAAATGAAAGCCTTGTAAAACGTCCAGTGTGTGGAAAAATTTTATTGTGTATGTGAAATTAGATTCTGTATGAAAGCTACAACTCGCATAGTTTTCTCTCAGTTGTGGCAAATATGTCCTCAATGCATCTCACCAGGACAGAGAAGATCAGAATTACCTGTTGCTGAACAGTACAAGCAGAACATGTTGTTGCAACAGACAAACTACTTGACGTGTTAGACTTAACAAATTACTTGATTGAGATTATGGAGAGGTTACACTTATAGAGTTACACAGCAGCTAGAGTATCTACAGCAGCATTATTAGGCAGCTTTGCTTCATTTTAATGAAGTTAGCCTAAATAAATCAATCCCTCAACATAAACAAGACCAGACATGTACTACCAGCATGTAACACATCAAATGAGCACAAATAACCTGACAAAGAATAATATGTTCTACCAAACAACATTTAGAACAGCTCTGTTCTTTACCAGGAATAAACGCATGGTCCAATAATTATAAACTATTTGAATAGGGGCAAAGAAGTAGACCAGTCAAATTGTACAAACTATTCTGTATGGACTGCACTGACTGGGATGTTTTCAGGACTGGTACCAACAACCTGGATGAGTTTACAGGGTCTATGACGTCCTACATCAGCTTATGTGAGGACAGCTGTATATAAACACGCCGCAGTGTGAGTTATTACAATGACAAATCCTGGTTTATAGCCAAACTCAGACAGCTAAGGTTGGGAAAGGAGGAGGCACTTAGAAGTGGGGACACAGACTTGTTCAGGTCGTTAAAGTACAGGTTTAGCAAGGAGATGTGAGAAGCTGTGAAGCTGTACTCAGAGAGGCTAAAAGACCAGTTCTCTGCAAACGACACCACATCTGTCTGGAGAGGGTTCAGACAGTTTACAAACTATAAACCCAAAGCTCCACACTCCAGCAATTACTCTGTCCTTGCAAAATGAGCTAAACCAGTTCTACTGCCGCTTTGAGAGTCAATCCGTCTCCGCCCCTGTGACTCCTCCACTCAGCCTCAACCCCAGTACACGATTTCCTCCCCTCTCTCCTCAGATTGGCCAGCTCCACCCACTCCAACCTATGCCAAGATCCTGCTCGTGGATTTCAGCATTCAACAGCATCATCCCGGCCCTGCTGCAGGACAAGCTCTCAAAGCTGAGCGTGCCTGACTCCACTTGCAGATGAATCACGAACTTCCTGACAGATAGGAAGCAGCAGGTGAAGCTGGGAAAATATGTCTCTGATCCCAAGACCCTCAGCACCGGTTACCCTCAAGGCTGTGTTGTTTCCCCTCTGCTCTTATCCCTGTACACCTACAGCTGCACCTCCAGTCATATAAAGCTGTTTTAACATCAGCTCAAAGCTGTTTTAGGTGGAAAACACAACACTGAAGTAAGCTTCTAATTCATAGCTTCCAGATTAGCTGAAAAATATGTGAAACAACTCCTAACTAATAAACGCTAACTTTATTGTTACGACCCAGCTCAGGCATGGAAAATGGGAAGTAACATTAAAGCAAATGTAGTTGATTTTTAAAACAAAAACGGGATTTCTTGTTTTGTCTTTTCAGGCTTTGACAAAAGGAGAACCAAAGGAGGATACTAGAACTAAGTACAAACTACAATCAATTGTAGTTTACAAAGGTAACTTATAATAAATAAAATCAGATGGAAACAATAAATATCTCCAATAAAATAAAGTTTAAGATTTAGTTTAACAAATTTAATTTACAAAGGTTTGATTAACCAAAGGAATTAAATTAAAAGGCTTTCAGTCACTGATCAAACGATTTCCCCAGGTGAGACTTCAGAAGCTCACAAATGTTTTGCAGTTGCACAAGACAGACCTCACACCAAACACACTTTGTTGCAACCTATGCCTGGCAATAACAACTAGTTTGAGTTAACAAACATTTCAACCAACACACTAAGGTCAAACAAGAGGCGAGCTGCTCAGGCTGACAGCCGCCCTCAATGACAGGTGAGCTAAAAGTACATTACGTAAACTGGATCAGGAGGTTCAGCTAAGGTACCTTTACAGCAGTAAGAGGTCCATTGAAAAATGAGAAACAAGGCTGTTCATATTTTCCAAATTGCCAACACAGAACACAGGTAAATGGTGCCAGTCAGAGCTACATGCCATTGCTATTATTTATGTTTTCTATTTGTTATTTAAGTTCTTGCCGCAGCACCTCTTCCAGCAGATGACACTTTAACCAACTGGCTTTGTGTCCAATGCCAAAAGCCAGCTCTGCATGGTGGGGTAGAACACTGTTTTCCAGGCAAAATCTGAACCCCAGACCTTGATGTTGGGCAGAAGTGCTAATCATCTCATCCTGTTTATGCTGCCAATTGGTTTTAAACATAATACAAAATGTACGATGAAAGATGAACAAAAATGCCAGGATGCACACCTGCAGTGAGTTATGAAAAGCTAAAAACAATGTTTCAGTTAATGTGACATTGCAAAGACACTCCACTCTTTTTGGCATGAATGCTCTGTCTGGCCCCCTTTGTCTTTTCCAGCATTTATCCATCTATCTTTTGATGTTTTTTCTTCCTTTTTCTGCAAAAATGACAATAGCGCTCATCCCTCATGGCATCAGTGACACCACTGTAAATCTAAATCCTGGCAAGACTGGAAAAAAAACTTCTCAGGTGATTTATGGAACCTCCTTAACCATTGATACAAGATGCTAAATCTAAAAAATGCAGAATGTAACCGGTTGACATTTGTCTTGCAGTGAATGTAGCCTGCATTTCTGTTTTCCAATAAGAAAAAATAGATCATCTCTGCAGTTTGGGAGGGTAAAGCTAAGCCTTTCTTTTTAAATAATTTATAAATCAAAGGCTCAATGGTTCAAAGAGAATTTTCAAGGAAGAATGCAGCTCTTAAATACTGACACAAGTGAAAACGTATTTATCTTCATATCTTGCATTTGGTAGTCAGCCCTTCCAGAAAATATAATGCCCCCCCCCCACTCTTCTCCGTTTGTTTTTTCAGACATAAAATTTAAAAATAACCTAAGATGATGTGTACCCACTCACCTCCCTGAGCATTTAACTATCCCTGCTAATTCTAGAATATTGCAGCCACTTTGGCTTATTTTTGTTCCCGTGGCACAAGTACCTCTTAAGGGCTTTTTTTTCAAAAAGATTCGAGAAGGGTATTTGGTTTTTCAGTGAAATAACGGCGTAGGGACATAAAGCATTTATTCCAACCTTTTCACAAAATGTCATGCTGAGATGTGGGCTGTGGAAACAGGAGGTGTAGTTTTATTTCCTGTGAAATATTTCCAGATTTAAATCTCCTTGTATTTTTTCAGAGCAGCGTAGTTACTATAGAGTATTCTGTGATTTTTTTGATTTCCTTTTCTAAGCATCAAGACAATGCACAAAGCAAAACAATCCTGTGCAGTTTACTAATTAGACATGACTACTTCCGTCCCTGTGGCCTCAGACTGTACTTAGGGAGTTTAGTGGCTTGGTGAACCGCTTTAGCCACTTTAAGGTGGGATTAATGCACCTTTTTGCCATCTCCATGTGTTTTGTGAAAGAACCAATGTTCCGAGGGGGGGGTAAAAGTCAGCCTTCTGACAGACTCATCAGCTGACTTATACAATGGCACACCAACTTCACCTGTGGATGGAGGGATATAGGGATGACCTATGGTTTGTGTGACCAGCTAGCGGCAGTTAGTCTACAGTATTTGCTCAGCCAACAACAGGATTAATTTACTGAAAGAAATCAGTCAATATTTTTTTTAAAGAAAGGTATGGGGAGACTCCTGACACAGATTATATGCATAGTGCTGACATTAATGCCATACCTGACTTAATGTCATCCTGTACCGCCGGTTACATTCCTGAATACTCACAGATGTGCATAATAATGTCGTCTCCACGTAATTTATAAATGGCAGGAGGCAGTACAGACGCAGCTTGTCTTTGGGGTTTACGAAGGGAATGAATTTTCTGAAAGAGCGTCTTGTCAATCTCTTTAAAGTATTGCCAAACAGTTCTTGTTGGCCTCACTGCTGGTCTAAGTGGTCTGTAACTGTGGCAGACTGTTGCAACTGGGCATCACTTGATGATAAAAAGTTTGAGGTGAAGGTAGCTCAAAGACAATAACCAGTTTGCATTTTTCTTTGCTAAAAATCCCATTGTCTTACAAACCTCCATCACACTATTGCAGGGGTCTGCAATTCTAGTCCTCGAGTGGCACTGTCCTGCATCCCTGCTCCAACACACCAAATTAAAATGAATGTTTAATGGCCATTAGTCACAGCAATTACCCAATAATGTCATAAGGTAATGTACTACCACACTAATCAGACACTCATCCTCTTTACTATCTTCTACATGCTGAATGGCCTACTTTTTTGGTTAATTCAGCTAATAATTCTCTGACCACTTGGGGGCACTCATATAGCATTGAAATTTTTTCCCCAAATGGCCAGTTGATCCTGAAAAGGGAAAAAATAAAAAAAAAGACAGTGACATTGGGGCAGTTAATATACCAGATTTACACTATGCAAAACGTGGGCACATCAAAGCTACACACATAGTTGAAAACATGACAGGACATGATGTTCCACAAAGTGCACCTCTTTTGCCAAGTCTTTCGATATGCCAACATACATCGGAAACAGTGTGATAGCAATGCAACATTACTAACCACATTACTCATTTCACTTGTCAGACTTTTTCTACCTTTCATGCCTTGAGTGGTCATAATTTTTTTTAAAGCAGAGGTGACTTCACACTGTGTGTGTGAGAAAACAGCTACTGTAAAACAGGGTTTTACCATTTTAAGACAAGCACAATGATTACAGAGTTGACATTTTAAACTGTCATCACCATCTTGCATTAGCAATTAGCGCTGCTAGGCTGCTATGTATTCTGATAAATCCAAAACATAACCAACTTTTCCAAATCCAGCAATGTCCACTACATCCAGTAACAAAGGTAAAGTATTAGAAGTATAGAACAGAACAACTTTATTGTACTCAGTCCAGCCTTTCTATTATCTGGGGTGACCCCCAATCTCTCTTACCCTCACGGTAGACATATCTAGATGTATCATAAAAAATGCAACTACATTTGAAACAGCTTTCCACGTATCTGTGCTTCTTCTGGGTTCCTTGCTCTGACTTCATTTTAAAAACCTACTTGATGATGAAAATAGCCAACTTGGATTCTTCTTCTCTCACAAAAGAATCGGCACTGAATGTTGTTGCAGTGACCTGGTCTGGGCAATTAAAGCTTCTACAGCTCCTCTAGTTTGAATTGCAAGTGATCAATAATCTTTTCACATCTATCTAGAGGTGCTCTTAAGGGTTTTGGTCTTCAGCATAGTCACAAACCACAAACCCACTTATATAATTAAAGGGGACCTATTAAGCAGAATAAATTTTTTGATCTTCTCTAATGCTTCTACAAACAGTCCAAACAAAAAAAACATTCAGCCAGTCAGTTTTTTGGGTTTAATTTTCTTTTTTATTTTTTTCTAGGAAACCGTGTTTTCAAAAGCAGTGTAATTGTTACACCACAACTACACTGGCACCTACGACAGTTACCTGAGTCCCGCCCCTGACTAGCTCCACCCACTTGATTTTCAGTAGAGGATCACTCTGGCTGGCTGGTTTTACCTTACACATGCTTTACAATGCCTACCCTCAAAGGCAGATGTTCTGTTGTTGGCTGCAATGGCCCACATGTGTCCATGAATGTTCTCTCGCTGTCAGATAACGGAGATTCGTGGCTTTATTTTATTGTTTTAGGGCAATGTTCCAGTCACGCTGCTGAAGACAGTACTAGTTTGCGTGAATCACCTGACCACGGACTGCACCAATACACGTCAGGATTTGCAGAAAGACTTAGACTGAAAAAAAATTCAGTTCCTACTGTTCGTGGCAAATCTGCAAATGACAGAAATTTAAGTACTTGTTTCTTATAAGTTTCAGTTTTGTTTTCACATGAAGTGCTGGTCGGGGGCATGTCTAGATACAGCTAATTTGCATAAAAGTGACAGAGCCCTAAAACAGCTCATTCTGAAGGGAGCTCAAAAAAAGGGGAACTGAGGAGGTGAAATCTCATTGTCTAATTAGAATGTTTTGTATAGCCCATAGACCTATCCCAAATGTTTGAAAGGAGGTATAATAGGTCAACTTTAAAATCAGTGTAATATTGAAAGCTAAAACGGCAGTACAGTTTCCACTCATGCTAGGTTCCTTATTTCAGTTGTAGTCGAGTCTAAGGAAAACTTTCACACCAGCGCCTGCGACCTTGAGTTTTTCAAAGATTTTGTCCCAACTTAAGAAATATATATTTTTAAAATACTTGCATATAGCCTATCATTTGAACAGCTGAATGGAATCTTGGCCTTTTTTCTCAGCTTTTTTTTTTTTTCCCCTGCTTGGATTGTATAAACTGTGACAAATAATGAGCTTCAAAACAAAACTTTGTCACAGCTGTGCTGTTGTGTTTCGGTTTTATGGGGGGGGTGGCTCCTCTCTCCCTGGACTTGTTGTAGGCAGCCTGATAAGGAAGTGAAAAATTACAGTGACACTTGTAGAGCTGCACCATTGTATCATCTGAATAGCTAATCTGCATCTGCCTGCTGATTTTAACAACACTGTATTCCAGACACCCCCAAACAGGACTGCGGGGGTGGGGGAGGATGCTGAGTTAGAAGATGTCTTGCCTTGCAATCAGTCCCCAGCAGCACATGGAGAGCTGTTGCAATTAAGAAGATGTGTCCCCCACGAATCCTATTCATGAAACAGGACTTTAATTCCTCACTAATTAAGGCCAATGTGGGAAAGGAAGAGGGAGGGGTGACGTATAGGAGTCCCCTGCTGGGTGGACCGACTACTGAGTTCGATGATTAGCTGAGGTGTAGAAAACGTTACAAGAAAACTGAACCTCACCAGCACAGCCAGAAACACCTGCCCACCTCTCTCTGCTTCTTCACTTGCCTCCCAAAGCTGCGGGAAGAGAACCCAATCTGCAATGAAGCAAAGTTTTCAACTCAAAATCCACTTTTATGGAGTAGTTTTCTCCTCTAATGGGAGGCGGCAGGTTGGTGGGATGTGAGAGGTTGGATAGCCATGCTGTTTGACTGATTAGTTTTACTTGATCTGGATTCATTGTTAATAGGGGCTATAGTAGTACAATGTTGTAAAAAAAACATCTGCCCCTTGCAGATTTCTTCTGTTTTAGCTTTAAAACCATCAAAAAATGTTAATATCAGACAAAAATGACAGGCTGTTTTCAAATGAAGATTTTACTTAGGAATGATATAAAGGTACCCAACCATTCTGGCTCTGAAAACCCTCAATTAACCTGGTTAAAGAGGACATATCATGCTTTCAAATGTTTTTCTTTTTACACTTTTAGTAGTTTGATAACAGAGACACAACTATCTACGCGCTAAAACAAGACAAAGACAGCAAAAAGAATGCAAAACTGTTTATGTAAAAATACTGTTCAAAACATGCCTGTGTATGTCCTCAAGGAGCTAAAAGCAGCACACAGCTCTAACATAAGCAGACGGCACGATGCTACTGCTATCAAAACAATGGCCAGGGCACCATATCAACACACAATAAATTATCTAAAATAAAGTTTGTTGTCATTTTAGCGTTATTTGCAGCTTACTGCTTTGCTGTGTCTGTCGTTTCCATACACAGAAGAAATTGATCCCTTAATCAGAAGTAGTCTTTCAGCAAATCCTTCTTGATTCTTGCAGAGGTTGCTGAAGATAGGAAAATAGGAATTTACCCACTGATGTGGGAACATTTCAATGAAAAATAAAACTTAACCAGACATGTTGAAGAGGTTCTGATGCTGGGGGACGGTGTAATGAATTGTGTGGGTTAATACACCCAACCAACGAACAAAACGTATCCTCTTGCAGCTTAGGCATACTTGAGTTTGGACTACAAACACAGTGAGAAATAAATATGGCGGATACGCGAAATTGATCAGCCTGAAGTCCATGACCGTATTTAGCTGTTCCGCAGCAAATACTGTCACTTAACCGTTCAAAAAATGCTGATAAAGAAAGCTGAACGGACTGAGTGGACTGAACGCACTGAAAAATATGACCCAAACAGAATACAATGATATCTCCGTAACATCTGGAGTGACTAAATTTAACTTTTCTGCATTTCCCCTTTAAAGTATGAATTAACTGAAATTAACCAGATTCTTTTTAAAAACCCTTACTGCCTGACGTGCAAAATTTTAATAAAATCACTGGAATAGGACATGTCTGACAACATGAAGTAGGCTACAAGATCTCAGAAATCAACATATTATACCCAAATCCCAAGAAATGTAAAAAACTGTTTATGGCATCTATCAAATCTGTTTCTAAGGCTTTGAGACTCCAGTGAACCAAAGTAAGAGTAATTATCCACAAACAGAGAAAACATGGAATAGTAACATGAATCTTCCCTGGAGTAGCTGACCTACCAAAATGACTCCAAAAACAGCACCAATTCATTATCCAGGGTGACACAAAGGAACCCAGAACAACATCTATAGCACTTCAATGAGTCAAGGCAAAATAGAATCCATGGGAGAGTTTAAAGGCATAATCCACTGCTGTCCTAAAAGAACACACAGGGTAATTTCACAGTTGATGAACAACAGGATTATGACAAAAACTTTCTATGGAATGGCAGGACAAAAGTGGACCCTCTCTATAGCTGTGTTTTGTGACATCTGGTGTGAAACAGTAAAATATGGTCGAGGTAGTGAGATGGTCTGGGGCTTCTTTGCTACTTCAGGACCTGGATGACTTGTGGCTAAATTCGAACACTTCCGCAAAGAATAGAGGGCCAGAATTACTTAACAGAGGTGCAAAAGACTCACTGCCAGGTATTACAGCAGCCTCATTCCAGTTGTTGACATCAAGACAGGCACAACAGCTATTATGTTTAAGTGGCAATTACATTCGCATGGGGCCATGGGGTTGGTTTGAACAGCTTTTTCCCTTAAAAAATGAAACAGCAAATCGAAAACAGCATATTTTATTTACTCTGGTTATGTTTGTTGGTTAATGAAATTAGTTTAATGATCTGATACAAAAACTGAAGAAATCTGTGAGGGGACAAATACTTTTTACTGTACTCTACAAGTAATAAAGAGAAACCTTGCTAAAATTAAATTATTAGTGGTCATCATTGAGCTGCATGGAGTGTCAGCCGGCCTTTATTGTTCTATTTTTTTTAGTTGTCATTTTGTCACTGTTAAAAATGACTGTAAACAAACTGCTAAAGGTAAAGTGAGGGGAGCCATCAGAAGTGCAGGCGGAGACTTTGGATGACAGTTGTTTTTGTAATATGGCTGTTTGCAGTTTTGGCTGCATACGATGCCTGCTCCTCTTTCATGCGTGTACTTCACCAGAGGCAATGGGTATAAAGCAATGTGGAAGTGTCTCTGAGGCACATTGTCACCGAAATCTGTCAGACTCCTCTCTCAGTCTCTCAGACTCCGTCTTAGTCTGTCTCACTCACTGTGTTTCACTGTCAACACGCACACACACACCCACAAGCATTTATATCTGTATATACATACATGTATATATCTATATCTATATATAGTTATACATATATACATATTTAGATATAGATTTCCCACATTATAACTGCAAACTTAAAAGTGTTTTACTTGGATTTTGTGTGAGACACCAAGCGGAAGCAGAAGAAAAATTATACTTCGTTTTCAAAAATTTGTACAAAAATTATCTGACAAAATTTGCATGCATTTGTATTTAGTCCTAAGTCAATACTCAATATCATTTACTGAACTAACAGCTGTAAGTCTTTTAGGGTATGTCTCTTACAGCTTTGCCCATTGCCAATTTTTTCCTATTCTTAATGTGCAATGCTTTTTAGGTCTGGCCATTTAAACACGTGAATATGCCTTGATCTAAACCATGTATTTGTTCCTCTATATGGTTCATTGTCTTGCTGGAAGCTGGACCTCCACACCATTGTCAAAGCTTTTTTTTCAGCCACTAACAGGTTCTGTTCCAGTATTGCCCTGTATCGAGTTCCATCCACCTTCTGATCAACCCTAAGAAGCTTCCCTGCCTCCTGAGGAAAAGCATCCCCACAGCATGTATGTCGAGGGTGATGTTCAGTTTCTGGATTCTGTCACACCAGAGGTGTTGGAGGGGGTTCCCTTTTGATCTCAATTAACCAGAGCACCTTCTTGCACGTTTGCCCCTACATGGCTTATGCCAAACTTTAAACTGGACTTCAATCAGCTTTTTTTTTTTTAACAATTGCTTATTATTTATTTTGCCACTCCACATTTGTAGAGTGCAGAGTGGATCTCTGCAGCTCCCCCAGAGTTACCATGGGCTTTTTGGCTGCTTCTCTAATTATAGCTCTCGCCCAATCTCCAGTAGGCAGCCATGTCTTGGTAGAGTTTGCAGTCTATTTTGACATGTTCTTTGATTTGGGATATAGTTTTATAACCTCACCCTGCTTTACACTTCTACATAACATCTACTTAACTTCTCCTGACCTGTCTGCTGTGTTCCTCGATCTGAGACCTTCAAAGAACTGCTGAATTACAAACAGTTGCACTATATTGACTAATTAAGTGACTTCTAAAAGCAGTTGTTTGTACTGGATTTTTATTGAGGTGTAATCAGTAACGGAGGCTGAATACAAATGAATCACACTCCTTTCGGTTTCTTATTCATTGGAAGTCATTAAAAACATGTATAATTTTCCTTTTACTCCACAGTTATCCCCTCCTTTATGTTGGTCTAACACAAAAAATCCCCAAAAAATATATTGAAATTTGTGGTTGTAACATGACGAAAGTTCAACTAGTGCAAATACTTTTGCAAAGCATCTGCAATTAATTTTACCAAAAATGTTATTTTTGGGAACCTTCTTTATTTATTCCTATGCATTTTCACCCCAGTTCCCACCAGCTTGCACATGAAGGTTGTGCCTCAGGGGGATTTTACATTAAGGATATGACAATCTCCAATTCAGATTTAATCATGCAAGTTTACTGTACAACGATTTAACAGCAATTTCCTGATGCATTCTAAAACTTTTGGCAAACACAAACAGAGGCAGCTGGGTACTGGTGTTTTGCAACTGGGGTCTTTTGAGTCTTGTATAAGTTTGATTAATACAATTTAAGGGTAACCCTGGCCCTTCAGAAAGGTTATTCTGATCTATTTAAGTGATTAGAGCTGCCAAAGTTCGACCTAATACCATATTTGTCATCTCAGATTTTTTTAGAGTATCTATAGAGAAAATAAATCCTGTTGCTTTCTTTGAAATAGCAGTAAATAAAGCAAATCTTGCTCGAGAGAGACGTTCCGTTCAAGCAGATGGGCTTTCAATTTTCAGAATGCAATCTGTTCAGCTTCACAAAGGCCCTGGTTAGATGAAAGTCTTGTTGAAGGTGGGTCTGATGTGGAGGCTCTTCATCTGCGCCACGTGCCCCTCCATACAACAGAGTGTACTGTGAGAGGTCATGTAAGGGGGAGTAGCTGGTGGTACAGTCATTTTGTATTAGGATGCAGGAGGGTAAAGTGGTTCTGAAATTTATGTATTAGTTGTAATATGACCACTGCTGCGTCCTTGTTTGAAGTGTTAACATTGCTTTGATTTATCAAGGTTTGTAACCTTGGCCAATTACCTACAAAGCCATTTCTTCCATGTTTTTTTATCCAGACTGAAGGGGAACGTTTCCCCTTCTTTTTACCTTTATTGCTCGTCTTGCACAAAAAAGTCCTTGTTAATCTGTAAGAGTCCTGACCATGTTTTTCAGTTTTTTTGGGGTTTTTTTTACATCTTTTGACGTTTCCTCTGTTTAATTGAAATTCAGCTTTGTCCTCAGAATGCCGAGGAGCACTTTATTTGCTCTAGGAAATCACTGGTGGTCTGACAATCAGGCCTGACATGTATTTGCTTATTCATCTTCTTATCCGCAAGGGGCAAAAATGAAGGATGGCCTCGGAGATTCGGCCAGCACACCGGACTAAAAAGTCTGAAAAATTGATAGGTTTGTGGAATTTACATATCTATTGAAGAATTTCATTCTGTGTTGCAGGCGCAGTTTTGAAATAAAATATAAAATATAGATAGAGATGTTGACAGGACACTTGTCCTAAGAGGCTGTGCATATAGAGGTTTTTTAGCTGCAACACAGAGGTCAAGGGAGTTGATGCTTAAATTGATGTATCGAAGAAAGAAGACATTAGGGGAGACTGATTTGCATGCATCCAACAACAATATGCCGGAAAGAAGACTTCATCACAGTAGTATAAATGAGTGAGGACTGCCCTCTAGTGATCAAGGTCAAAATGCTGAATTCTCTGTTTCCTCCATTCTCTGTTTTGAAATGTAAAAAAAAAAAAAAAAAAATCCAAAGGCAGCCCGTGTGAATAAATAAGTATATATTTACTGTTCAGGGATCTGCAATTTTTAGTCGATGGAATGCAAAGCAATACATCTCTGGGAAGGGAGGCAGAGCGACAGAAGGCGGCTCAGGCATCAGCTGCTCAACAAAATGGATGAGCCCCAAGTTGATTAATTCACATACAAACACAATGGAAGGGCATGTGAGCAGAAGAAACATACAACAAGGACCAAGCGTCCATTTAAGGCTACTCGGATGCTGTTTCCCCAAGGGCATGGGGTTAACAGGCAGGCCGTTGAGGCAGCAGCTGGTGTCCACACAGGGCCAACTCAGAGGATCCTGATCAATTCTCACATTTCAGGGTAAAAAATGATGAAAATCTAACACAAAACGAATGGGAGAGAGTCACTGTCAAGACACTGATCAATAGTATTCATAGCTTTGAGGAGAAAATGCGTTAAGTAAAAGCTTTTTCCTTAGCAGATCTGAGGGATGCTCAGAAAAGCATCTTTATAATCCTGTGAGAGAGCAAGAGATGGCCTATACTTTCATTGGACATAAAAAGAAGAAAAAAGACAAAAATATAATCTCTGGGGTCTGAGATGATAGGCGAGAAAGGCAGGTGGACTACATTTAATAAGAGCAGTGCACAGGCAGGATCTCCTGCATTACCACAGAGAAGGTTCATATTTAAGCTGCTGTCACCATGTATACTGGTGCATCTAAAAATACATCGTATGTGGGTATTAACATGAAGCAATGAAGAGCATTTTCTAGAACATCGAGTCCTGTCACGCCCTCAAAGCATGCTTCTAGCTTTAGATGCTCCCACATTTCGTATAGTGTGTGTGTATTGGGATGAAGAGTGTAAAATTATTAGTTGTACTGCATCTATGACATCACCATATTGTTTTTTATTCATACTTAATGATCAGGAAATGGACACCCAATGCTCTAAACAGTCTCAAGTGGTCAAATAATTACCAGCTAAATTAATAAAAAAAGTAGCCTATGTCAGAGTAAGTATCTTGGAGTCCTTCCAGCATATGGCATTATAAGTGAATCTTCATCAGTGCAAACAGGGCATGTGCATGAGATCAAATAATGTTATTATGGGGCATGGTTGCAACATTTCAGATGCACTTGTATAGCACTGGTGCTTAGGGGTGGATCGTCCTGGCATGATAACCTTGACAAAAAAATACTATGGTTTCACTGTATGAAAGTGTAAAAGTTCAAACAAATAGCCATCACATTATTTAATCTCTTATATTTAAAACACAAAACATATTTAATTTTTAAGACATATTAATATCATCTATAATTTAATATTTATTGGTATTTTGATTTTGATGCATGGAAAAAATATTGAATTAACAGCTGCTCAAAGTGCGTATTACGTTTTATCATTTTTCTGATCTGCTCTTCAAAGAGTAACACTACCGTAACAAGGAGAGTAGCTGGTTAACTAGTCAGACGATCTGCTAGGCTCAGCAGTTGGCTGCCTAATAGAGATGTCGTGCACAGCTACGTAACTGTGGTTTCAAAACAGACCTATCTTAACAAAGGGGATGGGTTGCCCATAGTTCCCAGACTATTGTGCTATGAGCTTTTTGCTATGGGAAATATTTGCAAACAGACAAATCTGTCTTTCTTAAAAAGTGTGAGAGCTTTGTTTCTGCTTGCTGACCTGTAGTGCGCTCCAACAAGTGGGTGAGGGGATGACATGGTGCTAAAGCTATAAACTTTACAGATTCAGAACAGTTCAGACAGAAAGATAAAGAAGCTTCATCTTAGAAGAGAAAGAGAATGCTGAAAGGAGGAGGATATAGAAACAGAAATAAGATGAAGATAGATAGTAGGAAAAGCTAATGAGAGGCCAGCTAGGGCATATAATGGACAAGGCTCAAAGGTGAGCCTTCGGTAGAGCTGAGGAGCTTTAGCGAGGTGCAAGCGAGCGATTCAAGAGTCTTTGCTCGACTCCTAAATCATCCAGTGTGACAGAGACACAAAGAGTGGCCTTGCCTTGACGCAAAGCTGCCAGTCGTCTTTTGATCACTTAATCACAAAGATCTGTGAGGTGCAGATCTCTTAAAGTAGGTTGAGACACCTGGCATCAACAAATGAGCCTCCCACACTGCCATTCCCACCCAGCTGCACACCTCTAAAGCCCTGCCAATACCTTCACGATCCTCTGTGCAGTGTGCAACCATGTGTATGTCTTTGTCAAAATAAAGAACGGACTGGGTGGAGGAGTGTGAAGGGATGTGTGACATGCTGTGGGCACGTGCCTGGTGAACTCTGTCTGATACACAAGTGCTGATGAGAAAGGTGGCACTGAAATATGACAGCTCTCACTTGTGAAGTAAGCTCTTGGAGTAAGCCCTGCAAGAAATAGAGAGATCACTTTCACTTTCTTCCCTGCACACCCCCAAACACACACACACATGCAGAGACACTAAGATGGTACTCTGTTAAGATGTGATTAGGCTGACTGTCAGTAGTGAAGGGTCCTATCAAGGTTCGCTGCACGCCAAGAGCACACAAACGACATTCTTAGCCAGCCTGCTTGACAGACCGCTAGTGGAAAGATGTCAAGGCTGGAAATAACAACCAGCTCTGACTTACAGCCGGACCATCAACGAATGGGGTCTCGCCAGCTGGACGGAGCTTGAGAGCGTGTTGAAAACAGGAAAGAAAAACCTGCATTGTTCAGCCTGGCTAGGAAACGTATTAAGGAAGACAGAGCTATTTTGGAGTTGACAGACCAAAGTATCAAGTTTGGCTTGGCATGGTGTGTCCCAGTTTTTCTAAACAAAAAAAAAACAAGAGTAACCCTGTGTATCTTTTAATATTCAGCTAAGCTTTCTACTAATCAAATATATTCAAGCAGATAACAAACCATCCATGTTAAATCATGAACTGTACCTTCGCATAATAGCTATTTCAAAATAAATGTTAGCATTATTGCCAAATAGGCCCATGAGCAAGCAGAGAAACAATCTGTCCATTAACTGCAGCACACATCCATATGATCTCCTGAGAATGTTTATAAATTCTTTCTACCATTTATTCTGGTTTTTACCTCAAATAGGTAAGTAGAGACTGCACTAAGAACCAGGAAATATTAAACAAGTCTGTTTCCGCACAGCAAGGCTATGGACATATATGAATCTGTTTTATATTTAACATGAACATAAATGGCTTAAAAATACACTTTATTGCCAAAAGTATTCGTCCACTTTTACATGAACATGAACTTTGTTGATATCCTATGCTTAATCTATAAGATCCAATTTATTGATTGACCCACTGTCGTCAGCAATAGCAGTTTTAACTATTTTGTAAACATCTTCCACGAGGGTTAGGAGTGACTTGATAGTTAGATGAGAAAACCAGAATTGTAGCCACCACTGTAATTCATCCCAAAGGTGCTCAAGAAGGTTGAGGTCAGAACTCTGTGCAGGCCAGTCAAGTTTCTCGACACCAAACTTTATACATCTGCAGCTATGGAAGTGATTAGAACACAGTTTACACAATTTATTGATTTGGTGGTGGGAACCAATACTTTTGGCAATATAGTGTACATGTTAGTATGGCCATATAAGTACAAGAAAACATACTTGTGAACATGTTTCTTTGTTGCTTAAACTCATGAAATAGAGAGAGAAAAAATGTTACCGGCTTGTATTAATAATGGCATAATTTGCAAAACCTGTTAGCTTAATTGTTTAAAAGAAATTGTTGGCATGGTTTAACATTGTTAAGAGTTTTTCGATTTCCCTTATTAATACATAAGGCTACAGAAACATGTCCTTGTTAATAAGTTATTGTTCAAATAAGTATACTGAATAATCAGCTTTTTTGTGTTCAACTTTATTTGCAACTTGGTAGTACTGTAGTAATGCAGCAGGTTAATGTGGGTTCCCATGGTAAGATAATTAAAATATTTTATTATGAGGCAATATAGAGGACGGAAATTGAGAAGCATCCGAAGCAGGATGCAAGATCAAGAAATTCTCCCATCAGATGCTACCCCTTTGAGAGCCAGACTCACATTGCACATGCATTAACATTCTCTCTCTGTCTTCAAAACGCAGTACCTTTCTTGTAAATGCAAGCATTGGGGAACGTATTTAAAATATTCATTCAAACCTTTGTTGCAAAAGCTTGCTTTTAATAGCACACTTTCAAAATCAGCAAGCTGTGCAGTAATCACATTGAATTGTATGGGTATTTGTGGAGCTATCAGATTTGTGCACGGGTCCCAGCTTGTGGTGTCTGGGTCACAGCAAGCCGGCAAACAGCGTGCAGCTGAGATGATGTGAGAACTCTGAGCTCAATGACTCATGCAGTCGGTTTGATTAAAGAGCAATTGCAGCTCCCATAGAGCAAGAAAGGGCGGCATAATCACCATAAAAAAAACACTGTTTAGTAAGCATAAATCTCAGCTCGCTTCTTGATTTAAGACTTTATTGGGGTGGGGTTGAAACCTATCTAATGTGGTGGTTGGGTTGCCCAGAGGTAAGCTAGTGCAAGCAGTTTTCCCACTAAGAGTTCAGACAAGCATTTGGTTGGTAAAGGCACTTTCTTCATAAGAAATGTAACAAAAATACAAGACAACACAACTCTCACTCCCCAAGTTCCATAAAGATTAACCAACAAGAACCTTAAAGCCAACCAAGTAAATTATGGGTAGTGGCATTCACCTCATATTCCTTTAGGATCTATAGGCCAGATCCTCTAAACACCCAAGTCCACACTGAGGATCCCAAGTATAATGATCAGCTACTACCCTCAGAACCTTCCTGGGATCTTTTTGTTGGAATTAAGGACAGTAAAGGTCCATCCAGGAGGCCAATATCTAGTTATATCAAGGAGAGATTTAATGCATGTCATCTGAAACATCATAGCCTACTAGATTTTGCATCCATGCAGGCCCTTGTGATTTCAGTGTTACAAAACTGATTGCATTTGAATATATTGTATGGCTCTAGTGGATGTTGAGAGTTCAAGGTGTGGAGATTGGAGGTCTTGTCTTCTCCGTGGTGCACACTGGCTCTAAGACAGGGGTTACCAAGGTTTTGCCACATGGGCCAAAATTCTAAAGTTAAAAGTATTCGTTGGCCATAAAAGTTTGATAACTGTTTATGTAACAATAAACGTTTCGTGTGATTTTTTCTTTTTTACCATCAAAACAAAAACTAAAGATGCAATATTTTAAATAACAAAGAAAGTGATCCGATTTTGTAGAAATGTGATCTGAAACATAAAAAGGGTTTTAATACCCTTATCTTTTTAAAATAAAGGCACTCAATTTCCAAACTTTTTGGAATTGTTTTCTACGTTGTTGGTAAAGAAACATTTTTTCTGCCGATTCTTAGCAACAAAAACTGGACATGGATATCTCTTTCTGTGAAAATGCTTGCCTGTTTTTTTAGCAAAGTCACTGACTTTTGAGTAAACGTCGCTGGATGTTTGCATCTCTATTTACTATGAAATCAAAATGAAAGCAACAACATGGTTAATAAATGATGAATACTTTGCCTTGTACCTAATATTTTCCAATTCAAGAACACTTTTGTCTGTGAAAATCACTCTCTTAAAATAAAATAAAAAATGTCTATCTGCATTAGCTGCCTGAGCTTGTCAGTGAAGTTTATGCCATTCATGAATTTCGGCTGGGGGCCGCAAAAAATAATTTCAAGGGTCACAAATGGGCCCCAGGTGACACTTGGGAAACGTCTGCTCCAGTGCCTTGCACATGCTGTTGAAGTAATTTTCCGTATGTGTAAACTCAGGGGCCCTGCTCTTGGGCTTGGCGGGGTTGACTCCACCCTTTACTGTACAGCTTCCTCCAGGCCACAACATCAAAGAACTGCTGCCTTCCTTCAGTAAATGCCACCATACATGCAAGCTCACCCCCCCCACACGCACACAAATACCAGGTATATTCATGAATGCAGCAACAGCCACACAATTGCATCTAAACATTCATGGTTTATCTTTAGAAAAGATGTAGCCTGTTATGCTTCTTCATTTTATCATAGTCAATTATACAGCAGGAGGAACATACTATTTGCCCCCTTTTGTAGAGCAAATGTGCCCTGACTTTGTAAAGCAACCAGACTCACCATCCTGCCCTACGCTGCCAGGATGCCAGGACACGACTTGCTACAAAAAACCAGACAAACATAGGTAACACTGCTAACTCAGAACAGGTTTAGACTGGTTAACAGTATAATAGCTTCAACAGCAGAACTCAGTTCTCTATTTGGATGTTTCTAGTTTGCTAGTAATTGCAAAAAAAAGAAAAAAAATCACATATTTTATTATTATTTTTATTGAAATATTTCTAATTTTATCAATTGTATTAGAGGCAAAATTGTTTAAAACAAAGCATTAGTTAAGTTAAAGACATTGGAGTTTTTTAATTTTCTGTACCCACAGACAGCCTGAATATTATCTGACAAAACCTGATTTTTTTAGATATATTTGTAGCCACTCATTTTGTAGCCACAAAAAGTCATTTAAAACAAAATGAATGAATTTGTTGAAGGTTAGGTTTGAAAAATCACCAACCTAATTCACTCTGTAATCCAAGTTCAACAAGACAATTGACTCTGGCTTTAATATTGTTTAAATGTATAGAAAACGAACAAAAAAAACAATTAATTAGTTTATTGTTTTTTTAGACACAGAAGTTAACTTCCCTCTAGGGCAACTCAATAAGACTTTAGTTTTTGTGAAGATGTCATACTAAAATCCAGTCAGCCAAATTGTTGGCAGGCAGTTATTGGTGGAAGAGAGACCCATTATTCACAAAAAAAAGTATACTCAGTACTAAACCTTCTGTTCATTCCTTTCTATGAGCACCGCACAGGGTGGCATGTCTCTGTCCATGAGTAAAGAGAAATATTCAGATCATTTCCTTATCATGTTTTACGAGCATCAAACTAAATGTGAGTTTGTCATCTCTCATCTTAAGCTCCACCTGCTCCAACAATTTTGACCAGACTGCTGTGGAGAACACACCAACATTGTTTTCTCTTAACAAGCACTTGGTATCTAGACTGCACCCACGCTCACCCAGCAATCATCCTCTTCTCGCGCTCTTCACCCTCCTCTTCTCTCCCCTCCCCTAGGACTGCAGATAGCCTCGATCATTATGCACCTCATTTTGTCGGCAATCGATAGAGCTCGGGGAAGAAAAAAAGAAAGACGCATAGAAGTTTTTTACCACGGATATGCAGGAAAGAAAAAGGCGAGAATTACAGCACAGCTGAATCAAATGTCTTACGTGCACAGAGGAGGCAGGTTTTCATTGCATTAGCACAAATGGAATACACAGGGGAATAAAAGGGTCCTTATTGTGATCCAGCAGCAGTACGCAGGGTGAGCAGATAATGTGTGAAGGAGAACTGATCATCACAGATTACTAACAGCTCATATAAAAAACCTTATCACATGGATCCAGGGGTGGCTAGCACAAGCCTGTGGTATAGCTGAACAGAGTGATAACATGTCCACTGCACACATGAACAAAAATAGAAAATGATGTATAACGAACCATAATAACTTAAAAAAGACACGTTAACAAATGCCTCTAAATATACAACATATGAGAAAGCTAAACTCTATAGTTCTGCTCTTTATATATATATATATATATATATATAATATATATATATATATATATATTAATATATATACACACAGGGGTTGCACAATGAAACTAAAACACCTGTCATTTTAGTGTGGGAGGTTTCATGGCTAAATTGGACCAGCCTGGTAGCCAGTCTTCATTGATTGCACATTGCACCAGTAAGAGCAGAGTGTGAAGGTTCAATTAGCAGGGTAAGAGCACAGTTTTGCTCAAAATATTGAAATGCACACAACATTATGGGTGACATACCAGAGTTCAAAAGAGGACAAATTGTTGGTGCGCCTCTTGCTGGCGCATCTGTGACCAAGACAGCAAGTCTTTGTGATGTATCAAGAGCCACGGTATCCAGGGTAATGTCAGCATACCACCAAGAAGGACGAACCACATCCAACAGGATTAACTGTGGACGCAAGAGGAAGCTGTCTGAAAGGGATGTTCGGGTGCTAACCCGGATTGTATCCAAAAAACATAAAACCACGGCTGCCCAAATTATGGCAGAATTAAATGTGCACCTCAACTCTCCTGTTTCCACCAGAACTGTCCGTCGGGAGCTCCACAGGGTCAATATACACGGCCGGGCTGCTATAGCCAAACCTTTGGTCACTCATGCCAATGCCAAACGTCGGTTTCAATGGTGCAAGGAGCGCAAATCTTGGGCTGTGGACAATGTGAAACATGTATTCTTCTCTGATGAGTCCACCTTTACTGTTTTCCCCACATCCGGGAGAGTTACGGTGTGGAGAAGCCCTAAAGAAGCGTACCACCCAGACTGTTGCATGCCCAGAGTGAAGCATGGGGGTGGATCAGTGATGGTTTGGGCTGCCATATCATGGCATTCCCTTGGCCCAATACTTGTGCTAGATGGGCGCGTCACTGCCAAGGACTACCGAACCATTGTTGAGGACCATGTGCATCCAATGGTTCAAACATTGTATCCTGAAGGCGGTGCCGTGTATCAGGATGACAATGCACCAATACACACAGCAAGACTGGTGAAAGATTGGTTTGATGAACATGGAAGTGAAGTTGAACATCTCCCATGGCCTGCACAGTCACCAGATCTAAATATTATTGAGCCACTTTGGGGTGTTTTGGAGGAGCGAGTCAGAAAACGTTTTCCTCCACCAGGATCACGTAGTGACCTGGCCACTATCCTGCAAGAAGAATGGCTTAAATCCCTCTGACCACTGTGCAGGACTTGTATATGTCATTCCCAAGATGAATTGACGCTGTATTGGCCACAAAAGGAGGCCCTACACCATACTAATAAATTATTGTGGTCTAAAACCAGGTGTTTCAGTTTCATTGTTCAACCCCTGTATGTGTGTGTGTGTGAAATCACTGCTTGGTTGACATTGCTTTGGCAAGGGAGCACCAGGAGCTACACTCCCATTCCTCTCTGTAACTGAGACTGTGACAGAGTACATGCAATGTCTCTTGTACTTCTTCAGTGCTTGCATCAGCGAAGTACTCCGGGAGGAAAACACACAACTTTGGGCATAGTTCTGTGTGTAGTGAGCGATGGCTCCAGATTGGCTTATGTGGCGGGGGCCTCCTTCAGAAGCTGCACGGCATAGACTGAGGGCAGTAAAAGATCTATGGCTTTTTGCTGGAGCAGGACTTGCAGCATTGCTGTCCATAGAACCTGTGATTACAGACACCATGTTGGGGGACCAAGTGGCACCAGTTGAAGTGATCGATGCAGCGTTCATCTGTCAACAAAGAAAATATTAGTCTGAGTAAATTGCATGGTTCATGGTTCATATTCCATATTTTTCCAAAGTCAAATTTCCAGAGTTGTCTGTTCTTATTTAGCCCATTTTAAAGTGTAAAACAATCGTTCACTATGGATTTATAGATTCGAAGCAGAAATTTTTATCATTGTCGGTTTTTAAACATGGAACCAGATTTGTAGCTTTTTACCAATGTTTGCTTTGAATAAAGCCACAAAAAATGTACACAGCTCCGTTTATCTTTTTAGTGGAAGGTAATCATAAACAGCTGACTGACATCATGCAACAGGAGGACAATGTTTATTAATATTTATCCTATAAGGATCATTGCCATTGCAATGATCGTAAAGTCTCCAAGGACTTTACCTTTCAGAGTTGGTCCAGCAGCTAGAACACGGTTGTGTGGTGCCGGAGCCGGGGGAGCTCCGGGGCAGAAGTTTGTGTTGCATGCCCTAGAAGTGATGGGCCTCAGGTGGGCAGGGCATCTGGTTGAGGCGTGACTTTGCTGTAGACACTGGATGGTTCGAATCTGAACCCCTCCCCCGCAGGATACAGAGCACTAAGGCAGAGGCACAGGGAAAGTGGCAATGAGGCAAAACAAATGAATATGCATCTCCAAGAGGCAATCATCAGGGGGGCTACAAAGATACAAACAGAAGAAACTCTGCAGTACTCGCAGTAAAAGCATTTGTGATGAAAACAGACACAGGAGGGAGGGAGAGGGATGGATGGATGGAGGAAAAGTCTTAGCAAAGACCAAGAACAGATGAATACAAATATCCCAAGCAGCATGTTCTCGCCCTCTAGCAAGGCTGTCAGGAGACTTCTTCTCTGGTCCAAACTTACAGGCATCCCAAGACTGAGATCAAGCAGAATGAGACACAGTGCCTGTAAGACGTTTGCATAATAGATGATGCAACAGTTAGGCCACACAACCTTCTCTCAGTAAAGCTTGGTAAGAGAGTTGAGCTTTTTGACTTTATCTGAAGCCCATTCCCCATGGCCATTATTATATTGCTGGCTAAGAAATGAGTTACATGCGTGAGCAACACACCACCTACATTGTACAGTCTATCTCTGAGCTTACAGAGATAATAACATAGAGGACACAGTTCATAGGGTCCATTGTCTTGTACTGAACAGTTACTATCGTTAATAAATGGACTTATTTATGCCACAGCTTTCCAGAAAAGGCAGTCTGATGAGCTGAATTTAATCACAAGGGACAAGAAGGGTGAAAAATGAATTTCATGAATTGCACTTTCAGCAGATTTCTTTTACCTTTACACATTGTAAACTTTGTTGTACTCATACATGATGGCTGTTGGTTGCATTTACTACCTTCTTAGGGCGGTTTTGCCTAAATCTCCCAAAGATGACTTTAAGATCCCAAATTACAAATGTATTTTCAGATGAACCATTAGACATTAGACATTAGACCTCGCAACATATTCATAGCTCTTCAAGTTTTAATGGTTTTGTCAAGTAGCCCAGAAACTTCAACTTTAGTTTTAACCGATCAGAACACCTTCTTCCACATGTTTGCAGGATCCTCTAAATGGCTTGTGACAAACTGTGTACTGGTCCTTTTATGGCTCTCTTTATTATCCAAAAACCTATTAAATTTATGTCAGCAAATAATTGGAATCTTCCCATTGATTAGTTCCCAGATAATTTAAGTTACCAAGGCTTGCTTCCTAAAAATAAAGAAATATATGTAAAAATGGGTCTTTTAAATGGAACTGATCCACAAGATCTGGCTTGTTTCAAACGAACAAATCCTGAAGTTCTGTGTGGTTCCCATGAAGGAGCCTTAAATTCCATCTCTACTCATTATATAGCAACTTGAATTTGCAGCACCTGCCATCTATGACAGCTCCAAATGCATTGTAACTAAATGTAATTAGTTGCATGGTTTTCCCACATCCCAACATCCTTTTGTGTTATTTTAAACAATACCTCCTCTGCTAAAAGTATAATTTATACACAGCATAGTTCAATTTGACTGGAGGAAGAAAACATCCATTTTTTGATTTAAATGTTCCACTGGAAATCCCACATAATCCTAAAAGTCTTTAAAGTGAACAGTTTGCAATCAAAGTATGAATGGTGTACCTGCTGCCAGGAAGAAGGGTACCAGCCTGACCCGGCGAAGCTGGTGGTTGTTCTACCAGGGACCACCCGGGGGAGCTCTGGGCATGGAGCTCGACTGCAGACTTGCTGAAGTTCCACTAAAGGTTTGGCCATATTTCTGCACCGCCGTACAGGGTACTCCACAAACCTGTGCAGAAACAGGCACACTTTCTACTACCATTTGAAAACAAGTGGAAGGTGATGCACATGGATGAGCAGCGGGGTCTCAACTGTCTGTGCCAGTGTATTAAAGTGTTATGAAAGTAGATGAAGGCACATACCCTCCCTGTGAGTCTCTCTCCCCACAGCGAAGCTCTCTTCTTTGGATGCCTGAGCCACAGGATCTGGAGCACTGAAACGGAGTGCAGGTACAAGAATTATTTTAGAAGATCAACTTTATGAGTGCGAGTAAGTGTTGTGGAAGGTTCCTATCACAGCACATATCACAAGCTACCACATTGTGCCATTTGTAGCATTTGATATTTGTACTTTTTTGTTATTTTTTGTGAAATCAGGATTCTAGTCAAAAACATCATGTACAAGGCCTTGCAAAAGTATGCATACCAATTGAACTTCGCCTTTTGTCATGTTGTAATCCCAGGTTTAAATGGATGTTATTTAAAGTTTGTATGATAGACCAACAAAAAGTCAAACTTTAAGTAAAAGGAATACAACACACGAGTTTCATGAATACAAATCTGAAAAGCGTAGGTTGCATTTCTATTTAGCCCCCCCGACTGAAGACTTAGAATTAGCGAGTCTTTTGGAGTACGTCTCAAAACATCATTCTGTGTGTCATTATTCTATAGAATATGTTTCATTTAGTGAGTCGAGTTACTGAAATAAACTAACTTTTCAATCATATTTTATTCTATTGAATATTGCTGTATTTGGCCTCATCCAGCTTCCTTGAAACTCTGACAAGCTCTGCTGTCCCTGCTGATAAAAAGGCATCTCCAGAGCATGATGCTGCCACCCTCATGTTTCACAGTGAGGATGGTCTGCTTAGGGTGATGGGCAGTGTTAGTTTTCTGTCACATGTAGCATTTTGCATTCTGGGCTAAAATAAAGTTTGGATCTCATCTGAGATATTCTTCTACATGTTTGCTGGGTTATCTACATGTCTTGTTACAAGCAGGTTTCTCATAGCTTTCTTTCCACATTGGCTTCCTTCTTGAAAATCTTCCATTGGGACAAAATTTGTGGAGTGTACAACTAATAGTTGTCCTGTTGACAGATTCTCCTACCTGAGCAGTGGATCTCTGCAGCTCCCCCAAAGTCACCATGGGCCTCTTGGATAATTATTTGGTTATGTCTCTCTTTTCCTGGCCTTTCAGTTTAGGTAGATGGTCATGTATTTGTAGTTGTTCAGTTGTGTTATACTCTTTCAATTTATAGATGACGGATTGTACAGAACTCCGGCGGGTCAACAGTTACCGTACCGAGTAGAGTGAAACCGGGTGTTGCAGAGCCGGGCCGGCTAAAGCGAGCCAGTGGAAAAGGGGCAGGTCAATTTCTCTTTGTTCATTATTGTTAGTAAGGTGTTTTCATATTAGTTAATTCATTTGTGTTTAGTTTCTTAGTTTATTCTTGCATTCTATTCTTTGTTCATTTGGATTTATTTTTCTTACATCAGTGTTAGTTTTTTCCTCCCTGGTTAGTAGTTTCTTTGTGTCTTAGATCAGCTTCCTGTGTTAATTAGTCTCTGTCCCTCAGCGTCCCTGCTTTCATCCTACCACAGCTGTTCCACATCTCCACTGATTAGCTCTTCAGATTCCTTTTACACTTTTCACGCCTGCCTCAGTATTTAGGCTCCTGGTCTTTGTTGTTCATTGCTGGATTCTTCAGTTTCTCTCTCTGTTACTCTGAACATTACACTGCCTGTACCCCCCCCCCCCCCCCCACCCCCCCCACAAGTTCTCATTTTGGTTCATCATTAGAGAACTGTGGGTCTTCGCACTTGGGTCCTTTTCTAGCCTCAACATGACAGTTACTTAGTCTACATGATGTTCACTAATGTTCTCTAACAAGCCTATGAGATTAAATTACACATACATTAAACCTACATACTAATTAGATGACTTCTAAAGGCAGCTCATTTTTAAGGGTTATCACAATACAGAAGGCTGAATACAAATGCAGGCCACACTTTTCAGATATTTATTTGAAAAACTAATTTGAAAACAAAATTTGTTGAGTCCAAGAAATATATGTAGTAATAGAATGACATATGTGAGGAAGTGGTTTGAGATGGTTATCTGTGAAACCTTCAGTGATCATAAACGCATTTCCAAACATCTTAAAGACCATGAGACGTATGGTTTACCTGAAAAAAGGAAAAATATTAAAAGAGGCTGTTTAAAGAATGGGTATTCCTATCTGAGAAAAACTGTGCTACTGCTTTTGTTACTGACTCACAGACCAGTTACTGTTTATCATAAACATCTTAGGCCTGTGCAGTAATGGCTGCTTTTAATCTGAAATTAACAGCTGGCGCCATCACTGATTGCTCATTATCATTATGTTCATTTTTTTCACACCAGACAATTACTCATCTAGTCAGTGGAATTATTACAGCAGTGTAGTACTGCTAGAAGGAAGAAAAAGCAGCCAACTGGAAACCAATTAACAACTGTATATAAAAACGTAGAGAGTAGAAAATCATGTTTGCTTGATAAAATTGAATAAATTAATAGGGAACGATCAGACTGCAGTCAGTTAAAACACTAATTGCGAACTGCTTTCATCTGAGCAACATGTTTTCTCTCTCTGCTCTCAGCTCAGGTTGTTTTTGCCTGTATTTATTTTCAACAAGCTTCTAACAGGGAGGTAAAGCTGAGCAGTGATGATAGTTCCAAATTAAGTGAGTCGCCTCGCATATTAATCATTAAAGCCGCGAGCAGTGAAACATATTTCTCTTCTCTTAGATAAATTTCTCGACTAATGACTGATAAATGTTTATAAAAATGGGGAAACAAGGAAGGCCTGACAGCTAACATTTCTGTGTGAGGTGCAGTCTCCTGTATCTAAAGGGTAACTGCTGAGAAACAAACCAGTGCAAAAAAAATATTTTCTGTTGGTTCGCTTATGAACAGATTCTGTTATCAGATTTAGGTCTGGACTTTGATTGTGCCAAACACATGATCTTTTGATCTAAACTATTCCATTTTTGCTCTGGCTATAATTTTGGGCTATTGTCTAATTTGAACCACTGTACCTTCTAACATTGGTCAACTCTGACCAATGTAAAACTAAAAGTGTCAACAGATTATCCTACCTGAGCTGAGAATCTCTGCAGCTTCCGCAGAGGTAAAATGGGCCTCTTGGCAGCTTCTCTGGAAAATGCATTCCTTGCCATGCATGTGAGTTTAGAAGGTAAGGTATTTCTACTTTTTTGAATATGAACTGAAAATTTCTCTGTGAGATAAAAAGCTTGGTATATTGTTTTATAAACTAACCCTATAGTTTAAATTACCTGGTCACTCCCCTGATTAAAACGTGGATAAATAAAAAGATTTTTGGCGGTGAAAGTGCACATACAGGGGTTGGACAATGAAACTGAAACACCTGTCATTTTAGTGTGGGAGGTTTCATGGCTAAATTGGACCAGCCTGGTAGCCAGTCTTCATTGATTGCACATTGCACCAGTAAGAGCAGAGTGTGAAGGTTCAATTAGCAGGGTAAGAGCACAGTTTTGCTCAAAATATTGAAATGCCCAAAACATTATGGGTGACTACCAAGTTCAAAAGAGGACAAATTGTTGGGCGCGTCGCTGGCGCTCTTGACCAAACAAAAGTCTTTGTATTTTTATCAAAGCCACGGTATCCGGGGAATGCAGCATACCACCAAAGGACAAACCAAATCCAACAGGATTAATGTGACGCAGGGGAATGTCTGAAAGGGATGTTTGGGTGCTAACCCCGGATTGTTCCAAAAAAAATAAATCCCGGCTGCCCAAAATCAGGAAAAATTAAAATTTGGGGGCCCCTAAACTCTCCTGTTTCCACCAGAACTGTCCGTCAGGACTCCACAGGGAAATATACACGGCCGGCTGCTTTACCAAAAACCTTGGTCATCATGCCAATGAAAAACGTGGGTTTCAGGGTGCAAAGGAGCGCAATTTGGCTTGGAAAAATATGAAACATGTATTGTTCTCTGATGAGTCCACCTTTACTGTTTCCCCACATCCGGAGAGTTACGGTTGGGGGAACCCCAAAAAAAGCGACCCCCAACTGTTCATGCCCAAGTAAACATGGGGGGGGATCAGTGATGGTTTTTGGGGGCCATATCATGGGATTCCCTTGGCCCAATACTTTCTAGATGGGCGCGTCACTGCCAAAAACTACCCAACCATTCTTAGGACCTGTGCATCCAAAGGTTCAAACATTGTATCCTAAAAGGCGGTGCCGGGTATCAGGATGACAAAGCACCAATCTACTGCAAGCTGGTGAAAAATTTGGTTTTGAACATGAAAATGAAGTTGAACATCTCCCAGGCCTGCAAGTCACCAAACTAAATATTTTGAGCCATTTGGGGGGGTTTTTTTGGGGGGAGTCAGGAACTTTTTCCCCCCACCCGTATCACGTGTGACCTGGCCACTAAAAAAAACCCCTGCAAAAAAATGGGTTTAAAAACCCTCTGACCCTGTGCAGGCCCCGTATATGTCATTCCCAAAAACGAATTAACGCTGTTTGGCCACAAAAGGAGGGCCCCACACCAACAATAAATTATTGTGGCTAAACCAGGGGTTTTTATTTCTTTTCCAAACCCCCTTAGGGAGGCTAAAAGTTTACTAATAAGGTACATGCCACTAGATTTTATGGTGGATATTACAGCAAATGTACCCCAACCTTGGTCAGATTTTCATTTGTAAGAAAAAACTTGAAAACCATGTATCTTTTTTTCCCACTTCAAACTTATGTGCTACTTTGTGTTGGTCTGTCAAATAACATCCAGATAAAACACATCAAAGTTTTTCGGGTGTACCGTGACAAATGTGAAAAAAAAAATCCAATGGTAAGTAAATACTTTTGCACGTCCCTTTGAACTTCTTCCTTGAAGTCAGCTTTTTGTCTCACCTCTCCCCAGGGGGCAGGGATCCACTGCAGTTTTTCGTTCTTGGGGCAGCGCCTCAGGACACACGTCTCCTGGGCTTTTGGCCTGTGGTGCTGTTTGCACATGCTGTCGGGCACCACCACTGCGCTGGCCCCTGGATCAGTGCTGCGGCAGAACACGGTCCGTTTCCTCAATCCACGGCCGCAGGATTTGGAGCACTGAGAGTAGACAAGGAGGAAATAAATTAGGCAAATAAAGATGAAGTTGCTAAAGATCCTGATGCTGTTAGTGATCCATTAAGGAAAGATTTAATGACTCTAAGTGGACTCTATCAGAGACGCATGCTTATACTTTGTAACTTTGAGTGTTTTCTCTCTTTTATCCTTCAGTTCACTTCACATTAACGCACATTAACAGAGGTGAAATCTTTTGTCCAGACACAGCGGATGAAATTGTTATTCACTGTGTGGTGGACAAGCAAACAGAAGGTCATTGCTTTGATAGCAACACAGCATGAAATACAATAAACCAATAGCTCTGAGATGAATGTGACCCATCAGCGTCTCCACCAACAGGAGACAGAGCTGTGGTGAACTACACATGAACTGCAAAGAGGCGGACATCAGAGTCAAGCTGCTCCGCAGGGACTGAGGCCATTGCAAAAGAGGCTTTTATTCCAACAGCGTCTTATTAATTTATTAAATAAAACACACACACACACACACACACACACCTGTAGACGCATGCACACCCGTTTTCCTCTTCAACCAAAAATCCCAAATTTATCTTTTCCCCGGGAAAAATTTGGCTTGCTTCGCTGACCCCCCAAATGAATTGGATAGTGTTCCAACTGCAAGCACAAACCCTGTACATTTCCCCCAAAGGTAATAGGGGAAATACAACAGAACAGCAGAGTCTGGGGGATGGCCTAAACATTGCCAACTTTTACCAAATACCGATGTCCCTTCCGGCTGTAAACGTGAGCGAAGAGAGGCTCATCAGTTCAAGATCTACACTCTACAGAGTAAATTTAGGTAGAGATTGGAGGTTTAAATTTGAACCAACTGATGAGTTTAAATATAAAGGAAATAAGGTAGGTACAGAAAACAAAATTAATTCCAGAGAACCTTGTTGTCACTGTAATCCTTCGACCAAACTACAAATTTTCAATAAAAATGTGCTGAATTCATTTTACACCAACAGCACAAGAGACACAAATAATCTGAGGGGCAATTAATATTTATTATTATAAAAGGTTAGATGATTTAACAAAATTGTCAAAAAGTGTCTAATTTGTAGTATGGCAGATCTTTAAACTCTCTGATTATCTGTCAGTGTCTTCCACATGTCCAGCAGAGGGCAGCAAAGCATTATTTTCGCTTGACTGTAATGTTTGACGGTATGGGTGCACGTTAGTTACATCTCATCCAGATACATGCATTTTCCCAGAGTTTCAACCCCGGACAGAACTGGATAATACGAAAAACAGTACAGGGTCTTTGTTCTTAGAAATATGTTATTTTTCATAAGTCATAGATAATGGCACCAAACCATGTGGAATCAAATGCTTTCATTTAGTCCTGCTGGGTGGACTTACAGTGGATGCTATCACGCAGTTTATAAGCACTAGCCATTTCATGCATGAATAATGACAACTTCACCCTGGATCTTCCCTAAGTGGTTTTAACGATCTTATGGCATGACAATAAATTATCATATATTTTATTTTATACCTTCATTTTGCAGTCATGTAGTTTCATGTAATTTTAAGAGTTTTTCAGATGTCTGCTCAGGGGAACACAGTGTGTGTTTAGACTGTGAATTATGAATATTATACAATGTGTGAAAAGTATCAAATACAAATTACACAACAGAACCAATCGTCCAAAAATATTGTTTCAGCTGCTAAAACAATTTCCTGCAGAAACATTTACTGATGCTGAGTTATTATGGAGGATGGAGAGTATCAGTAAAGCAATCAGATCCAACTAAAGAATAGCCAGTGATGGAACTTTTGGAACTATTCTATTAGCCCTAACTAATGGCAGAAATGTGTTGTGACTTATAAAGGTGTGATTCAATAGAAGGAACCACAAGATCTTCCTGAGGTCCTTGGCATCACCAGCTCTCTGCCTTTCATGAAGGTTTGAACATTTAAGTACCCTTACACTGGTTGAACAGTAGGTGGCACTGTATGAGGTTGCGCAATGATATGGTTTGATTGCAAGTATATCAACGTAACATACACAGCCAATTTTCTTTGAACAGCTGCCCAGTAGTGACCCCTGGTGCCTTAGTTAGGACCACCTAACCTGAGACAGTTCAAGACCTAGATCAAAAAATACCAAAACCAAGACACTGAGATTAAGTACCACACCAGGACCAAACCAATAGGAGACCATTTTTAAGATCATTGCTGTAATTATAATTATGTAATTGTTGCTGTAAACACGTAAAGCAAGTCCTCAGCAAGCTAGCCTTTAACAGAACTCCAGACTAACCGGATGCACTGGGCCACCTAATATTTTCAGTTGGTTCTCTCCCAAAATTTATGAACCCGAATTTTTTTTTGTCGGGGCAGAGCTAAGCTTTATTTTAGGCACTTAGCACCATCACATCGGGTAAAGAAACCACACACACAGAAACCACAAGCTTTACTGTATTTAACTGGGATTTTAAATGAAAACTCGACACAAAGTATTATGTAATTGTAAGGTTAAAGTTAAACATTTCAAGGAAAAACTAATACTGGATATACAAATGGCCACGTCATCCCTACTGTGAAACATGGTGGTGACATAACCATGATATGGGAATGTTTTTCTTCAGCAGGGACAGGGAATCGGGTTTTGGTTTTGGAGTTTAAATAGAAACAAATGCACATATTTTTTGTAGTTTTTTTAAAATTGCACTCCCGGGGGTTGCCGGTCCCAGGGGTTTGGGCACTTTTCCCTTGCTGAAAAAGTTTCTTTTTCAAATCCTCACCTGAGGTCTTTTTCCAATGGGTTTTCATGTTCTCCCTGTGCATGAATGGGTCATAACTAGCCGACGAGTCTAGTCATTACTGTTAGGTTATTTAGTCTCTCTAAAGGTAATTGTGGTAAAGGGGTTTTTTGTCCTGTGTGCCCTGAGCTGCCTGTGATGGACTGCGCCGTCCAGGGTGTTTGGGGCCCTCTCGCCCATTTTATGCTGGAGATAGGTACCACCCCGCCACGCCCTGCAGAGAAACGGGGATGGAGGATGGTGGGGGAGGACTCCTTCAAAAGGTGCTTTTTTTGGGTTTTGTTTTATCTCATAAAATCCCAATAAAATACATTGATGTTTGTTCCCGGGACAGCGAATGGGTGAAATTTTTAAGTTGGAAAAACTGAATGAAGGTTTTTAAAAAAACCTACGGGAGAAGATGACTATTACAATGAGTAACAAGAAAAATGACTGTCATAGAAATCAATTCAGTTGTCATTTTCATTGAAGCAAATAAAGGAGAAAAGAAGGATGTAACAAGAAATATTTCTCTTAAGATTTTATAGAAAGTGGACCAAATTAGCCCACAAACTAATACTGTAAAGTGTTCACAGTTGTTTCTTTTTAAAGACTGATACAAACCCACCTGTGACCACGATCCTGTGCTCCACTGTGGCGGGCAGGCATGGGTGTGGCACGGCTGGATTTGGGCTGGAGAGACAACGGGACAGAGAGAGTGCGCCACCATCTCTTCCCTCTGATACGTCACCTTCCTCATGCAGCGCAGTGTCCTGGTCTGCTGACCTCCTCCACATGAGCGGCTGCAGGATCCCCAGTCTCCTGTGGCCCAGCTGTGGAGGGAGAGGAAACACAGAGGCTTTGCATCAGTCTGCAGCATAAAAAAGCAGTGACAAGCGGGAGTTACATTAGTTTAGATGAAATGTGCATATTTAGGCGAATTCCGTTATCAGGGTTAAACCAATAATGACTCCTAACGGGGAGTTAAACCCACGGGTTTAAAACTTAAATCCGTTTGCTTTTTTTGGGTTAAAAAACAGATTATTAATGATCAGTGATTGCCATCTAAAAAAAAAAACAAATCTCATAAAGCTTCAAACAGGTTGACACTGAAAGGTATATTTTATTGTAAAGCAGAAATACTGACCTGAATTCATATTTCTATGACACACTCATTCCACCCATCATCATCTTTTATTTTCCCATATAACTAAACATAATAAAAATCAAATTGTACACATCTCTGCAGAAGGGCTTTTCCAGATTTCCTCAGCCGACCACACTGTACATTGTGGCAAAAAACGTATTTGTTCACTTACAGATTTTTTCTCTTTTTGCTTTTCTGTCATACTGAAATTTTTCATCATCAAACTAATTTTAATATCAGACAAAAATAACATGAGTGAATACAAAAACACATTTAAAATGATGATTTCATTTGATAAGAGAACAAAGTTTTCCAAGGTAATTAGCTCCTAAACCTAATAACTAGTTGTGCCACCACTGGCGGCAACAACTCCCATCAAGCAATTGCAAAAATTGGCAATGACTCTTACATAGTTGTGGAGGAATTTATGCCCACTTTGTTTTGCACAACTGTTTTAATTTAGCCACATTGGGTTTTTAAGCATAAACAGTCTGTTTAAGGGCCTGTCAGAGTCTGAACTTTGACTAGGCCACTTCAAACTTTCATTTTGTTATTTTTCATTTTAAACCAGACATTTCCCCCTTAGGATTTTAAGTTGCATTCCATGACACCAGATGTAACAGGATGCACATCTTCAAAAAAGTTTCCCAAAAAGGGTTTGGGGGTCATCAAGACGTGGAAGTTTTCCCCGTTCCAATTTTTCCATTTGTTTTTTTACTGTTTTCGCTGAGTTTAAGCTTGATATGGCTTTATAACTCTTTCCAAACCAACAAATGTCAATGATTTTGTTTCACGTCTATTCTTGAATTTCTAGATTGAGGCATGATGTGTTGGTTTTTAAGACCATTTCACCTTCTTCATGCTGTCAGACAGGTTCTATTTAAGTGATATTCCAGGCAAAAATCAGCTTCGGGCATGGCTTCTGAAACTTTTTTACACAGGGCCAAGTTGTTGTTTTTTTTTTCAAATAAAAAATCAGGTTATCTTTGTGACCAAAAAGCATAAACAGAATAAATCTGTAAGAGGGCAAATAATTTCTCACAGCACTGTACACACATAAGATAAAGAAAGTGGACCAACACTTTTTTCTTCCCCTAATCCGTTTCTGTCTACTGTGCCATCAAAGTTCATTTCTACTCCCTTCAGACAGAGTTCTTTACCTCAATTCTGAATTCCTGATTTTCCATTAAAAACCACAAAACCAACTGCATCGAAAACACCTTCTTTTCTGGCATCATGACTCAGAGACAAATTTCAACAAATGAGAGGTCTGACAACCACATGCTAAGAAGAGGGAGAGGGAGGAGATGAGCAGATGGATGCGTCCAGTTTCGAGACGACAAGCTACCAAAGAGACCGTTCTTCCATGCTGCCGACCTGCTCCTGAGGAAGAAAAAAATAATGCTTTCATTCCCTTCCAGATGCCACAGACAAATGAAACAGAAGGACTTAACCGCAATTTTGGAAACTGGACGGTTGGGAAGCACTGGGAGCCAAAAGCATCGGTTTGGGACTTTTGAACCAGGAGGGCTGTTTGTTTCTCTTTCCCATCTGGTTCCCTGACTTATAAATAACAGTATGTCATTGGGCAAAAAGTGGCGGATGTGTCACTCCGCTTTGCTGCAAAACCAATACAGATGTAGCCATAATTTGTATATCTCAAATATCTCAAAAGCTGGCATATATTTTAAGGTAGTAGTGCAACCAGAAAGTGAGGTTCCGTGAATCCAAATTCTTACAAATGGATGGGACAGTTTGGATTAATCCTCAAAATTTATATAGAGAATTCAACCTCTGTGGAAAACGTTTCAATTGCTCCTGATTAAAAAAAATATTAATGTGTGTTTCCTAAGTCATCCTTAACAAATTCTTCTGGGGAAAATAAAACCGATTGGATCAGTTAAAACATATTAACTCATTTAAAATTTACAATTTGAAAATCTGAAGTAGGATGTGTGGTCTTCCTTAGTTGGTTTGATAAATAATGTGATCACTGCCAGGGTCATTTTAAATGACTTTATACTTTTTGGTAGCAATCCAAAAACGTGTATATAGCATCCATCCATCCATCCATCCATCCATCCATCTCCATCCATCCATCCACCCACCCATCCATCCATCCATCCATCCATCCATCCATCCACCCATCCATCCACCCACCCATCCATCCATCCATCCATCCACCCATCCATCCACCCATCCACCCATCCATCCATCCATCCATCCATCCATCATCCATCCATCCATCCATCCATCCACCCATCCACCCACCCATCCATCCATCCATCCATCCATCCATCCATCCATCCATCCATCCACCCATCCATCCATCCATCCATCCATCCATCCATCCATCCATCCATCCATTTTTTTGACTTGATTTTTTCTTTAAATTCTCCCTGCATCCCTGTTTTATGTTAGAAATGCTGCTACACCACAGTGCAGCATCGTAATGGTGCACGGAGAGGAACCTAAAAGCATACCTAAAGCTAAATGGCTAAGGAAGTGAAGGGAACCGGGCTTGTACTTGGGGGTTAATTTCTCCATGACCAGACTGGCTGGACCCCACAGAAATCCCTCTTTGCACAATGAAACATGGATAGGGCTGTCAGCACTCGTGATACAGTCTTTAGATTTAAAAAGGCATTCTTAGAGTCTTCCCCTATTAAAACACACACACACATACACACCGCTTGAATGCATCCTATCTCATTGTCAACTTTTCTTTTCTGCTGGGATCTTGAATGCGAGCCCATACATTCTGGAGATCTTAATGCAGTCATTAAAGCTTTTATGCTCCTCACTCAACTCAACTTTCTTTCATTCATTCATAAACTGGCCTGTACACACAATAACCTCAGAAATGGTCTTTACTTCTATATATAATCTAATCCATGGGTGTCAAACTGCTGGTTTTACCTGAACGGATAATCCTTTTGACATTGGAACTGTTTTCTTCACCCAAAAAAGTCGGGAAGGTCAGGACCCACAAGGCTGTTTCGTAGCTTTCACTGAGATAACAGAAACTGTATGCTTAAGATTAGGAGCAGGAACTTTCCTCTCGGGTGGTGGGAAACAGAGGCCGCATGTTGGAGGTGTAACCGATAGCTGTCTGGCTTGTTTAGCCCTTCACACAGGAGAGAGTTCCGCCCAGACCGGTTGCAATATGGCTAAAAGGGAACAAAGCGCCATCTAGAATGCTAGATGCAACTAAGTTGCATTTATATACTTACCTTGTGTTTGAACTCAAAATCTATTATATAAGCATCAAACATTTAGAGAAAGTGTGCACATGAAGTTCCATTTACACAGTGCAACTGTGTTTGTGTCTATGTGTATACTTTCTCTGACCCCAAGCTGCAGATCCCTGCTATTCTTTGGGGCAGTGCTGTAAATCAAGCTAGCTCCAGTTCCCCCAGCCAAAGGCCTACATGCAGTAGTAGAGAGCCCATTTATTCAATGCTCCTTCAACTCTTTACTCCAATGCACTTTCGCCTGGCTATCTCCTTTGCATGCTGCATTGCTTCCTAAATGCAGACTTGCTTTTAAAAATGCATACTGTGAAGTGCACTGTCTAGACTACCTAGATGCAACTTGGATATCATTCTTCTGCTGACAAGAAATATTAAAGTTTTAGAGTGACCCAGCCAGAGTCCTGACCTAAATCTGACAGAGAATTTGTGGAGGGAGCTAAAAATTAGGATGATGGCAAGGAGACCTTCCAACCTCAACGACTTGAAGCTCATTGCCAATGATAAATCCTACAAATACCAGTGGAAATATGCAAAAATGTGCTCAGCAAAAATGAGATTTGATTTACTTCATTACTTTAATAACAATAAAGATTTTTCCATTGATTATTAAGAGTATGGATAATTTTTAAATGCAATTTTTTCATCTTAAAATATAAATACTCTCATTACATAGTTTTAGAATATGCTATAAAAAGAAGCAGTTAAGTTTTTAATATGTTAATATTGAGATATTGTTGATCCCAGGATCTTATGGAGAGAAACTTGGTCCAATATTATTGCACACAAATAAAGCTTTGAAAAACTCAATCAAAAAAAGGTTTGGACAGTAATTTACGACGTTTATGCAAAGGTTGAACCTACATTTTTGTGGTTTGTGGTTATTTTCAGATTTTAGCTTTTCAAATTGAATTTTGTTTTTACATTTTTGAATTGCATTCTTTTCAAATCGCTTTTTACAGATTACATTCTCTACATTTCTTGTCTCCAAACATCCAGGGGCGGGGCTTCCTCTGACAGTGCAGTGAAGACGGAGAAATTGCATTTCTATTAATCAGTGCGCAGCAACCGTGCGAGTTTCTATTGCGCCTGCCTGCATAAACAACAGCAGGATAATAGGTCACACACTGAAAAGAAAACCGAATGAAGTTATTCACTCCGAATGTATGAATTCAGAATTGAATTTGTAAAAAGCAATTTTGAAAAGAATGCAATTCATAAAACTCTGTTTCTAAAGAAAAACGTGAAAAAATATAATCTGAAAAAACAGCCACAACCACAAAATGTAGGTTCAACTTTTGTGTACACATTGTAAATTACTGTCAAAACCTTTTTTTTTTATTAAGATTAAGACGTTTTCGAAGTGTTCTTTGCTTGCAATAATACTGGAACAAATTCTTCTCCATAGGATCTGACAGACTTCAGGTTAAAGATTCAAAGGTATTTTCTTTCATAAACTCAGGCTGAAATTCATATCTCACTCAGCACAGATAAAACAGTCTTTCACAGTTACACAGAGAAAATAAGGCATAGCAAATGCAGAGAGCCTCTGTGTGAGTCTTTGTATTGGAGAATGTTTCCTTTTTTAAAGAGGAAAAACAGCAAAAAAAAGGATAAATTACAGAGTGGGCAGAGGAAGGAGATGAACACAGAGTGAGCAGAGTGGCGGCAGACCACAGTAAGCATTGCAACCACAGTGCATATGTGCGTCTGTGTGAGCACCTATAATAAAAAAGTTCAACAGGTTCCTGAAAATCTGGCAACACTAGAACCCACCCCACATATCCCACAAGCAAGGAGACACAAACACAAGCTCTGACCCACACACAGCCTGAACACTTACTATGCCGGACAGGGCTGCGTGTTGCACAGATGGGAGCCCAGTGTTGGCCTGGTGTGGAGATTACACATGCTGGAATTGACCTGGGTCCGGTGTTCCTGCAGACAGATGGCCTTGGTGGAGATGCGACCTGATGGAGAAAAAGTGAGGAGGAAGGTTTAGGGAGATCTTATGAATAATGAGACATCTTTATGTATGTAGCTCAGTAAGCTGAAACTTTACGCTTTATAGTTTATCATAGCAAATATCTGCTAATGAGACAGGAGTTTGGACAAGAGTTTAGCAAAATGATAGATAAGGTCTAACACCCACTGATTGTATTTTTCTAAAAAATGTACATAAAAATGTTAGTAATCTTCTACTTTATTTGTTCATTATGGAAAATAACTACATTTTCTACTATTATACAGGGCTTTATAACCTTTGGACATTTTTACATTTTGTGACAACCACAAACTTCAACGTACAGTATTTAATTGGGATTTTATGTGATAGACCTGGAAAAAGGGAATTTCTCTACAGGCTTTGAACATTTTTGCCTGTTCTTTAGGAAATAGCTCAATCTCAGTCAAACTGAAAGAACATCTGTGAACAGCTCTTTTAGACTTTAAAAAAATCTCAATTAAATTTAAACCTCGACTTTGACAGGTCCATTCTAACATGAATATGCTTTAATGTAAAATGTTATGTTGGAGCTCCGAGTGTATGTTTGGGTCATTGTCCTACTGGAAGGGTATCCTAGACTTAAATCTACTAACAGGTTGCCTACGTGACTTGTGGCAATCTTCATTGGGACTTTTCATGGATATATAAACAATGGCTTTCCTCTAGCTCCTCTTCCATTAAGGCCAAAGTTGTGAAGCGCACAACTCATAGTTGTCCTTTTAACAGATTATCCCACTAGAGCTGCAATCTCTGCTGCTCCTCCAGTTACTATACACCTCTTGGATGTTTCTCTGATTAATTCTATCCCAGCCAAGTGAGATGTTCAAGCCTTGCATATTATTTTAGAACCTTATCCTGGTTGAAGCTTCTCTCCAACTTTCTCCCTGACTTGTCTGCTCTGTTCCTTCGTCTTAATGATTCAATTTGTTATCAAATGTTGTCTAATGAACCTTTGAGACCTTTAAAGAACAGCTAGATTGAACTGAGATTATGGGTGTACGCATTGAAGTCATAGCCCCTGGTGTGAACTTTCCTTTGGTCCATGTGTTTGGTACGGACCAAAAGCGAACTTCATTATTTTTATGTTTGGTGAGGTTCGCTTTCACATTATGCTGTTTGCAAGTGAACTATAACTTGTAAACAAAGCCATGTGTTTGATGATCATTGCTACGATTGGACAGAAATTACTAGAGCGGGACACAGACCCGCAAATGAAGGAAAACCATCATAGAGGTCCTGTTTGCTGCATTTCTGTTACACATGTTTCTGCAGTTATTACAGCGGCGAAATCACTGAGAGTGTCAAAAGCAGCTCATTCAACACAGGTTTCACAACATTCTATTTCTAATTTTGGAACGGCGTCGGAGAATGGTGAAGTAAACAATGTGCTCTGCGTGCCCTGACCCACAGCATGCTGGCAGCAGCGTTGCTAAGCAAAATACGACGCATCAGGTATGACTTCAATGAATTCACTATTCACTATTTTGGAGAATAAGCGTAAAGAGGGTAGAATAAATATGCATACCACATTTTCCTGAGATTAAATATTTTTTATTTCATTCACAGTTATGAACTATTTTTAGTTGGTATATCAGATAAAATTTTAATTAAATATGTTGAAATTTGTGGTTGTAGCGTGACTACACATGAAAACGGATGAAAAAGGATATTATTTCTTCTGTGTGTCATCGACAGACAAGCCAAAAACTCAACTGTGGGTCCACTTTAGAACCAGAAGCAGTCTCACCTCCAGCACACGGAGCCGAGCAGTCCGAGCTCACCACACCCCAGCTGTACTCAGGTTTTCTCTCTGTGCGGGGCAGAGTGTACTCCCAAACCACACCTGGGTTCCTTCCCTGAAGAAGAATCTGCCAGGAAAGAAAATGGTCAGGAAGTTTTCAGCACATCAAGACAACTAATAGGGTCCAAGAATCAAGAAGTATAAGACAGAAACGCAGCTCTGTTACAAACTAAACACCACATCTTTTTAGGATTTTTAGGATTTGCCAATAGGTAAAATCTCAAAGGATTTTACCCATTGGCGAAACACAGAAATCCACCAATCTCTTAGTCAACCCACAGCAAGAGACTAAAGACCAGTGGGTGTGGACATATTTATTACAGGAGAAGAATTAGGCTATCATTAAACAAATAACAAGGACAGTTTTCTTTAAGATACTCTTTTATAGTCAGTTCCTTGAATCTCATTTTAGAGTATTTCCAAACCACAGCAGCTAGACTTTGACAGTAAAGCAGCAGACCTTGTGCACCTCAAAATGGGCTGATAATAATCCCCCAATCTCTTTGGTAAATTCTGTTTGGTAAAACCTTCCTTTTCTGTTCAAGCGATGAAAAAAAAAAAGAGTACCAGCATCTACCAGACCTTTAAAACCCCAAAGGTCAAAAAGCTATCAGTTATATCTATAGACAACCAATTAACTTATAATCACTTGAACTATGTTGAAACTACTTCTTTGGTCCAATTCAGAGTCAACAGTCCTGAGGCGCTTCCACCTACTCAGTCAGTCACCTTGGCTCACTGCCAGACAGAAGGCCAAAGGAGAAATGTTTATCTAGTGTGAAACAAGCTTTCAAATGCCAGCGGCATTTTATTTTGAGGTTTATTGAATAAGCTCTGCATGTAAAGCACTATCTGTTGGAAAGAAAATATCTGATTTCTAAATAAGGAAACAGTAACAACAAAATTTTACAGTCAATCTGAATAAATATAATTATGTGATTCTGAGAGTGATTGAATAGTGAAGTCTACGGGGGGATGGGAGATAAATCCAAAATTGTTCTGGCAATGCTTGTGGTTAAGATGGGAGAGCAATGCATGTAAAAAAATCAGGAAACTAAAAACCTTCTCTAAAATGTAAAAAATGTTCCTTTCTGTGTAAAATCAGACAAGATTTTAGGACTGGAGTTAATCTGTCAAACTGCAAGGCGACAGCAGACCACAGTGTCATGATTTTCACAGCTCCAACAACCACACACATCATCGAGTCACAGGACAAGATGAGGAATCACAATCTGTCGGCTGCAGATATCAGGCTTACCAAGTTGTGTTTTGGACTGGCATGACCTTGCCCTGCCAAACCACAAGAATTTCAATTCCAGGAGGGAATAATCCTGCTTAGCATCCACTGAGACCTACGGAAGAGGCCATATGTTACGTCGAGTTCCTCTTCCTTCTCTTGTGAACTACCCCAAAAATCCCACCCTCCCCTTTCCCGCTCTCCTCGACCAGCTGAGTAGCTGTGCAGATGTGAGCACCTTGTCACAGCTTACACTCACACTCTTCAACATGTGTTTTTCTTTCAATGTTTCGAGCTGAATAAGGAACTGTGAGTGATCCATGCATACATCCTCCCTCGCCTTTCTCTTTTTTTGTGTCACAGATCAGTACGGCAGAATGTGTGAAACAGATGAAGATCTGCATTAGAAAGAACTTCCCGATGAAAGACCCTGTTATCTGACC
Source organism: Crenichthys baileyi (assembly GCA_036173005.1). Lineage (NCBI taxonomy): Eukaryota > Metazoa > Chordata > Actinopteri > Cyprinodontiformes > Goodeidae > Crenichthys > Crenichthys baileyi. The sequence goes on from JAHHUM010000015.1 coordinate 748,741, forward strand.
ATAACGCATCACATCCAGAGAGTTCAATTGCCCAATTCCTAATCTTTTAATATCGTGCTCCCTCCATCTGTCTCTTCTCATCTCTGTATCAACCTCTGTCTCCTTTTTGTAATTACTGGATGTACTCAATACAGATTATTCTTACATCATCTGCAAATCAGCCCCATGATCTCCGGGTGCTCACTGTACAGATACTCGATTGAGACTCGCAGACAAAAAACCCAGTTCAAAATATAATTTCTTTTTCCTTACTTGAACTGCCTGTGGATATTGAATGAACTTGAATTTAAAACAAAAACAGTGAAGACGTCATAGCCCGTTTCAAAAAAGAACCACAAGCGTATAGTGCCTTGCAAAAGTATTAACCCTTAAACTTTTGCCACATTTTGTCACCATATAACTACAAACCTACATATTTTTTTTAGGCTAAAAGTTTGTTTTAGAAGCGAAAAGCTGAAAAGTGTGGCCCACAGATGTATTCAGCCTCCAATCTCAGTCAATACATTTTAGAATAAGAAACTGCAATTTTTGGCAATAGTTCTTTACAAAAAAAGCCAGGTCAGTCAGACATACCGTATGTGAAGGCATCTGTGAATCATCCATTTTCAAGTCTTGCCACAGATTCCCAATTGGACTTAGATTTGGACTTTGTTTGGGCCGTTCTTATATGAATATGATTGGATCTAAACCATTGTGGCTCTGGCTGTAGGTTTAGGGCCGTTGTCCAGTTTGGAAGATGAACCTTCACCCCAGTCTCAAGTCTTTCGTAGTTTCTAACAGGTTTTCCTCCAGGACTGCCCGGTATTGAGCTCCATCCAGCTACACATTAGCTGCTGCTAGCTTCTCGGTACCTCGGTACCTGAAGAAATCATCCCCATAGCTTGATGATGCCACCACCACCTTTCATGTGAGGATAGTGTGTTCCGGGTGATGTGCGGGGTTAGGGCTCAGACATAAATGCTGTTTTTCAATTAGGCCTAAAGGTTAATTTTCAGACTGATCTCAATAACATGCATGGCTTTGGCAACTTTAAATGGGAATGCTTATTGCTTTCTTCAGTTGTTCTGCAGAGAATCTCCCACCTAAGCTGCGGATCACTGTAGCTCCTCCAGAGTAACCAGAGGTCTCTTATGTCACAACATATTATTTGAATTACTTCATATTAAAGCATATCTGATCCTAAGAACCAGTAAAATGTACATTCTAGTCTGAAACTGGGTCCGTGTGTCTGCCAAACTTATACTCTAATGTCTCTCTAAACTGTGATGGATATGGGGACAATGTGTGACAGACTATTGCAATTTATAGGTTGCTTTCAGTTTTAAATAACTACATCTTTCAGAGGTTATGTCACTATTCTCCTATATCCTCATAAGTAGCTTGCCAGTTACAGTGTCATCATCCAAAGAGTGTGTGCTGTCCTCCAGCTGTTCTCCATCGTATTCTCAACACCACACAAGTTTCCGGTGTGGACTGGAAGTATGTCAGGAGCAACTCAACAGTTCTGAATATTGTTCACAGCTGTTTCACTGCTACTTCAAATACCACAAACTCCATCTAAAAGGCAGGCATTAGGATACAGGCATTACATCTGATTAGCTTGTTAGCTTCCGACACTGTGAGGGTCTGTTTACCCTTTCAACACGCTCATGGTAACATGACATCTTTCTACTACATGTTAGGGAACTATTATAAAATTAATATAAAACGTCCACTTAACTTAGCTGCCCACAGAGCCAAATCTCTTTTCTAAAATAGTAACATTAGCACTTGGATGTTTCAAGACAGACAAACAAGTGACCATCAAGAGACGTTCGAAATTTAACACTGGTATTTTGATCTGAACTCACAGGCCAGTCATTCCAGCTCTAACCGCACTGTCGGCAGCCCAAGGGACAAAGTGGAGACCAGTTTTTACATGAATATTACTTCAGTGTCTGCTCTTCTGCAGGTTTCCACTTCTGTTTTCATGGCCAGAGCTCAGAGGTCAAGAGAAAATAGATGCTTCTGCTAACAAAGTATGCAGAGGAACTTCCCCCACACCCCCTCTTTTCACTCAAACCTCTGCATGAGTCGGCCACTAGTCAAACGTTGGTTTGGCCGTCTAGGGAATGTGTCTGTCCAGCATCATAATATGCTTTTTCAGGATAGGTACAGACAAGCACTCTTCTTCAAGCTCTGGTTTGTAAAACACAGCTGACTACAAATGTGAATAAAAGAAAGGGAAAAAACCTCATAAATCATCTGCTATACTGTGCAAAACATCTCACTTCAGGCAACCATCTGATTTTATACTTTTCATCCCTGCTTCGAAAGAGCAGTTGACTTAACGATTTTACTCACACTATTAGCCTTAGATCACATGGCTGCAAGAAGCACATGAGGTCAGTGGCCAGAGGGGACATATCTATGGTTTTGAGTGTGTGCACATGAACATGAAATAGTGCCTGTGTTAACTGGCAGTACAAAGGGAAAATCCTGTATGAAAACCTGGGGCAAGTACCTGCCCTAAAAGATTGAGGAAATTTGAGTTTGAGTATTTCTTTATTGTAAGATTCTTCCTGGCAAAACAGTAAATCTTATATGACTGGAAACAATGTTAATTTTCCTTTAAAATGTGTCATACATGTGGGTTGTGTCCATGACAAGATTGCCTAATCTTCTTTGCAAATGCCAAACAATTGATTCTGCTACTGACTGCTGTTTGGTGTCATTTTTATGGAATGGATTATTAAAGAAACAGGACAGTATTGGCAATTTAACCATTAACAAATGTTGCACCATTTAGGAGAATATAAAGAGGCTTGTTGCCAAGAAGCTTTGCTACAACAAAGAAATAAAATCAAACACAAATACCTCAATGTTTGTGTTATGTTTAGTTTCACCAACATTTTGGCTGCTTTATCAAAATTCTATAGAAAATGTTATAATACTGTTGGCCTATGATTTTACTTTTATATCCTTACTGTTACTTCTAGCTTCGCGTCACCTTAACAGAGCCCTGCATCACAACAATGAAATCCCTCACAGACCACCCAAGGCTAAAGCCGTCTTCGTTCACCACACAAACCAGACTTATTCTTATCATTAAAGCTTCATCATGTCCAGGGTTAAACTGGAGCTACAGTAATTCTGAGGTCCTGTCAGTGTGGAAGTGGTGGCTTACTTCAAACACCAGAGTCTCATTAGTAGGGCCAGAGGCGTACAGGCTCTCTGGCTTGTTGAATGAGCGCCGGTAGTCAACCACAGTCCCGCCAAAGTAGAACCTCCCTGGCCAGTCCACAGTCCAGTCCCCAGTCAGGTAGTACTTTTTCTTCAGGGAACGGACAGCCAAGTAGCTGGTGGACACCTCCATTTCCTGGACGTGAATGCTTCTAGCTCCAGCTGGCACTGTCACCATAGAGTAATACTCTAGGAAAGACCAGAGGGAAAAAAGTTAAATCGTCTCTAAATATGTGCTTTCTATCTCTGTAAGACCTACTTCATCCGACCAGAAAATAATAATTTCCTACTGTATTCAGTCTTTCTTTGCTGAATCAGCTCATTATCCGGTGAAATTAGAGTCTGCCTTTCAGGCCATGCAAGTCTTTCTCTCTTATTCATCAATACTTAGTGTATGACTACCAGCACCAATAGAAATCCTACAAACGATGCAGAGCTTACCATTAGCCCGGTGCTGAAGGGTGTACTGGCCCTTAAAAAACTTGCAAGTGGAGTTGTCTCCCTTACAGACCCCACAGGCATCCATGGAGGCCTTGGAGCCCAAAATCCGGTCACAACCCACAGCCTGAAAAGAGAATTATATTCTATTATACAGGTGTTTATGTCAAGCATTCACTACAGCAGCTCTCAAAAGTGTAATCACACCTCTTAAAATCCAAGGTTTGTAAAGTGAAAAGAATGAAATCACACAAAAATAAATGTTATATTTATCCTGTACAATCCAACTTATAATAAATAAACAAAACTAAAATACAAAACAAAGGTACAATCAGGGCTGTAGCTACCATTGAGGACACCGAGGTCCGGACCTCAGTATTTTTCTGCTGTGTATAAAATAAAAAAATAATCAAAACAATGCTTTCGAATGGTGCGGTTCTCTGAGTAGCTCCACCAGGTTACTGTAGGAGGTGCTGCAACTGTGTAAGGCAGCCAAACTCAATGTCTACGAAGATTAGTGCAGCTTTGCATACCCTACCCTACTACTAAAATAAAGACCAGAAGAAGAAGAAGAGTGCAGCCGATGCTGAGATGTACCGGCGGTAACTTGTTAAAAATATTCTACTTCAATTTCTTTCTCTTCCAAATAACTGTTTACTAGTCTTCACCCTTCATAACACTGTTTAAGTTTAATTAGAATAGTTACCGCCCATTGACGACGTTGTTTGATTTGTGTTGGCGCATTGTTTGTGAGCAGCTGTGACACACTAATGATGTTTCTATTGCAAGAACTAATGTTTCCATCCATTAAATTAAGACCGAAAGTTTCTTTTTAAAGCTCAGCTTTGAGGGGAAGAGTGTGATGAAAACACAAAGAAGTGATGAAGGTAAGAGATAATAAATAGATGGCTGCTGTCCATCACCTCCAGCCAGGATACATTGCTGAGACCCATGTCCCTGTGTTGTTCAAAACAAACAAAAACTGACTGGCATTTAGTGGCATTCACTTTAGACTACTACTGACCACGGATAGATGTGTTATTACAGGAATAACCAGGCTAAATTTGACTGCAAACTGAATTACTTAATAAAACAAAGCATGCTTTAATTATAGTATATTTTAGAAAAATATTTCAGTGAGTCAAATCTAACATGACTTCAGACATAAAGACAGACTAAGGCCAGTGAATAACTTTAGTCTACAGTTTTGATTTGTCAGGAGAGACAGATGAGGCTGTGAGTACAGAGGTAAGAATATGCTAAAATCTTGTGTTTTGAATGTGTTTGTGCAGTGTGAACAATCAACATTCATATAAACCAATTCATATCATTTCAGTGAGTCGTCATGGTTGTGCCCTAAGTCCCTGTTGCTTCAGATGATGTCGCTTCCCATGGATTCACACACACAACCACACACACACACAGATACATGACACAATCAAGTCACTTATGCCTTAAATAAATGCTTCCATTTTAATTAAGTTTTGGTCTTCATTGTAACTAATGTGCAGGGGGATAATGAGTGGTGGACCTCAGTATTTTTTAAAGTCTGGTTACTGCCCTGTGCACAATAACCTGGTAGCACATCCTTATATTAATATTTTTGTTGACGAAAACCCTTAACTAACTAAAATAACCCCACAGCATTATGCTTCCACCCCCATGTTAAACTGTGGATATGGTGTTCGTTCTTGGATAGGGATGTTTTCAGGCCAAACACACCACAAGAAATTGTGACCCGGTTTTGTTTTGCCATTTATTTTATTTAATAGAAAAATAAATCCTGTGAGACATTTTTTATTTTTATCTGCTCAATAATATACTAAACATAAAAGATTTTAAACAAAGTAGTCTTAAGTGTTGTAGAATGGGAATCTATAAATCAGATAAGCAAAAAAAGGGTCTCACACAACTGTTGTACACTTTGCAACTGAAACGAGGCATGGGTCAACACTTGCTCTATTAGGCAACTTTAGAGTAAAATTAAAGCATAAATATGGTTAATAAAAAAGAAATACTTTGTGTTGTACCATTAAACTGTTTTTATTTTAAGAATATTTTTTGTTGGTAAAAATCTCAACCTAAAACAACAAAATGTTTCACAAGTCAACTGTTTCCTTTTTGGGTTTCATACTGCGTAGTGGTCAATAATACTCAGATCCAAACAAAATCAAGGCAGTGCTTGAATGGCCTGAACCTGAATCCAGAAAACAACTTCAACGTTTTTTGGGGTTAGCCAACTTCTACCGCCGCTTCATAAGGGACTTCAGCCGAACAGCAGCTCCACTTACCAATCTCACTTCTTCCAAGGTAACCTTTTCCTGGACCCCTGAAGCGGACCCTGCCTTCAAAGAATTAAAGGAGAGATTTGCTAAAGCCCCCATCCTGTTACAGCCTGACCCGACAAAACAGTTTGATTCAGATTCTGGGGTAGGTGCTGTGCTTTCTCAACGTTCAAGTGATGACAATAAACTCCATCCATGTGCTTATTTCTCCCGCAGACTGTCTCCCACTGAGAGAAATTATGACGTGGGAGATCGAGCGCTATTAGCCATTAAACTAACCCTGGAGGAGTGACGTCACTGGTTGGAGGGCACGGAACATCCGGTACTTGTCTGGACGGATCACAAGACCCTCTCCTATCTACAGGCAGCCTAGCGCCTGAACCCACGTCAGTCCCGATGGTCACTAAACTTCTCTCGATTCAATCTCACCATCTCATATTGCCCCGGAACCAAGAACATTAAACCCGATGCCTTATCCAGACAATATGCCCCTGACACCTCTGACGAGGGTCCAGTCTCCATCCTGCCTCCTAGCTGCAAGATCGGCGCCGTGTCCTGGGAGATTGAAAAAATGGTTTCGCAAGCCTTACTCACTAACCCTGCTCCTGATAACTGTCCACCCAACAGAACCTTCGTTCCAGAGCCCGTTCGTTCCCGTCTCATTCAGTGGTTCCAAAACTTCAAGTTTTCAGCGCATCCTGGTTCGTCCCGAACCATTGCTTTGATCTCTCGTCGTTTCTGGTGGCCCTCCATCCATAAGGATGTTAGGAGCTGTGTGGGGGCTTGTTCATCCTGCGCCCGTAACAAACCATCTTATCGTCCTCCAGCTGGTCTCCTTCAACCTGTACCCATTCCTATGAGACCATGGTCACACATAACACTGGATTATGTCACTGGACTACCTCCATCTCGTGGAATGACAGCTATTCTGACCATTGTGGACAGATTCTCCAAAGCTTGTCATCTAATCGCCCTAAAAAAACTTCCTTCAGCACTTCAGACAGCTAAACTCTTGGTCCGTCATGTGTTTCAACTACATGGAATCCCACAAGAGATCCTTTCGGACCGAGGCCCTCAGTTCACCTCACAGCTTTGGAAGCAGTTTTGTCACGCATTAAATGCTAAGGTTGCTCTCTCCTCAGGTTATCACCCTCAAACTAATGGTCAGACTGAAAGACTGAACCAAGAGATGGAATCCAGGCTCAGAAGCCTCACTGCAAATAATCCCACCAGCTGGAGTGAGTATCTCCCATGGATAGAATATGCCCATAATGCTCATGTGTCCTCAGCTACAGGTTTGTCCTCATTCGAGGTTTCCCTTGGCTATCAACCTCCTTTGTTTCCTGAAGATGAGAGAGAGATCTCTGTTCAATCTGTTCAACATCACATCCGTCACTGTAAAAGAGTGTGGACCAATGCTGTGGCCGCTCTTCACCGCACGCCTGAACAGAACCGCCGTTTTGCTGATCGCCGAAGGGATTCCGGCTTATGATTATGCCCCTGGACAGAAGGTATGGTTAGCTGCTCGAGACATACCTCTCAAATCTTTATCCAAGAAACTAGCACCACGTTACATCGGACCCTACGTCATTGAATCCATCATTAATCCATCTGCTGTTTGTCTCCGCCTTCCAGCCTCCCTACGTATTCATCCGACATTTCGTGTCTCTCAGATCAACCCGGTCCAGACCAGTGACCTCTGTCCTCCAGCCGAGCCCCCTCCACCCGCCCGGGACCTTGGGGGTCATCCTGTCTATCCCGTTTGTCGCATTGTGGATTCCCGGCGACGGGGTCACGGATTGCAGTACATCGTGGATTGGGAGGGTTATGGTCCTGAGGGGTTCCCCGTTCCTTCATATGTGACCCTTCATTGATCACCGACTTCCTGGCTTCTAGCCCTTCCACTTCATCTGAACGCCTGGAGGCGGTCGTTAAGGAGAGGGTACTGTTGGGAATTGGGAGTTTTTAATTTAGTGCTTGTCCACCAGAGGTCGCCCTGGAGAGTTTTCCTTCCACCTACAGGTGTACCTGATCCTCTGCTGATTGGCATCACCTTGGAGGAGTATTTAGGAGCCTGCCACCAGTACTTCGGCGCCTGAGTGTTGTGCCCAAGTGGTAAACATCAAGCCAAAGAAATATTTCCAATCTAACCTTGAATTTGATAACCTTGTTTGTCTTTCCCTGCTTCCTGCTAGAAACCTGTGAGGTGTGGGCTGTTACCTACAGAACTGGACTCAGATATACAACTCCTACACCGACTGCTTGTGAACCTGGATAAATCATATCTAACTGAGGTACGACTCCGTTCCCTCCAAAACACCTGACTCTGTGTGAACTCTGGACCAAAAACTGGACAAGCTACTTGGATTACTGGACTCCCAAACCCAATGGATTAACCCTCCTGAACTTCGTTGTTCTGAAGATCAAGTAAGCCACTTTACTGAAACCAATTTGGATGTTTTCCACCTCAGTCCTGAACTAACTCTCGACTCTCTCTCTAGTGGACTTCAAGATCCAACCTACCCTCGTTCCTGTAGAAATCTTCTTGTGAAACAAAATAATTATTTGAAACTTGTCTAGTCTCCTGAGTGAGTTTTCGCATGTGGGTCAGAAAAATCTCTAAAACTATGACACAAAAACGTGTTCATCAGTATCAACCGCCTGATGAGCTCCATTCCTGAGTTCTGGTCGGGCGATGAACAAAATCATTCAGAGAGCCGCAAATGGCCCACAGGCTGCACTTCGGACACCCCTGCACTACTTAGTCCAGGCGTATGGTGAATACAGGAGAAATTTCTCCCATGCACAACTCCTTCAGTGTTACTGTCAGACTACTGGGAGCCTTCTGGACCATCTTTTATTTAATTCTGTAAATTGTTTCTTTTTGTACTTTTCAGTGAGACTTATGGGTCCTTTATCATCTATCTGCAAACAAAGTATTGAGCTAAAGGATGCAAATGTTAGGAAAACCTGACTGGGACACCTGGCAGCTTTGTCAGGTTCATCAGATTCACTAGGATTGATGGCAGAAGTAAAGTGAAAAACACTGGATGCTGAAACTGCATCAATAGGTTCAACAAAATCTGAGTTTAACAATGTGAACTGTATATAAAACCAGGCTACTGCATTTTTTTATTATTTATTTTCTATTCTAACAGATTTGTTTGCTTTTCACTAGAATAGTACAGGAAAAATTTCCCAATATATGGGCAAAAGGTTTTAAAATATTTATCTCCCATACTTTTGCGAGCCTTTGTATAGAGCTTTTGGTGATTAGCTAATAATCACAGGACAATATCAAACCCTATTGACAAAGACAAACCTATATTGAACTGGAGAAATCCTGTTTTCAAGACTAGGTATTTTGCTAAAGACACATTTTTTTTATCCAACCCCAAAAAACTCCATGGGGCCAAACCAATTTACCTCACACACACCGTCAATGCAGACACCTTCTTTATTGTCAGAGCAGGAGGTGCCATCTTTCACCTTGCTGGACATGGCAAAAAAAAAGTCAAAGTCTTCTGCAATGCAGTATAGTTTACAGATGTCCTCCTCTGCAGGGAAAAAAGAAAGAATACTTCAGTAAACTGTGAAATTTGCAAATGTACCAAAGTTTTTCTATGACCTGGTGAGTTTGTAGTTTTAGAACCTTAACAGGTTAAAATGGAAATGACAGGAACTGGCAATGAAATTATGTTGTGGTACTATAGTGAGCCTATTGGTTTATTTTTTAAGTTAGTTCAGTTATCACAGAAAGGCCTCTACAGTCACCACATATTAAAACAAATGATGGTGAAGGTGACTTGACCCGAGGTCCCATCAAGCATTTCAGAATCTGTTCCTCTCCACATTGTTCTCTCCATTAATCAACAGTTTAAACCGGGCTGGGATGACAGCCAAAACACTGCTCATCGTCACAACACTCTCTCTCACTTTCTCTGTAACAAAGCTGGCCTCCAGGCTTCCTTTATTTAAATCCTTTGCCCTGTTTGAGGGGACAGGTGGCTACATGTTTCCCATGCACATTAAACACAGCTATACTTTCGTGCAGCTTTGTGGCTCTGAACTGATTGCAACAGTAAATAGAGTTTGGTATTACATGGGGTAAACACTTCAGAAATGAGAATGGAACCAGCAAAGGAACACAGAACATACAGGCTTGCCCTGGGCTCTCTATAGATCTCTTTATATTCATCAAATCTGCAAACAAAGTGTATGTGTTTAATCAACTAACCACCATACCATCCACTTTGGTGTAAGGCTTCCACTTGTAGTACCAGCCTCTAAAGGGTTTGCTGTTGTACTCAGCACACTGTTGGGCCCGGAAGTCCAAGGCATTGAAAGGGCAGGGCCGGGTGTTACACAGCTGGTTGAGGCGACTTGAGCCTGGGCAAAATTTACCATTGTTCTGGGGTCTGGATTGGGAAGATAAGTTTCATTAACAATGCATTGTGGTAGACTGTCAATAACCATTAATGAAGAGCTAAATCTATTGTAATCTAAAAGATTAGTTAACAGAAAACACAGGAGTTTATTAGTCAAGAACAACCCAGGATTATATTTGGAAAATGTTTTTGCATTGTTTTCAGTATTGCTTAAGTGAACAATTGGTTCTACTGCCTTAACACCCTTTTCTACTACATAATACTGGACAGTTCAATTGACTCCAACTACTGAATGAAGGAATAAAGGAAGTTCTTCAAAGGGTCTTACCCCAGACATTAAGTGGGCTCTACTCCAACTAAGTTGTAGAAAAATGCTGCAATTTGTTAGGTGTTTGGAAGAGCTTTAAGACAATAAAACTTGTAGGTGCTCTGAGTTTTCAGTATCACAATCTTAACAGTACAGTAGTGGTACAGATAATGGGAAATCATCAACCAGTGACAATGTGTTGGACTAATTGTGTTAGGAGAACCTCCAACAGCTTGTGGTTTCAATAAAGTGCAATTAGCCAAATGTACAAACCTATTACAAAAATCTATAAAACCTTTTCAAAGGCTGCTCTTCAAAAGTAAATACTAAACGTGTGATTTTAAAAACATTTAATCAGCAGCTAGCAAAATGAACATGGGTAACCATTTACACTCTTAAACATTTTCAAGATTCTGTCAAAACCATAGCTTAATTCTACCACCACCAGGGAAGACTTCTCGGAATTTTTATCTGTAAACCATGTATGCACTTACTTCTTCTTCACAATTATACACAACTTTGGACTGTTCTGCATGTAGTCCCAGTAAAACACACTGAAGTTTGTATTATAACAAAATGTTAATATTATGGTTTGTAACAGTGAATAAATAAAACATGTCAAGAGTTACAAGCAAATGAAAGTTTGGGAACATTTTCTTGAGTATTCTCACATAATAAAGAGATGTTGACAAACAGTATTTGCTTATTAAATAGAATCATACAGCAAAAAAAAATGCGAGGAGATGTTTACCATTTTTCCTTTCAGGCTCTGTGATTGATAAGACAGAATTTCTATCTTAAAATGTTAAATTTTCAATCAGCTGAATGCAACGTTTTATAAGCTGGCTAAATTCATTTATTACCGTTTAATAAACCGTAGCAAACTTTCATCTGAAGTCTAGTCTAGCAACACGTGTCAACATTTACAGGGCTGGATGTTTTATCTGAGAAATCACCACTTGTTTTTTAATAAACACCAGGATACCATGTCTGACTTCCCAAGCTTTCTAAAGTTCTGCCAGGCATTCCCAAACAACCACCAACAGAGACAATTGAGTTTGTTTGTTTACTAAAGTGGATTGCACATGCACATAAACACCCACACAGCCTGGGGAACTGCGCTGTGCCTAATAAAAGTAACTGCTTAGAAAAAAAAATACTACAATAAAGAAAAAACATTTTCCTTTTCTGTAGAATCAATGTAAATATTTGTGTTGACAGCATTTAGAAGCAAATATTTAGGATGATAGGCTGCGTTTTTCTTCAACTCATCTGCTTATTGCCTCCATTTAGACCTGGACTGAATCACAGAATGACTTTGCTGCCAAAAGTGATGGAGCTCCTTAAAGGTTTGTTAGCATGTGCGCAACCTGCTCTGTGCCGATCCTCCTCTCTTCAGCGAGATGGGGAATTTGTCTCTGGTTTTCAAATTCCTGATCCTATTAAGACTTAGCTGCACACAAACACAGACCATATGGTAAGGTGCTTACGGCAGCAGTGGGGGACTCCACCATATACGCTATCAGTCATGTCATCCTAATTAGAGAATTGATGATGCTCAATTTATTTGAAAACAGAGTTAAATCCCCCTTCCTGATCATATACTCTTGTGTGTCAAAGTTCTTGGATCTCTCATCCCTTCTTTGGCTCTTCCAACGCCATTATAATTGTGCAGCAGGAGAACAGGAAGCAAATTTGATAAGCTTTTAGTGTGTAAACCTCATGACCCTAAGGGTGCTTAGATGTCCCAGTCGCCTGGTAAATCTGCTCGGTGACAGAAACGGAAACCCCTGTAGGTCAGGGGTCATCATGTCTGCTTTTGGACTCTTTGTGACTCACCTGCTCCCTCCTTATCCCTCTTAGTGTTGTCCCCCATTCCCTTTACACAAGCAATTAGAGCAACATGCCACTGTTGCACTGCTGGTCTTGAGAAGCAGAGAGCTTTAAAAGACTATTGGGAAGCTCTACTAAAGCAGGGTCCAAATAAGCATCATCGTGTGCCCTACTAAAAGAGATGTTGACAAAATGTCCTCCCAACAAAACCAGGTCAAACTCATAAACCTATGAATCTCCCAGGTTTGTTCATGGGAGATAAATTTACAGTTTTTGACCTGGGAGGACGCCTTTGGGAACTGGAGGAGAAGAAAATAAAGTACAATGCTTCAGAGAGCAGAAATGCAAACATAACTTTTTTTACATTTTGTCACATACAACTGTACATACCGCAATTTATTTTATAAGAATATTAATTAATAGACTTAACAAAAAGCAGTCCATATTTGTGAAGGGGAAGGAAAACGGTAAAAGGTTTTCCAATTATTTTACAGAAAAATGTGGCATGTATTTGTAAGTAGCTCAACTTATTCAAAACTTTGTCAAACTACCCTTGACTGCCATTGCATCTTTAAGTTTTTTAGCATGTGTTCCGAAAGCTTTGCACATCTAAAGACTGCCACTTTTGCTCATTCAGCCAAAGCTCAGTTCAAGTGGATAAAGAAATTTTCAAGTCAACAGAAATTTTTACTCGAATTTAGGTCTGGACCTTGACTAGGCCATTCATACACATAAACCTGGTTTGATCCAAACTAATCAGCTTTAACTCTAGCTGTATGTTTAGGGCCGTTTGATGAATTCTGACCAGCTACCCTGGTGTGTTCAGGGTGATGTGTATTGTTAGTTTTCTACCTCAACTAGCCTTTTGTATGTAGGCCAAAGAGTTTAATTTTCGTCTCATGTGAACCATGAACCTTCTTCTACCTGTTTGCTGTGTTCCTTATATGTCTTGTGGTAAGCTGCCAAATTGAGTTTCTTATAACAATATCTGTCTTCTTGTCACATATTTATAAAGGCCAGATTTGTAATGTGCCTGAATAAAAGTTGCTGTGAGAAACTTCCATCTGAGCAATAGGTCTCAGTTGATCCTCCAGAGTTACCATGGGCCTCTTTGCTGCTTCTGTGATTAATACTCTCCCTGCCTGGTGTGAAAGTTTAAGTAAACAATCATGTATTATTTGGTTTGTTGCTGTACTAGATAGTATTTTAGTGTAACAGACTAGAGAGGACTAGATATAAATGCAAACACTTTTTAGATTTGTTTTTGTGAAAGAAAAAAAGTTATTTCACTATTATGCACTACTTTGTGTTGGTCTACTACATACAATCTCACTAAAATTGAAGTTTGTGGTTGTAACGGGAGAAAATATTGTTTTCTTTTGTAAAGCAAGTCTGAATCTAGTTTGCACAAAGTAAACATTGTTGCCTCCTAAATTGGATGACTTTGTGCAAAATAAATCAATTGTGAAGCTCACTCAAAGCTGAGTCAACGATTTAGCAGGGGCAAACAGTAAAGCATACAGGATTAGTTTATAGACGTCACTGAGAAATATTCTGTGGAGTGATGGAGCGAACAGGGCTGACCTTAGGAGGACAGACCCAGAGGATGCACTGTTTAGGGTCAAATTTATTATTTTCATAGAAAGATTCTGGCTAATCCTTGTTGTTCTTCTCTGATTAAAAGCAGAGAAAGCTTTCCAGAATAATAACAGAGATTACTGTCAACTGTCACTGTATAAATCACATGAATCAGGGACTAAAACATGACTCAGGGGTACCTGTCAGGTCGGGTGCCCTTGTGAACTGTTGGGGGTTTAAGTCATGGCTGGAGGACATTAATCAGGTAAACAGATGATGCATTATGTACAGCAGATTTACAGTCTTGTCAAAATATTAGGACACCCAATGAAAGTTTGAGTTTTTTTAATTTTTTTAATTATTAATAAATAATGTTGAGAAATCTAAGTAATATAAAAAAAAACTAAAGCAAAGATCTTTAAAGCATTCTGTAAAATGTATAAAAAAATTAAAACATCCCCACATTTGTTTCTGTTTAAAATGACTGAAATTAGACACAGGTGCATTATGTGCATCATGTTCCCATGATGACATCATTACTCAGCATTATGAAGGAGGTTTGCCCTGTTTAAACCTCAGACATTTCGTTTGTTGCTCTTAATTGTAAAGTAATAGTGAAGACCATGATGTTATCAAATGGTCTGCCAGAGGCCTTCAGAAAAAAAGGCTATACCAGTTAAGGAGTCTGGCAAGGGGGTTAAAGAGGTCTCATAAGTATTTCAACCATTCCATTATACAGATAATAATTTATAAGTTTAGAAGATTCAAAACAACTGCCAAACAAGTTTACCCTGAAAGCAGCCAGCAAGATGATAAAAAAGAAGTCTCTAAAATTTCATTATGGGACCTAGAGCAGAGTTTTGGTACTGTTATATGACAGTGCATGCCTGTACCATCAGAAAGATCGTACAGGCATACACTGTACTGTCTACTTAAACTGTAACCCTAAAACATCGAATCCACCACTGATTCTACTGTGCATCAGAGGGTGCTTGAGGACCATGTAACACCATCTGTGATAATATTAAACCCTAAGCAGAACAGCACCCCAAAACACAAGAATGACCCAAAACATATGACTAAATCAACCATGGACTGGCTGTAAACTACAAAAATAAAATCTTGGAATGAAATCAAAACCTAGTGAGAAGCATCTCTCTGAAGTTATTTCAGCTGGAGGGGGTAACACTTGCTATTAGGGGGAAGGGTGTCCTCACTTTTTCCTCAGCTAAAAACACATTTTAGTTCCTATCTTTTGTTAATTTTATAATTTAACGTTCATTTGTGTTGTTTGTGTGCAGTTCAATCACCTGCTTTTTGTCAGATAAAAAATGAGAACAGACATTTCTTACTAAAGAACCTAGTGTTTAATGGGGTCTCTATTTTTTACATGACTGTTTTATCTTTGTTTTAATGCACCAGGGCTTTTACATGAGCCATCTACCAATGATATCATGACCTGGCCTCATTGGATTTTATATTTACCCCTCACCATCTTTCATCCACCCTCTTGTCTCACTGATCCCAAAACTCACAGTTTAGCAACTGCAGTCAACGGCGTCTCCTGCAGAGTTCCCTTTAACACCATAGGAATTATAAATGAACTTGACAGCTAATGCGGTTTAGAAGGCTTTGTGGCCCTTTTTCGGTCTGCCAGTCACGGTGTATAATGTGTATCATATGAGAAGCAGCCAGCCTCGGAAATCGTCTTTGATCCTTTGCGGGGATTAGGAGACTGAAACGGACAGAGCAGCCCCATCAGTCTGTCTGCCCCAGTGGTAAAGTGTGCACTAATAAAGTGAATGAAATCAGGAAAGTGAACTGACGAGGAAGATGTAGTAGTAAAGCACAGACATTTCTAAGCATTTTGTTTAAACAGACAGAAATTTTTGGGAACCTGCAGCAGTTATTTTAAATGAGTAGAAAAAGCTCACGTTATCCTGTCAAATAATTGCTAAAAGGAAAATAGTGAAAGGTGATAAAAACCTTTCAGTTGATCACAACACAGTTGAAGTTTATCAAGGTGAGTTTGAGCAGCTTTTTTAGCCCAAGACTGTCTGACCAAACATTTGACCATATTTTTAATCCAATCTGACTGAGCTTGAGCTATTTTGCTAAGGAGAATGGGCAAAATAGCTCTAGATACACAAATCTGGTAGAGACTTATCCCAAAAAAACTGCAGCTGTAATCTGCAGAGAATGTTTGTTCTACCAAGTATTGACAAGAATACTTTTCAGATTTTAATTTGTAAAAAAATCTGAACCGTGTGTCCTTTCTTACATCTACTTAAAAGGTATAAACTACTTTTTGTTGGCCTTTCACATAAAATCACAATAACATACATCTGGGTTTTTTTTATTATAATGTGACAAAAATGTGAAAAACCTCATGGTACTGCATATGCAACTACAGTATATACACTATTGTGGATCTGACATGCTTGCTTTTCTTATAAAATCCGAAATTATGGCAGTTTTTAAGAGTGCAATCTATTTAGTTCTTTTTTGTGATAAGGTTTTATATAAATAGTTTTCACTCTGGATGACCCCAAAATAAAGATCTAAAACGTGCAATTAATCTAGATGTGTTCTCTGTAACAACAAGGTGCTGCATTTCAATTGTGCAACACGGCATTAAAACTCAGAACTCTCCTGTGTGCTGGTAATGACGTGCACAGAGCTCTTGGCTAACAATGAGACATGCACGCTGGGATCGGCATCTTTAGAACTGGACTTCGACTTGCGAGTGAACCGCTTTAGTGGACATCTCCTGAATGACTTGGCAGCTTTCGGAAATAGGGAAGCATGCTATTAGGAGAATTTTTGTGTCAAAAGCACGCTGAGACACAGTCCGTCAGTCTGGTGTGTCAGACTGACAGATGAGAGCTGTTATCTCTATCTGTGCATGTGTGTGTGTGTGTGCCAAATGTGTGCACATATCCCTGCTGACAGCTACCTGGCTGAAAGCTCTTTCAGGTGTTCGGAAAGGAAAGCTTTAGTGACAAAAGGATCAAGAATAACTTTCTGGTAAAACTGCAACTCAAATTTTTCTTGTCAGCTATGTGACAGGTTGAATTATTTCCTCATCTGTTTGGCAAGTTAATCGGGTTCAAAGCATGAAAGTGAATGTGATTAATTGCTTTATAATCAAACGTGAATGTCTGAATGTGTGTGCATACGGACCTCGGGTTGGTGCAGGATCGCTCCCTGTACATGACCCCTCCTCCACAGCTTCTGGAGCAGTCAGACCACTGGGACCAGAGTGACCACTGGCCGTGGATGGCCCTAGGACCATGCTCCCCATATTTCACACACTGACCCCTTCGACACCACTGGAACAAAAGAAAGAAGGAACAAAATGGAGAAGACGACAGAAAAGGCTAGCTTATGAACACTCGGGTGTCTTGCCTGACTTTCAGGAATTGGACAAATGCCCAGAATCACACCTGGACACCCAGGCCTTACAGCTACAGCCAAAACATGCACAACATACATCGATTGTGCATGACTCCCCAGTTGGTCGAAGCCAAGACCTGCTCTCACACATCACCACCATTCTAGCTGTCAAAATATCCGCTTTCTCTACATGAAATAAGGTCCAGCTTAGTGTTTACAATACCCTGAATGTATGTGTGTGTGTGTGTGTTTACATGTGTAGATGTGCCATGGAAAAGTATTCCCACCCATGAAGGTTTTTCCCATTTTGTCCCGTTATAACCACAAGCTTCAGTGTATTTTATTGCATTTCTTGTTGATTACTCCAAATCATATTACATGTTTGATGTAAGTGATTCCAGTAGTGCAGGGGAGAAGGTGGCTTTACCAAATTCATCCACGGTCTGAAACTGACCGTTCTTGTTACTTTCCCTTGTCATCCATCTCTAA
Source organism: Crenichthys baileyi (assembly GCA_036173005.1). NCBI lineage: Eukaryota > Metazoa > Chordata > Actinopteri > Cyprinodontiformes > Goodeidae > Crenichthys > Crenichthys baileyi. The sequence goes on from JAHHUM010000015.1 coordinate 766,677, forward strand.
TTACCTTCTATAGGATTTAGATCAGAAAAACATCCAAGAATTCCCAAACGAGGGGCGTTATTCTCATTGAAGAACAGTTGTGAGCTATTGCAATGTCCTGTTAAAAGACCCAGTCCTTACTAAAGGGAAGGACGCTCAGTCAAGAAGAATGTGACAACTGTGATCTGAAGGTCAATTGTTCCATTGAAGGTAAAAGCCCCCAGATCATGATGGAGCCTTCTCCAATGTGCCACGAAAAGAACATCTCCAGTTGGATCTCCTCGTCGTTGGACGCCATCAAGACTGTGATCAGCAAATATTTAATCAAGACTAAAGCCTTCAAAAATGTCCACCTTTCAGCATCACATGTTTGGTGCTCCCTTGCAAAGTCCAAAGTGGCAAGATTGTGGCATGGGACAAAACGTGACCTTTGAAGACAATTTTTGTTCTTTAAGTCCTTCTCTTATAGATGCAGTTTTACGGTTCTTGGGGTTGAAAATCTGCCTTTGTCCTCATGGACGGTCTGTCAGACTTTCCAGCAGAGAGCTGGAAATACATTTTCACTTCACTTACAGTGGGGAGAACAAGTACTTGATACACTGACGATTTTGCAGGTTTTCCCAATTGCAAAGCATGTAGAAGTCTTTAATTTTTATCATAGGTACTCTTCAACTGTAAGTGACGGAATCTAAAACAAAAACCTAGAAAATCACATTGTGTGATTTTGAAGAAATTCATTTGCATTTTATTTCATGAGATAAAGATTTGATCACCTAACAATCAGTAAGAATCCTGGAATGCAGAAACTTATCATTACTTTTGATTAATTTCTCAAAGTGTCTAGAAGAGTTTCGTGATCCTTCACTTTAACAAGGAGGTCTTTGCTTACCATGTCTGGACCACAAGTGGTCCCCTCTGCAGCAGGCATGAACTTGGTCTCACATCGATGTCCCACTCTGTGACACCAAAGAGACTTGCAGATGTCCTGTGGAACAGGAAACACACACAAAAAATTGATTTTTCATCAAAAATAAGAGTTGTTGCTGTCTGCAGTCTTTAATTTTACCCAATTTCTTTTTTCTCTGACCAGAGAACAAAAACCATCAAACTGGTCAAACTACAATAGGCATCTCTACAAAGCCTCAGTGTCAAACCAAATCAATGTACTTTTTTAATGAAAAGGGACTATAATTGCATGTGTCATCTGACCCAACAAAACAAAGGCAGAGTAAGCAAGTGAGGACAGAGGAAGAGCTGGGGTCGAAAGACAGGCGATAAATGCTGGCAGATCGCCTGACTGCAAGAGAGGAACAATCCGGGAAGGAGAGAAGGACCAAAATAGCTCGTTTGATTCTTTGTCTTCGTACAGTTCGGCTTTACTGATATCAAGTAGCTGGGTGTTAGCAAGCCAGCATGCCGAAAGCACTGCAGGACAGGAAAAAGGGGTGCCCCAAATCCACTGTTAAAAGGCAGGGAGGCTGTTTAGCCACCCACTGTCATGTACACATGTCTGAGAAAGGCAGTTGGAGGGAGACGCACCAATGATCTGGAGATGTGAACAGCCAAAGTGCAGCATGTAAGCTAATCTCCCAATGTACGATTTAGTGGAGGAAATTTCCCAGCAACCCAGCAAAAGGAATGCTTGTAGTATTTTCAAATTTACATGTGAATGAACATCTTTCAATGCATTTTAACAGGGGCTCAAAGGTAGGAGGTTTCAGACTGTGAGGGCAAGATCATGATGAATAATAGAGTGCCAGTTTAGCTGAGGAGCATTAGAGCTGTAAAGCAGACAGTTTAAGCTTCTGTATGATCACAGGTTGCTATTTCTTATTAAAGCAGCGTCTGGTTGACCTCAGTGTTAGACAGAGAGACAAACGAATAGGAAATCAGAATAGCTGGCCCACGTGAAAACAGAACTAATCCACCTCTATAGATAATTTTCCCTACAGCTCACATAGACCTGGTTTAATGAGCTGTGGTTTAAACTCAATGTTGACATCAGGGCTTCCAAGTTTTGATTTCAATTTGGAATTAAATCTGCTTTTTAGGGCTACAAACATGATAGATGCAATTTCAGGAAACCTTATGTGATTATATGCCACACAGATCTGGATACTGCAGCTCTGAGCTACAGTCTCTCGTAAAAGCATTCATACCCCTCAATCTTGTACAACTACAAACTTTATTACATTTTATTGGCCAGTTTTGTGATAGACAACATGTTGTAGTGCATAATTGTGAAGTGGAAGGAAAGTGATACATTCACAAATAAATATCTGAAAAGGGTGCTAACCTATCAATACATGGCCATTCATCTAGAGAGCCAGAGAAGGTCAGTCATGCTGTGAAGAACACAGCAAATATATGGAAGAAAGTGCTTTGGTCAAATGATGTATGAAGAAAAACACCCTGAACACAGCCTTCCCATGGTGAAACATTTGTGGTAACATCAATCTGTGGAGATTCTTTTCTTAAGGGCGGTGGAGAGTGGTTTGGATGATGGATGGAGCTGAATTCAGGATTCAGAGCAATCCTGCGAGAAACACAGAGATTCACCTTCCAGCATGAAAATATTTATGTATCTAATCAGGAGAGGTGAATAAAACAAACTCAAGCCACACGTTTCTAAATTTTAGGAGTTAAAAACCATTTATTCTTTTGCCTGAACTTTACCATTATGTACCACTTTGTGTTGGTCTGTTGCATAAAATCCCAAAGAAATACGTTGCATTTGTAGTTGTAACCTGACAAAATGTGAGGAGGCTTAACAGCTGTGAATATGTTTATAAGACATAGTGTGCTCGCTTTGCATTCTATTGACCCATAGCAGAGATTTAACGAGACGAGTTTCACAAAAAAAGCGTTCAAACAGTGAAAATCACAGTGACTAATTTCTATTTCCATCCTGTGTGTCAAAAAAGAAACAATAAAGCACTAAAATTCCAACAAAAATGCTTCGGGTCTATATACTACCTTGACAAAATCGAGGCCACACAGTTCGGCCTTGGATCCAAACTGCCATTTGCACTGTGTGTCTGCATCATACAGCTGCCCGGGAAGCTGTTCGGGATACTTGTACTGACCGATCTGCTTGGGTTCGTCACCAAGACAGGAAGCTTGGGCTGTTCTGGTGAGCACAGCAGAAAAAGCATGTCAGAATTATGAAGAAAGCAACAACTGTGAGGCTTAGTTGACAACTGTGGTTGCAGGGCCTACCCAAGGAAGCGGCTGAGATACTGCCGACTGCAGGTGGACCAGGAGAAGACTCCATTATTGCCAGCCAAAGTGGGTGACATGATGTTGCCTTCTGTCTTACGACAAGGATTGCCTTCCCCATCATGGATCATCCCAAAACTAAAAAATAAAGTATTTTTCGCAATGACTAGAAGTCTAGCTTTAGTGGAGGTAAGGTAAATTAATTAAAGACAAGCACTTTTTTGTTGTTTGTTACAAAAAAACAGTGCTTGTAGCTTTTACGATTTTTACTTATCCTGAACAAAAATACATTTGGAAAATGCCGTCACTTTCCCTTTTTATACAAATATAGACAGTTAACATTCAAGATATTTTGTGGTTTGATGAATTATTTATTTAATCTGGTATTGTGGATTTTAAATAATGAAGCACAGCAGATGTGCCTTTATCACCTTCTTCATGCGTGCACATCTTAGTGTGCTGTTGTATTATTTTTTTTTCCATCAGAACCTCAAAACTTTCAGAACTTTTGGTCCAGTATATTTACAATCCTTTTCGCAGCTAGGCCTTTGGTTATGCATCTTGTTGAAAGAAGTACGGACGTCGAGGAAACAGACGGGTTTTCTAAAATCTTAATCCACTTTCCTGAATACTGCCATAACAGAAATGAGTCTTCCAAAGATACTGATACAGCCATCAAAAAGTGTTTGGATGCTCTTTTTTCTCTGAAATCCCGGTTAGTCTTACCACAGTACAGGTTTCCAGCGTTTGAAGGTCCATCCCAGATACCATTTGCAAAACATATGATAATGACCCAAACGCGCAAATTCATGGGAGGAGGATATGCAAATGTCATCCCTTACCACCCGCAATGCAATTTTCAAACGTGCTAAATCCACGCGCAATTTTGCATGTGGATTTAGTACGTTTGAAATGCAGGTGCTAACTGGGACGCAAAAATGTCTGCTGTTGCTGTGGCCAGACTGAGGGATAGATAGAATGACAGACGACAGGGAGAGAGAATCTTCTGTAGATGAGAATAGAGGATTCTATGTAGGATTATCTGAGCTCTGATTTGGAGCCAATCACAAACAGAAGCCATGATATATCTCCTATGGTAAAACTCTTTTGCAACACTTCATTCAACATCATTCCAGCCTAACATCGCTGTCAGTGATCATCTGCTGAACGCGCACAAACCTGATCATGGCAAAATGCGCACATCAAGCGCTCTCAGCCTGTAATCGCACATCATGCAAAAGACCCACTGTGCTTTGATGTTGAGAAGATAATTAATAGGAACGAACTAAAGACATTATAAGGCAGATTAAATCCGTCATTTGCAAACTGGATGCTAAAATCACTTCTTAGCAGATGAAAAATCACCATTTTAAGGCAGCTTTTCCATGTGGACAAAGACTGTGTATGCTTTAACCTTGTCACTAAACAAAACACATTGCATTACTGGCAGTAACATTGTGTCATTGCAGAGCAATCAGAGCTGGATCAGTTTGATTACGTTGTTTAAATGTGAACATATGCCAGGAGAGGGTTTTGTTTATGCAGTAAAAAATTGCTTTGTGTAACCAAAAAACAATTTAAACAATCAAAGACGTTGCATATCGTTAAAATATTGGCAAAACAAACTAAACGAATTTAATAAAATCATTGGAAAATCATTTATTTCTACGTATATAAATGTTGTTTAAGTTTTTTTCAGGACAGTTATGTGACGCTATGTTTTAAAATTAGCAAAGCTAAAACATACAGACTGCCAACTCCTACAACAATCTAGTATTAAGTTGCTAATATGACGTTCAGGTTTAAATATTGTGGCTGTTTATGATAAACTCTTAGAAAAACAACAGAACCCGGTGAGTCTCCGAAAAGAATTAAAAGATCAAGGGGGAAAAATTAATTAACAGACATGTTTATGTTTTATAAAGTTAATATTAATTGGACAATTTGTTGCGAGTTACGTCAAGCAAGATAAGAGAAATAATCTCGTCAGGGCAAATGACAAACCTGCTGTGAGAAGCACAACAAAAGTTAACTAACTGTAACAGTCCAGAAAAGCAAAGGCTGAACGGAACAGAAGGAAATCATTGATGCAGCATAACAATCCCTGCATATTTCTAGCAAAACAGCAGCTTTTCCTCTTGTTCCAGCCAGTAGCACACGCAATTTCCTCATTTAAATAGGGTGATCTGCACCTATTATCCATTGCACGCGCAATCTTTGAAAATCACACACAACACGCCGACTTATTGCACGTGCAAGTTATTTATAGTACATGCAAATAAGCACCCGCTACTTGAAATCTTTGAAGATCAGGCACTATATCTTTAGAACCTATTTGCATGTTCCATACCATCCGAACTCCTGTTTCAAGAATTATATCTCATGATGTACCAAAGAAAATACATTTACAGTAAATAAGGTTATGGATACACATTTGTAGACATTCTGACATTATATTTTCTGCAGAAGGTAAAATTAACAAAATGCTCTGTCCTTAGGGTACATTTGTTTCTGTAAATCAGACCACATTTGGTCATTTAATACTGATTCTCTAGATTCAAAAACAGCACAAAGCCAGTTTTAAACAGCCTCACAAAAGCAGAATACAAAAAATGCATAAGATCTGAAAAGGTGCCAGTTATAACGTTCATTATGACAATTTTTTAAACATACTTGTGTCCAGACTCGTGAGCAATGGTGAACGCCAGGCCCAGCCCTGTATCCTCATTGATGGTACAGCTCCTGTACTTACTACACATGCCACTGATAGGGGCGAAACCTTTGAGGACGAAGAAGGAAAAATAAGATCAGAGGTCAACTGCTGGTAGCATCAGGTACTTGAAGAACAAATATTACACTAAATCAAATCTCCATTGTGTAACAGAAGAATTTCTCAACGTTCTCTTTATTATTTTTGGCAAATTCTGTTTTGAATGGTGGGTTGCATGGTGGCGCAGTTGGTAACACTGTTGCCTCGCAGCATGAAGGTCCTGGGTTCAACTCCAAGCCGGGTCTTGGTCTCTCTAAATTGCCCTTAGGTGTAAAAGAGTGTGTGCATGGTTGTTTGTCCTGTATGTCTGTGTTGCCCTGCGATGGATTGGCGACCTGTCCAAGGTGTACCCTGCCTCTTGCCCATAGACTGCTAGAGATAGGTACCAGCTGTCCTGTTACCCACTATGGAATAAAACTGTATGATGATATATGATTGTCTGCCAAACCTTTTATTCAGGTTTGGCAGACAGAAACAGTTTGTCAAACATGTATGATATTCTTGCTTATGTCTATATAAGTGGGGGGTTTACAGAAATGTCCAGGTGCAGCCTCACAAGTCGAATTCTTTTAAAGTTGTTCTGAGACTTCGATTGCCGATCAGTAAAGATCTATGGCTGGTTTTTGGACCTGACATCAGCCCATCCATTTTCTGATCTCACTGTATCCTGTTCCAGCACAGGAACATTCTGAGCAGGAGTAGGACTGACAGCTCAAGAAAGAAGATAAACAAATCCTAGATGTGGGTTTAACTTTCAACAAGCTAGATCGAATATTTCGTACTGGTCCCTGATTTTGTTTCTGTGTTTCACTTTTCTGGATACAGTTCCAAAGGTACAAAATATTGAGCAATATGTAAAGCATTAAACTCACCCTGATGGTTGTGTATTGTCCCATGGACTTCAAATGGTATCAGGAGTCCCTGACTAAAGTCAGCTCCTGATACCTGTTGATCTACTGTCTGTACACCCAGGGAGACATGTTGCCACAATTTCTGTGGCCTGTTTTTTTTTTTTTTTTTTAAAGTCAATTGTCATCTGCTTGCGGCATTTTCTCAAGTCCAAGTCAAGCCTAAAATCTTTTGGCTCCAAAACATGTCTCAAATATCTAATAACTAATTTTGTCATCAAATGCCTGTCATCTACTCTGCCAACAACACTGCATTTCTGTAGGTGAGTAATTTAAATACCATACTGTTTGTCTTTTGGCCTAATTCACCACACTAACATATTACATTTTTTTCCATTATTTTCCATTTAATTCAACATGTAAAACACTGCTACGAGGTATTTTATCTCATTTGAAAACTGATAAATCATAATATCTACCCCATTAGAAATATAAATAAGCATTTGTGTTTAAAGAAAAATACTAAAGAGAGTTTAACACTTGTTGATGTCTCATTTTTGATTGAATTAAACTGAATTAAACTGAATTAAACTTGAATTTTCTTTGTAACGGCTTAATTAAAACCTGTTAATCCCTGTGTTCATACTCAGCTACTACATGTTGAACCATCTAGTGTTTGGAGGGGTTTTTCTCTTCACTCTGGGTCAGAGGCTTTTTAAAGTCATTAGGAAACCATGCACTAAATTTACAATTAAAACCTTTGCTGCCAAGTCTAAATAGCAAACATGTTCTATATGCTCCAGTGGTTGTCTTGTACAGCATTAGACTGCCACTGCAATATAAATTACAATATAATGAGCAAGGCACTGTGAAGAAAATACGATTATTGAATGTCTCAGTGAACAGCACTGGGCGTGCTTTTATTTTGATAAGCAAAGTTTACATTGCTCTGACATTACTTTAAGTCATGTAATACAGCATTAAGTTGGAGAGAGATCCTGATCCATATTATGAAGCTACAGTTAACACGGACAAATAGCTAAAAGCCATTTAAGCCCACAGTCTGCAAACACCACTGGCAAATAGTTTAAGCGCATCCTTTCACTGTAAAAGCTGAGCATGCAGAGCATCACCTGTCAGAGCTGCTGTCTGTAGATCACATACGCTCTGGCCTACAAATTGGGTAAAGACTGTTTATAAGACTCTAGTCTCAGGCTACGAGTCAAAGTCAAACTTGAGTCTTTAGGGTTTTGTGACCTAAATCAGACTCAGGTCTGGGATGACATTTGCAAGTCTGAGTCTTGAATTATAGGCAAGACGCATAATTCTAGGTTTTCTCCAACAATCTATGAGTTTGTGACCCTTTACAATGACATTCACAGAGAAATAATGCACTATATTGGCTATTAAAACAGCCTTTGTCAAATGACCTTGGCCAACACTGTTGCCTTGCAGCAAGAAGGTCCTGGGTTCGATTCCCGGCCGGGGGTCTTTCTGCATGGAGTTTGCATGTTCTCCCCGTGCATGCGTGGGTTCTCACCGGGTACTCCGGCTTCCTCCCACAGTCCAAAGATATGCCTGTTAGGTTAATTGGTCTCTCTAAATTGCCCTTAGGTGTATGAATGAGTGTGTGCATGGTTGTTTGTGTGTTGCCCTGCGATGGACTGGCGACCTGTCCAGGGTGTACCCCACTTCTCGCCCATAGACTGCTGGAGATAGGCACCAGCTCCCCCGCGACCCACTATGGAATAAGCGGTAGAGAATGACTGACTGACTGATGTTAAAAAGTATATTAAAAACTGTAGCAGTGGGTGGAGTGAAATATTAGAAACAAAAGGTCATCCTACAAAAACTCATACTGAGACAAACATATGTATTTGCATCTGATGATGAAAACACTCAACAGAACTACAGCATGTGGAGCATCACTATGCGAGTAAATCTTTACACAATCCGTATTTACAAAAATAACAATACTAATTAATAAAATAGAGTGTGTTATTTTACTGCACTTAAGTGAGTTTTCAAGCGTAAACACTGCATTCAGTTTCATGAAGTATCAAACTGAAATTTGGTATAGACAGATGTCTTTTTTAAATAAGTCAAATTGTTATCGGGGAGCACTTATTACTTGTTAGGGTTAGCTGAGAATTTCATACCCAGGGTGTCACAGGGCTCGTTCTTCCAGGAGCAAATGTCAAGTCCAGTGAGAAGAATAGCATGGTCATGCCGTTTGCCTCCTTTTCCCAACAGACCTGACTGCCACTGACAGAAACTGTTGAGGGACTGGTCAGCATGGTGATTTATATTCAAGCCCAGCTGGAAAAGAAGAGCGAGAAGTAGAGAAAAGAGAGAAATGGTAAAACTAAGTTTACTGGTGACTTGTAAAACATGATGGAACTTAAAGTTAAACCAATTTTAGTTCACTTACAGGGTCCTGTTCCAGCAGCAGCAAGCTAACCACCACGATGTTGATGTCAGTCCCAATGGTGCCATCTTTGAAAAGACTGGAAACCTACAAAAATACCATAGGTTAGTTTGTAACATTTTTCTTATATGTGCAGAAAACCAAACCACTGACAGCACCATCACATTTTGTGCTGCCACACTCCTGTTTTGCATTTTATCCATTTATAATGCAGTGAAAACAAAGTTTATTTGCACTTTTAAAAGTTTATCTCATCACATCTTTCACACGCAGTTATATACAACATTCTTTGTAACATGTTGCTATAGTGTTTGAACTTGCAAAATGCAGAGAACTACGGTATATTGTTTTTAGCTTATTTTTGCCAATAACAGTTACCCTTGTCACTGTGAATATCAGTGAATAATCCCACTGGTATCTGAATTTGGAACTGGAACATAGTTAGGTTGGGTTATATTCCCAGGACCAAGTTCCAACTTCAAGGAGTAATGGAATAAGCATTAATAGACACTAGCACTTGTTCCTGGTTCAGTCTTATTAGTTTGTACAGGAAGTTTTCCAAATTTGAATAGCACTTTTCTATTTAAAAGTGCTCAATAAAACAAAGATTAATGTGATTGAATTACTCTTTATATTGGCTAGTGGTGCTTACTACTTCCGCTTCATAGTTTATTTGTTCGTATTTACCTTCCAGTTAAATAATACCAAAATGTTTCCAATAAAGGGACCCGAAACACAACCAGTGGTACTTGCACCACAGTTGACATCTATGGTTATGCATAGCACCTTACTCAGAAGTTGCATCAACATTATGGTATGAAATGAAGAACGTGCAACAGCAGCAGATCTTTTCAACTACTCAAAGGAAAAACAGACATGTTTAAATTTGGATACATTGTAATTTACTCCTAGATAATTTAAATCTAGAAATGATGATACACTCAACTTATGTGATCCCGCCACAAGTCAAAAAAACGGATTTGTTGATCTTGTACTTACTGACCAGATAAACCTATACCAATATATGCCAGTGAAAATGTGTTGCAACATTGCAGCAAAATATTTATTTTCAGAGGGTATGGAGTACATGCTTGACTAATTTAATCAGGTACAAACTTGGGAGTGAATAGCAGCTAGAACTGCGGCTGTCGCTATCTTTTACATGCACAGCAGCCATATTGGATTTTTAAATTAGGTTTGGTAAGATTGGGGAAGAGCTGGTGTATTGAATGGGGATTCAGAACAGGTATAGAGATGAGAAACTTTAAACAGGAAACACTAAGGACCTGTAGAGGTAGAGTTACAGTAGAAACTAAAAACCAAAAATTTAAAGCACAAAAATCGAAACACAGACACCAACAATAAAAAACCTGTGTCTCACTTAAGACTGAATTTTAAGAATGGCTGCAGTTGTGCATATAATGAGTCTACGTCTTTCAAGTGTTACATTATGGCTCTAAATATCACATAAACTTGCTTTAAGTTACTTGTGTAACTCTTTAAAGGGAACTTATTAGAAGTAATAAAATGTAAAAAAATAAAAATAAAAAGATTCTTAATATGCTAAAACATTAGGTTCCTTGGGTTAGCACTGACTTTTAAGTTCTTCACCATGTGGCATTTGCCTTGCGGGTGCCCCTTCCAATTAAATGGCAGCTGCAGGGGCAAAAAGAGCAATCCGACTGACTTTCATGTATTTTAAAACTCATTCCAACCTTTCCCGCCTTATTCTTTTCCTCACCATATTCATGACAGTGAGGACATAGGTGGTAACGTTCTCCCTGCCATGTTTCTCCAGCATCTTCCTGTCTGCCACCACCAAGGCCTCCACATTCAAACCTCCCACCCTGTTGGAGTTGATGGGTGATCTCCTTGCCCGCCCTGGCTCTTCCACCTCAGGCACAGCAAACTCATCAGACAAGATGAACTGGTCCCCAGTAGGAGGCTTGGGAGCATCTAAACAGGGCAAAACAGAAGGAAGAGGAGGGGTGTGAAAGAGATGACGCATGCAGGGAAGGAAGCATACACAGAGCGTCAAGTAACTGACCTTTCTCTATCTTGGTTCATTGCAGTTAAATACTCTCGTATTAAAATGGCAGGTAATTTCCTCTCTGTGCTCTATTCTATCACTAACAAAACCTAACAAGCCAGAGGGCTGAGCTGCATGGAAAAATTACACAATGTAATTAAATAGAATATATACTTTATACATCAATGCATCCATTGATCTTTCCACACACCCCCATGAAAGATCAAATGAAGACTAGAACCTACAACACTGAACAACAAGCTAGTGTGTTGTTGTGGAATCTGCAATTTAGCTGAATGTGTTTCTTAGATGTATTCTGTGTACCTGCAAGAAAACGGGGAGTGAAAAATTACTCAAAGATGCACAGTACCTTCTAAAAGCATTCATACATTGTGAAATTTTTCACATTTAGCCATGTTCCAATCACAGACTTTAATGTGTCTTATTGGGATTTTATAGGGATTTTGTTATAGGTCGGAATAAAAAAGCAGATAAGTGTAAAGTAGCAGGGAAAGAATAAATCATTGCAATTTATTTTGCAAATGAAAAAATTAAATGCGTTCAGCCTCCTTATTACGATACTTCTACGTAAATTCTGTGAAACCAGTTGCCTTTAGAAGTGACATAATCAGTAAATAGAGTCCACCATTTGTGTAATTTAATCTAAGTATAAATGCAGCAGTTCTGTTAAGGCCTTAACCCTTTATGACCTACCATAGAACAAGTTCGCCAGAGTATATTTTTACAATTGTACATGCAGTAGAGCGATTTGTTGGAGCATTTCAATTTGCTATACATCAATACAACCCTTACATCCTAAATGTTAATATTTTGTACATAGTAACTCCATATTAAGTAAGTAAATTGCAAAAAAGTGCAATTAACCACCAGAAAAATTAAAATCGTTTTTTTTTGCACATATTTTCCTAAATACAGAAATATCATAGCTATATCCCTCAAATATTGCAGTATAAAAAAGTTGCACAAAACCCTTTCAAACCACAGGAAATTTATTTGGAGTGTCTCCATAACTTCATTTTTGAAATACACTAATTTTTATGAACAGATACAAAAACGAACATAAAATGTACATTGTGAACAGTTTGAGAAAAGATAATATGTACATCAAAATAAACTCTTTACAGAGGTGTAATTAAATCTCTAAGTGTGCCAGATACCTATGAGCACACATATATGTTCATAAGACCATCTTCAAACAATAAAAAGTGCAAAAAACTACGAATGAAAGTGAAAGTGCGAGCGAAGTTTACCGCGAAAAAACTACAACTACTGGGAAAAAAAAGACCGCTCCCGGGAAAAATCACCCGGGAAATGACATCACTTCCGATTGTTGCGGGCATTGGTGTGAAAGAAAACCATGTGATAGTTCATCTACCAATGTCATCACGCATATTCCGATGTAGGAAATACACTTTGGCCTGGATTTTAATGTTTGTTTTTTGCGATTTTTTACTGGATTTCTGCAACAGTTTTCTGGAAAATAAAAACTGTGCTCTGGGACATGTGGTGAGTAGAATATTTAAGTTGAACTCTCCAGTTTCATTTGCAAAAAAAAGTATTGTTCAAGCTTATTTGGTCGCAATTCTACAGCCGTTTAAAAATAGATATGCAAATGGGAGCGCCGGCGCTCCCGCCGGTCATAAAGAGTTAAAGGTTTGTTTCCACATAGCAAAAGAGATCTGCCCTAGTTCTGGCCCACACAATGCAGAACAGAACAGAAGCCAAATAATGATGACCCTTTGGTGGTCTAGATCAGGTTTTCCAGTGATGGAATAGTTGAAAATTTATAATCCATGCTACCTTAAACAGATCTAACAATATCAGGATTTGTTAGAAAGGCTTAGCAGTGATAATCTTCAAGTGTTTTAAATGTTGACTGAGGTCAACTAATTATGAGAGTGAATCTGGGGCAATCTGCACTCCTAGGTCTTCTTTGATCCTTTAGCAGTTCTTGGAAAGGTTATTTTGTCAATCCATATCTATTTTTCCATCATTTTATCTTCTAACCTAAACAGCACCTTTCATACCAGTGCATGGGAACACTGCACAAAAAAGCTGTATCACTCTCAAAAGATAGTCTGTACCAGGGGTCTCCAACCTTTACAATCCAAAGAGCTGTTTTTGCCCTCAGTCGTGCCAAATAAAACTCATTTAGAGCTGCAAATCTAAAATGACCTTTCGGAAAAAGACCACTGATAGTTTGTAAATAATATCTACTATAGGGAATATCTTGTCATTTTTAAATACCTACCAAAAAGCACACAGTTCCCAACCTAGTGACAAATAGATCTGAAAAAATATTAATGGTACTTGAATGACCAGTGTCATTATGTTGTGGAAGTTCAATGCAATTATTCCATGAAAAAACTGAAACACAGCTAAACTGTGCATTTAGTTTTATACCTGTATTTAAAAACATTTTTTGGTTCTTTATTTCTTGCCAGGTTTTGTACCATTGTGGAAGATCCAAAGAGCCACTCCAGAGGCACAGATTGCAGATCACTGGTCTATACCAACAATTATTGCATTTATATCAACAAAAACCTTTAAGACAGTTTACAAGAGAAGGAATATAAAGTTCCCTTACATACATTGCTTGTGGCTCCCGCAGAAATGTTGCCGCTGCAACTTTCTATGTTGGTAATGGTGGTGTCTCTGTGGTTGATGATGATGATGGGAGAGATAGGGATTCTCAGATGAAGAAGAACCAGTGTTCACTGGGCTGCTCAGTCTTCCATGAACAATGTGCTCTGCTGAGCGCTTGTAGACCACATGTGGTTGATGACCATCAGGGGCACTGTAGTTGTGCTGATTGGCCAGGTGTTGAGGTAGCGGAGCTATCAGATACTCCTTGTTTGAAACACGGATCAGACCTGCCTGGGAAACACACACACACATTTCACAACTAGTCAAATCTTACAGAAACATTTCAAGATGAATCCTACAACTTTCCTTCCTTGCCATTGATTTTAAAGAATTAACAAAGCTAAAGTTGTTTGATTTGATTGTTGTTTAGTTATAACTTTTGTTTTTATTGAACCCAGCTTTGGCATGGATGGCTCAGGAGTAGTGCAGAAAACATAATGATATTAAAAATAAATAACGTCCTCTGAGTAATAAACCCGTCTCTAGAATCTCATTTGACAGAAGATGTCTGTCCAGTCCTTACTGTCAAGCCTAGTTCAAGCACAGTAAAACTGAAACAGCTGTTTGCAACAATCAATCCAACTCAAGTGAGCCCAACATATACTTAGGCCCCTTAACCTTATCCCAACATTAGGCAGATGTGCACAAACTCGCTTAAGACAGCAGGGTGCTGAGATGTACTCCATAAAGATTTGATTCTGTTTTAGGGTGCAGTTTGAAGAAGAAGATTGTATATATTTTTATTCACTTAGTCAAGCATATGATCAGACAATCCTCCCTTATCCACTGACAGCTATATTAAAGTGGAATCTGTCAGACAGATAAGATTTAAACCAGCCCAGCGCTGTTCCCCTGACACAAACCTTTCAGATTCTATGAAAAAATCTCTAGCTTTCACTACCCTTTTGGCTCTTGGACTTGTTTTACTTATGTGGAAACTAAGCATCCCTCCCTCCCACGACAAATGGGTCCTTTACAACCTGAAACTGGAAAAACTCAGATTCTCACTGAAGGGTTCTATCGGTAAATTCAGGGAGACTTGGAGTCCCTTTCTGTCTCGATTAGACCCCATCAATTTGCTTCCCAACACAGAGGAAATCAGACTTTTGTAAACTCTCTATATTTTTTTTCCCCCTGCCTTGGAATGTGTGTGGATTGATAGACATGGAAGGATATTTATCAATGCTGTGTGTAGTTACAGGGACTGGATCTCTGTTTAGTGTTTGTCTCATGTTTGGACCTGGATTGGGTTGAGTTTAGGATGGAAGGGAGGCTAGGGAGAAACTGGCATACAGCTTTATTATTATTATTGCCGCTTTGTTGCCGTTACAGTAATTGATATTTCAACTCAAGCTGTTTAAAAATAAAGAAATAATAATAATTAATAATTAATAAAGAAAGTTGGAATAAAAATAAGATTGTAGGATCTCATTGGTCTAAGGTAAGAGACAGAGGTAAACCTGGGGATTTAAAAAGGTCTCAAACTGAAAATATTCTGAAAGTACAGGTCATTGAAAACAATATACCAAAGTCTGGGCATCCAAGCAAAATCACCTTGAAAGCAGACTACAAGATGCTAAAAGAAGTCTCCAAAAAACCTAAATTGTAGTTTAATCAAAGGGAGTAAATCACAAAAGATTATGTGATGATTTCTTTCAAAAGAACTGAATATTTAATGGGGAGTCCTAATTTTCTCATACTGCTGTATGTTTTAAAGTAAAGACCAGGCTTTTAAAGAATCCTAATAATCCTAGAACTGAAAGAGTTTGAATCCAAGTCATGGTATAGTTTAGGAACCTGCCACCACAGAGATAACATCTCGCTCTTTTGACTCACTGCTTCAGCCATGTCTCACAAACTGTCCTCTGAAGTGAATGAGCAACTAAATCCTATGCATTCCATCTGACCACAGACGTCTACCTAATTCACCCTGCCACTCAACAAATGTACACAATATAGCTGTGCAATCGACACACATTCACTAAATTTAATATAAACAGACTACTGTCCATGCACCCACTGACCCACTGACCCATTTTTGAGTGTGTGTGTGTGTCATGTCCCGGGCTGTGGATGTGTATGCGCGTGTGTG
>JAHHUM010000015.1:785208-788546 GCA_036173005.1 Crenichthys baileyi
GCTGCAAATAGCAAAACAACTGCAAGTTAAGAAAAGCTGCAAAATAGCACCAAAAAATGGAAGTGCGCCAGACCACTAGGGGGAGTCGACAACCAAGTCCAATGGGACCAGCCTTAGTAAATATTAACTGGATGCCCATAGAAAACTTGGACAGAAGATAGAAAAGGCCATGGTGAGGCCCTTGTTGTCAAAACAGTGCCTGGATATATGGCAGACTGCCGTCACTGGATCCATCCATCCATCCATCCATCCACCCATCCATCCACCCATCCATCCATCCATCCATCCCATCCATCCATCCATCCATCCATCCATCCATCATCCATCCATCCATCCATCCATCCATCCATCATCCATCCATCCATCCATCCATCCATCCATCCATCCATCCATCCATCCATTCACCCATCCAGCTGCCAGCACCTTCTTAGATCTGCTCATTCCATCAATGATTCAATGTGGAGGTTTTTTTACGATGTTGCTTGCCAAACTTCATTATTTTTGACAACTTGTAGGTCCATTGGTTTGGTAAGCCTTCTGTCCTGTGAGAAACCCAGAATATCATTTTCTCCCAAAAAAAAGTTGTTTGCAAAGCTGCTTCAGGACAACTTGGACCAGGATGCATTCACTTTATATAAGGTAACGTGTGCTTTAGCCATTAGATATGAAAAATTCCAAATTTGAACGCTGACCTTAACTGCAGCAAGAGTGTTCTGCAGTGCTTTAGGTGTTGTTCGGGATTCTTTTGCTACTTCCTGGATTTGTGTAATAAGCTCTTGGAGTAATCTTTGTCAGCCATTTTCTCCATTTGTGGATAATGGCTCTCACTGTGTTTGGATTGAATAACTAAGCCTCAGATATAGCTTAGTAACCCTTTTAGTACTGAGAGATGTTAGTGACTTTGTTTTTCATGTGATCTGGAATTTCTTTAGAGCGGGGCAATATGTGTTTCTTCGTGGGATCTTTTAGCCTACTTCATGTTGTCAGACAGATTCTAGTTAAGTGATTTCTTTATTCATGTCAGGCGGTAATCAGGCGTGGATGTGGTTAGTGAAGCTGAACCAACAACAGGGTTAATCACACTAGATTCATGATTTAGTAAGAGGGCCAGGTTGGTTTGGATTGCTTTCCTCCCTTAAAAAATGTAATCGTCATTTGAAAACTGCTTTTTGTAATTTTACAGTTTTCTTGATGATGTGAAACTACGGTGGCCGGCAGATGCAAACGCACAGCAAACGGCTAAACGAGACGCAAACACAAAACACGCTGCAAACACACAAACACAAGAAACAACTGCAAGTTACAAAGCAATTGTGAAGGAAAAATGCTGCAAATAGCAAAACAACTGCAAGTTAAGAAAAGCTGCAAAATAGCACCAAAAAATGGAAGTGCGCCAGACCACTAGGGGGAGTCGACAACCAAGTCCAATGGGACCAGCCTTAGTAAATATTAACTGGATGCCCATAGAAAACTTGGACAGAAGATAGAAAAGGTATTTTTTTGTGTCTTTTTAAACACTTAATCTTTTACAATATTATAAAACAGCAGCATATTTACAACTTTACTATTCTAAAGACTTTGATTTACAATAGTTTGCATTTCTCTATTATCTTTAATGGTAACGTTAGTCACTGTAGCAATCTTCAATGAAACCCGTGTGTTGTGATTGCCTTTAACTTTAGTTGTTTTCGCTATTTGCAGTATTCTTCCTTTTGCATTGATTTGTAACTTGTTTTTGTGTCCTTGCATCATTTATGTGTTTGCAACGAGTTTTCTGTTTGCAGCTTATTTAACCGTTTGCTCTGCGTTTGCACCTGTCGGCCACCCTATGAAACCTTTAGGTAAAGAGCAAAAATTAAAGTACTTTTTCTCCAACAATGTATTCTGGCACATTGACTTTGACTGTTTTTTTCTGCCAGACGATGGTAGTCCACCAGACAATAATGAAGGACTCATGAATTGCATACATTTTTCTTCCTCAACAACACATTCATTAAGAGATTAACATAAATGATTGATAAGACTTTTTACTCTGTTTGAGATTACAGTGTAATTACACATTCTTTCAGTGCTGCCTCTCATTTCCCATCCCTCAAAGGTTTAATTATTGACCCACCTGAACCACAACTAACCAGCAATAAAAGCCTAAAAAGCTAGCAGCATTAATGTCTCTCCCTGTCTACATGCAGCAGCAACCACATCTCCCTGCTCCACACTTTCTTTCCCAGCAGTAAGCAGATGGAAAGCTCTGTGATGATAATGACAGGAAATTAATTCCATCTGTAGCAATGGCAGTAATGGGGCTTTGTTGAAGTGTGTGTGAGCATGTGTGTGTCTATGTTAAAAGTCCTTTTGTCAGCATTTGTTATGTGTTTTAGTAAATATCAAAGCAAAGCATAATTTTGCATTGTGCATATTTGGATAAGAAAATCTCTCTCAATACATGGATTTTCCTTGGGTTTGCTTCCTGTGTATGTTTCATATCACACCTGTAACCTGTTGGATTCACTGCTTCTCACTTGCGTTCCGTTAGTCACCACCTGTAGGGACCTGGTTAACTCAATCTTTGTCTGTACAGTCTGTTTGTTTCCCGCTCTGTTTCCTGTCATGTTTCATCCTGCATCTGTGGATTTCTGTTTGTTTGGACCCCTGTGTTTGAAATGCAGCAAGATATTCGTTGACTCGATAACAGTTCCAGCAAACACTGAGTGTTCCCTATAACAGGGCTGCGTGGCAATAAATATTCATATGATTTGCTTTGAAAGAAAGCTCAAAAACTAAAAACAGATTTGTATATCAGTGCTTTGTTGTTTTTTTTTCTTCTTCTTTCCTCCACTAGGGTCTCCCAGCCCATACAAATGTAACACATGGATGAGTTCAAATTGCTCCAACTCCCAATGCTGCAAAAGTAATATAATAATGTCATATTGGTCATTGCTCTTTTATACCTTTTACATGTTTTAACTTTTTTGTTGCATTGCAACCATACATTTCAATCTATTTAAATTTTTATGGGATTTTATGACAGAGAACATTTTTCCTGTCATAGGGTTTCCCCATCATTTTCCCTGAGTATCTTGGTCACTAAGCTTGAGATCAGGAGTTCATGTTCTTGAAATAACTCTATGGATTTCTGAAAAACTGTGTGTACTTGTGAAACAAATTAGAAACAGGCAAAGTGCATAAGTATTCATTCCGTCAAAGTCATTACTTCATAGAATCCAATTGTGCAACACCAACAGCTTCAGGTATTTTGTCTCTAAATACATCTGGGACTCTGGGCATTTTACTTTCATAGTTTCAAAACTACGAAGGCTGATTAGAATTTTTTTTTTATC